>CM071931.1:49630269-49991016 GCA_016081115.2 Rehmannia glutinosa | reverse complement strand
AATAATTATAATCCAAATAATAACTCTGGGTCATAAAAATTTTAAATACATCAACAACATATTAATCACCAAATATACGAACAAAAATATAGTGTATTGTTGAGTCCATCAAAAATATACTACAAGAATATAATTACGTATGAGCTTATTAGTTTGGGCCTTTATAAGTGAATATATAGTTTATTATATATTAATAATCTACCTAAATAAATATATACTTATATATGTAAAGATTACATATAATTGATTTGTATAAATATAAATATATATAATATTATTCGAATATTTTTTCGAATTATCGAATCGAATATAATGATATTTATATTAGTATTCGCATAATGTGTGAATCTAAATATGGCCACCTTTTTCATGCAAGGAGATCAGTAAACACAGTCGCCTACTCCTCAAGGTGTAAAAGGTAAATTGATTATATAGAACTGAACCTTAAGGTGTTGGTCTTTGTAAATCTTGTTGGAATTTGGTTATGTTAAATTGGGTGTTGATCAGATTTTGACCAAATATTTAAGTGGCTTCCATTAGTGAAAAATAGAATTAAATTATATGTTTAAAATTCTATTAAACCTTAAGGTCTCGACTTTTGCAAGTGCTGCTAAGTCAAAACTGTAAAGTCGTTGTATCTTAGGGACGATCGCGAGAACCGTAAGCACTTTGTATACGGGGTGATTTCGTCTTGCAGAGACTGTATTAAACACAGGCCTCGACTTATCCTGATTATCCTAAACATTTGGCCATTTCTTGTAAACACTAAACCACCCATCCAACAATCACAAGACGAAATCATTTTTTTATGTTTTCAAGACGATGGCATCCGTTTCATTTACTTCGACGGATGTTGCTCCTGCTCACGACGAAAAACCGACGAAGTTCTCCGGCGTTGACTTCAAATGCTGGCGACAGAAGATGCTCTTTTACCCCATTTTCAGAAGGAGGACCCCCCTACCATTGGCGATGAAGAATTCGACAACCAACGGAGAATCCTTATAGATGCTTCTGTAGGTCCCAAGGGGTGTGAGTGTAAGGTTTAGAAGGGGGGTTGAATAAACCTTACCAACTTTTCGATTTAGTCCTTTTAAAACGTTCAGAGTTAATATTCACAGCTGAGTCCTTGATGGACAACTAAGTTAGTTAATCAGAAGAGTTAGTCACTCAACAAACTCGACTGAGTTGTTGATAGAATAACTCAGCTGTTTTGACTAAAGACTTAACTCGACTGTGATATATTTTCAGCGGAAGACTTAACACCCTTGAATTTGGTTAAGTTTGTTTTAATACTTGGTTTTAGCACTTTGTTGATTATCAATTGGATAGCAAATTTATCAGCAGATATTAAAGTAATATGTAGAAATTAAAATGCTGAAATGTAAATGACACAATAAGTTTTTATAGAGTTTCGAAGATGGGGTAATTCTTCTACTCCTCTCTTCTCCAACTCCTGGAGGAGTCCACTAAGTATTGCTCAATATACAAAGTGGTTAACAGTCCAGATACAAGTCTTGATCACGCACGACTTGATCCTTTGGGACTCGATCCCGAGATGCCTTGGTCACACAAAAGCTTCTCGTCACGACTCGAACTTCTTCACGGGGCAACCGCTTTGCTACTACAACCCACTTGCTCAAGCTTCTTAGATTTGATCACGAAGCCCTCCAAAAACTTGAGACCGTTCGACCTTGAACCTTCCTACAATCCTCCGTGTAATGTAGACCCCTTGATTCTTCAAATGTTTCCTCTTCAACCGATTGAAGTTGTCTTTCCTTCACGGTGAGTGTTGGATTGATTTCTTCGTAATGTAGGCTTGAGGATTGAACTTGAATAACTTGAGAGTAATTTTTGGTTACGATTCGAATGTTAGCTTGAATGTTCGTGGTTCAGTGACCTTCTCTCAAAGTGATTCCTCGGCCTTTTAGTGATCTTTCAAAAATCACGCCCGTTGAAGAGATAGGCTTATTTTTAAAACACACTTGTGGTGGTTGGCTTGTCTTGTTGCGATCCTTGTAATTGACATTTCCTCGTATGAATGATTCTTGACTTTTTCGTAGAGTTCGACACAGTGTGCGTGTTTCCCATTGGTTTATTCCTTTTGCACGCTTTCGGGATCGAGCACTTTAAGAAAGGCGAAGATGGAAGTATTACTTGTTTAAGTAATTTCCTTGACTTACGCAAACGGATCTCTTTCGATTATCTCGACTTGATCGCATTTTCTTAACTTCCCCAGGTGACTTCGAGTCGACTTCTAATCATTGGATGACTCTTCTCACTTCAACTTGAGACTTGGTCGTCTTGAGTTGACTTGATGATACTTCACTCACCAGTATCTCACCGCACCTTGATCGAGTTCCCTGTCTTCTCTTCTTTGCCACACTCAGCTGCCTCGCAGTGGAGTCTTTCTTCTAGTCTCCAGTTGTCTTCTTGCATGTTCAGGCATAGCTGATTTGACTCAGCTCGACCAACCCTATCTATTACAATGCAATTTACAACAAAAATGGGGTGCCAACTTTCTATTCTAAGTTTTACATGGCATTCATCAAAATCTAAAAATAATTTCCCAACAATTTCCCCCTTTTTTATGATGCCAAAACTTAAAACATTCATACAATAATTAAACAGCAAAGATACATACAGACAATGTAGAATCACAGAATGTATGCGTAGAATCAATCTTTTATTGATCATAACATTCTTGTTCTTTACACAGCTGTTTACAGGGTGTATCAAAGCTTAAACAGGACTTAAGGTAATCATGTTGTTCTATTTCTACGCAAGTATGGAACTTATACAATTTTTATTCGATGTTCAGAAGACTTACATAAAGATGTATTTACATAGTAAAATACATGAAGGGGTGGACAGCAACACTTCATCTCCTTCACGCCGCCTCCTTCTTTCCTCTTCTTGACTCTGTCATCTTCCTCGACCTTTTTCTCTTCTTCTCATCTTGGCCGCTTCTTTTTCTTATAAGCCTTTCCGCGACTTCATCTCTTCTTTTTCTTTCTTGTCTTTCCTCCTATACTCAGCATTATTTTTAGCCACTTGCAGGTTAGCTACTTCGTCGAATCCGGCCCAATAGATCCCTCCTTTCTTGCACGGATCTATGTACTCAATGTTTTTGGGCGGAGGTCTGGGTCTCAAACCTCTTCCTCCACCACGCTTCTTCCTCTTCCTCTCGGGCGTGTCTTGTCTTTGGGGCCTTCTTTTTCCCAATGAGTGACTAGTAGAGTGACCAGTGAGAGCGACTGCCGCGTGTCCGTGCTGTCGCTTCTTCACATAGTTTGAGACTTTTTCCCAAGACAAATCCCGTGCTTAAGACATGGACATATTTGCGAAGTAACCTTCGAGATGCGGCGTCTTGAATTCATCAATAGATCTTGGCTCGGTTCCGACATCTGAAATGGCATAGGTGTCTCTGTCATTTGGAATGCCTCCATGTTGTTTCAGAATATTCATAACTCGGGCATCCATCTTTCCATCCACTTCCTTCATCCCTGCTTCAACTATCTTTCTCTTTTCAGCCATGGGTACTGCAGAGTGTTGGAGTGGCAGAGTCACTGGGAGTTTGCTGTTGATATCAGCTGTGACAAGACCTTGTTGGGGGGTTCTAGCAATCATCAAGGTCATATATTTCGAACCTTCCCCCTCAATAGATTTTCCTTTCTTCTCTCTTCTCTCTTCTTCAGCTGTCTTTCCCTTCACATCTGCGTCTTCCTTTTCAGCTTCAGATCCTTTCAACGCCTTTAGGTATTCATCTTCCCTCTTTTTGGCATCATCAAAGGAGAGAGGAACCCCTGGAAACAAGCTAGCAATCATGAAATCTAAGCGGCTTATAGCTGAGTTATGCTTCAATCTGCTGGAGTATCTTTGCACGGAATTCGGAGCGGGTGGCGTTGATTCACATTTACTGACTTCATCTCAGCCATGAGAGGCTAAACTTCCGATCCATGTTCTCCTCTCGCGCAGGAGCTCTTTCTTATTATATTCACGCAGCAGTTGCATCTCTGTGGTGTGAGATTCATGCATTTGTTCGATGTGCTCTTTCATTCTTGTCTTTGCATCAGCTTTCTCAGCCCGCCAGACTAGCAATTTATTGAACAATGTCCTGAAATATCGAGCTTGTTCTACGCGAATTGTCTGCTATTGTTGCCACCATTCCCGGATCCTGACAATTATGCCTCGCAGATCGGCAGTAAGGTTTGCGTCTCTGTTATCCAACCTCATGTCCAGTGAGGCCTGGTGCCTCTCCATCTTTTCTATCTCTGCAAATATGGCCTTGAAAACTTCCCGAACCTCAGCTGTCACTTCTGTCTCAGCTGGCGGCCAAGCAGCGTCAAAGTCAAAGTTTGCTGGGATGATGGTGTCTGTTGGAATAACAGGATCAGGTTTATGGAAGTGTTCTTGATCTCTAGGCGATTCTTCGGAAGGTCAGGTACTTCCAGATAGAAGGGAAATGATTCTACAAAAGGATCATCATCGGCAACGGGAATCTGCTCAATGACAACTTGTGCTCGTGAAGTTCCCGGTGGAGTCGATCCTGCTGCATCTTGAGGAGCCTGCACAGTTGACTCTATTTCAGATGTGGTCTGCTGTGAAGTTGACCCAGCTTGCTGAGCCTCAGCTGTCTTAACAGCGTCGTCGGTCTCAGCTGGTTTTTCCACATGAGTTGACTGGTCCTCGACCATTCAGAAGCGTCATCAGACGATGATGAGATTTCCATGGGTGGCTCATCATCAAAATTAAATGTTGGGCGAGTAGCCTTAAGGTCAGACTTACTCATGCTTGGAAGAACATCCTCAGCTGAGTCTTTTGGATCGGCAATAGGGGATGACTCAGCTTCGTCTTCACCTTCAGATCCTAGAAAGGTTACATCAGGGTTATCTTAGGAATCGTGAAGAGCGCTTATCTCCTTTTCAGATGGATCAATGATGGTAGGAGGGATGTTTTGTGCATCCGTCTCTTTACCCCGGGAAGTCTCAACCTCTCGTTGGCCTTCATTACCTCCTGCAGTCTCAACTGCAGCGAGGCCTTGGACAGTCCCTTCGATAGTGTCAGCTGTCTTGGGGTCTTCTGAGGTGGAATCCACTGCAGTCTCAACTCCATGGATTGCACTTTCGGTGCCCAGTGTTAACTCCTAGGGCGGTTTCGGTGCCCCAGTGTTAACTATGCCTGAGCCTCGTCGTGACAACTTGTTTGTGTATTCGATTGTTGTTCCTTCTCCACTTCGCCTCCGAGATTCGTTGTGGAGTCAGTCACAACATCCTCCGACCTTTGCCGTGGAGGAGTTTCCCCCGTGCACACCACCGAGTGATTTGGAATGGGGTCACTCGTCTCCGGACTTCCAAATGTTCCTTTGAGTATTCAGTTGGGGCGGTGGTAAGACACCTTTATTAGGGGTTGGCTCGATCAGGGTCCCTACAATCCCGGTTTCATCGCCATTTCCCTTATCGCTTCTTCTCGAGTGAGTGAGGAAGTGGTGGCGGCGATGGAAATATCTTTTCACCACTCCCATCGGATCAATCTCCAGCTGTGATGTGGAGGACTCCCCTGGTCCTTCCAACAATCGTTTCTCATGTAGGGCCCTGGATTCCCGCATGGCTTGCTGCATCTCCAATTCTTCTGTAGTAGCAGCAGGGTCCAGATCCTCATCACTCCCAGAGAGAACGTCGAGATGAGGATGTGTATGATCAGTGGTTCCATTAAAGGGACAAATCGGCCTTTTCACGAGCCTCGCTTTCTTCTCGCGCTTTTCCTTCTCCTTGTCCTTGAAGATCTACAAGATATCTATGCAGTTTTCTTCATCTAGTGCTTGGACCACATTGGTCAATCCAAGAAAGTTCAACAGTTCGTCTTCTTCTTCAATGAATTCCGGTCTTTGGAACTGTTCCCTGGATCAACTCAGCTTCCATTTCCTCCATTCTCGCAGACGATTTTGGATGTCTGGATATGGTGGGGATAGGATCATCACATCGTCATCCTTGTCATCTTCTCCCTGTTGTCCCTCGTGCTCAGGGATTGAGGGTAGCAAACTTTGGTGCTCCACACCCTCGCATGGCGTCATTTGCGGGGGGATACAACCCCGTCAATAGGAGAGTTTGCTTTCTCACTGTCTTTTTCTGCCTCCGATTGTTCTCGCCGACACCGTGTGTCTTCAATGTGCCTCTGCTGATCGGCTTCAGAAGACTTGGCTGTTTCATCAATGATTTCTAGAGACTCTACTTCTTCAGCAGTCTCCGGTATTTGTTTCAGCTGAGTTGCGGACTCAACCGGTTTCTCAAGCTCGGAACGCTTGAAGAGATTTCTTCTTTTAGTCCTTGCCAGAGGGATTTCTGGCTCGGATAAAGTTTCTTCTGAGTCCTGGGCGGCGGAGGTTGGTGCTGTCATCTTCTTCTGAGGAGCTGGCCGTCTTGGCTTATCAGTTCTCCTTTTCTTGACAACCGGAGAAGGTATTTGAGGTTCCTTCTCCTCCGCGGCTGCGACAGGGGGAGACACGGCTGCGGGGCGGTGACTTGGTCTGGGGCAGGGGCATCTTTTGTTTTCTTCTTCTTTCTTTCACGGGCAGGGCAAAGCTTCTTCTTAGCGATTAGCGGGGGACCTTCTTTTTGGGAGAGGAGGAGACAGCTGTTTCTTCAGGACCAGCTGATTCCCCCTCACTCGTATCAGCTCTCTTTGCATATGCTCTCTTCTGTGCTCCGGAAAGGTTAGATCGGAACATCTTCTTGTTTACATGGAACGCCTTTCCATGTCGAAGAGAAACTCCTTTTGCTTCCATCATCCGGCCAATCACCAGGCCGTACCCCAGGGAACCTCCAAACGTGCCATCCTCCTTGAAGGATTTATTCCTAATATTCTGGCAGAGTCTGCTGTATACAAACTCATCCTAGTTTACCTTCTTTTCTTCAATGATCGCGGCCATTACGATCGACCTTAACTTTGACAAACCGGTCAAAGAAATTTGATGTCTATGCATTTGGCAACAATGTCCAAAGAATTTGTGGTAGTCCTCTTTCAACGACTTCTTGTTAGTCAGACCACCTTCGCAAAGACAATCGGACTTGGCTACTTCCTTCCAAGCGGCGACCAGGTTAACACCGACTTCATAAATCTCCTAAGCACTCCTTCCGCCAAGAACAAATGATGTTCGCGGATCCTGGCGGTAATGGTGAAAGCTTTTCCGTGAACAGAGGACTTGATGCCCTCATCGTGAACTTGACATTCACGAGAACCGTGCAACCTCTTCCACGTAGGTCATCGGAAACTCCATCGTCAAAAATGGTTTTGACCCGGACTTTTCCAACTTCTCGTGCTATCTTCTTCACAAGGGTGTCGTCGGACCTGTTTGATCATCTTGTCGAAATCCACAAAGAGACCCCATGTGGATTTGCTTTCCCAACTTGACGAAATCATGAGTAGATGCCATTTCTCGATGTTTTACCGAACGAAACTTTGAAAATGAACTTGAGGATTTTTAGGGTTTTGAGAGAAAATTTCTTTCTTTGCCTTGAGAGAGATGAACAGTTTTGGTAAAGTGAGAGAAAATCGAGGCGAAATGGTATAAGTATGGGTTATGAAAGGACGTGCGGGTGGTTTTTGAAATTTGATCAAGATCAACGGTTCGATTTTTGCACGCCAATTTACACTTAATCTCTCGTACTTAATGCGCGGCATTTATATCCAATCATAAGCTTTGTGTGCGCTTTTGATCAGACACGCGTCATAATTATGCTAACGTCATTCTTAAAAACATTCCCGCTTAGTAAAAATGACTCGCGTTTTTGTCACTTTGCTCATAAATGACTCAGCTTATTCCTTAGCCGATTTAACTCTTCTCTCTTTGCACATAGATACTCACCGCGCCTAACTCGGTGCGAGATGATTCTCCGATCTGGTGATTCACTTAATCGATTCAAGAGTTCAAATTTTTTTCATCTTTTCATGTTTCATCTCTTTTCTTTGAGTCTTCGAATGTCAACTCACTCAATTAACCCCAATTCATGTTTGAGTTCTTCAAATCTTGATTCACATAATGGTTTTGTGAATATGTCGGCTAATTGCTTATCGGTTGAGATATATTTCAAGGTGATGTCCTTCTTTTCAACGTGATCTCTTATGAAGTGATATCTCGACATCAATGTGCTTTGTTCTTGAATGCAACACAGATTTTGAGTGATTGCAATTGCACTTGTGTTATCACACATAATTGGAATTTCCTTTTCTTCAACCTCATAGTCTCTCATTCTTTGTCTCATCCATAAGACTTGGGCACAACATGACTACCCGACTATGTATTATGCTTGTTGTGGAGGTAGCTATTGAATTTTGCTTCTTGCTAAACCAGAAATTAGCCTATTTCCAAGCATTTGACATGTGCCTCGAGGTACTTTTCTGTCAACTCTATATCCAAAGATAGTCGAGTCCGAATAACCAATTAGCTTGAATCCACCTTCCTTTGGATACCATAAGCCAACTTCTTGGCTTCCTTTCAAATATCTCAAGATTCTCTTGGTTGCGATCATGTGGCTTTCTTTTGGTGCAGATTGAAATCTTGCACATACACCTACAAAGGTGATGTCCGCCCGCTTCTTTCTGTGAGATAGAGCAGTTGATCCAATAAGTGCTCAGATCCGGTTTGATCTAGCTTGCCATCCGCATCCATGTCCATTTTGACTGATGTATTCATTGGTATTTTCACAGAAGACTTCTCTTCCATACCAAATTTTTTCATTAAATCTCTGGTGTATTTTGTCTGACTTATGAAGGTTCCATCCTTCAGCTGTTTCACTTGGAGTCCAAGGAAGAATGTCAACTCTCCCATCATGCTCATTTTAAATTTGCTTTGCATAAGATTTGAGAATTTATCACATAGCTCTTTGTTTGTGGATCCAAAGATGATGTCATCCACATATATTTGAACAAGCAGTATACTCTTCCCATCTTGAATTCTGAAGAGTGTTCTATCCACTTTGCCTTTTGTGAATCCGTTCTCAGTTAGGAATTGTGATAATGTATCATACCATGCTCTGGGTGCCTGTTTCAATCCATATAAAGCTTTCTTGAGTTTGTATACCTTATCTCCAAGAGTCTTCTGCTCAAATCCTGGAGGTTGTTCAACATATACTTCTTCTTCCAATAATCTATTAAGGAATGCACTCTTTACATCCATTTGATATACAATAAAGTTCTTGTGAGCTGCATAGGCAAGAAACATCCTTATGGCTTCCAATCTTGCCACAAGAGCAAAAGTTTCATCAAAATCTATTCCTTCTTCTTGGCAATACCCTTTGGCTACCAATCTTGCTTTGTTTCTCACCACAGAACCTTTCTCATTCATCTTGTTTCTGAACACCCATTTAGTGCCAATAACATTTTGATGGGTAGGTCTTTGAACCAATTCCCACACTTTGTTCCTTTCAAACCGATTCACTCTTCTTGCATGGCTTGAATCCATGTGTGTCATCCAAAGCTTGTGACACATCTTTTGGCTCTATTTGTGAGATGAAGCAAGTGAACATAGCTTCTTGTTGGGTTCTCGATCTGGTTTTTACACCTTCTCTTACATCTCCAATGATTAGTTCTCGTGGATGGTCTCTCGGCCATCTAACATCGGGTTGGAGTAAGTTAGTGGATTCATCATCTTGCGGTTTGTGTTATTTTGATCAGCTCTCTCATCATCACTTAGTCAGATTTTCCAAATTGTCTTTGAGACTCGGCTATCTCATCTTCAATCGGACTTATAATTCCAAATTGACTTCAACATAGGGACTCTTCGCATCTTGTTGATTCACTTATCACCGACTCTTCAATGTCTTCTCCATTTACATTGGGTTCATCAAACACCACATGGATGGATTCTTCTGTAACCATTGTCCTCTTGTTGAGCACTCTGTAGGCTTTGCTTTGTCACCGAGTATCCTAAGAAGATACCTTCATCAGCGTTAGCATCAAAAGCCTTCAAATTATCTTTGCCATTGTTATGGATGAAGCATTTGCATCCAAATATTCTAAAATATGCAACATTTGGCTTTCTCCCCGTCCAAATCTCTTAGGGAGTCTTTGTCACCGTATGTTTATCATGCATCTATTTTGAGTATATCATCTTTGTGTTTATTGCTTGACCCAAAATCTTTTAGCGACCGCTGACTAACATGGTCCTTGCTGCTTCTTTGAGAGTTCTATTTCTTCTTTCTACAACTCCATTCTGCTTTGTGGAGTCCTTGCACATGCAGATAATTCATGACCAATACCATTTTCAATACATCGAGTTATTATACCATTGACAAACTCGGTTCCTCTCGTCAGATCTTATTTTGGTAATGGTCGACTCTTCTCATTTTGGATTCTCTTCATCACCGTGTGGTAGTTTCTCGCAGAGTTTCTTTCTTCTTACACATGAATATTGTCCATGTATATCTTGAGTAGTCATCTACTACCACCAAGGTGTATTTCTTCCCACTTATGTCTTTGGCCGGTTCAATGGACCAAATAGATCCATATGTAGCAGTGCAATATTCTTGTTGAAGATGGACATGTCTTTTCTTTGAATGATGATTTGATCTGTTTTCCCATCTGGCATGCATCACATATACTCGCCTTCTTGTATACTGAGTCTGGAAGTCCTTCCACAAGATTACTTCTTGTAAGTTTGTTAATAGTTTTGAAGTTCAGGTGACTTAGCTTCTTGTGCCACAGCCAACTTGATTCAGTTGTGCTCTTTGCTAGCAGACAAGTGCTTGGTGTTGCAATTGACCAATCTACCACATACATGTTCTTTTGTCTGCATCCTTGCAACACTATTTCATTAGTTTCAGTGTCCTTGATTTGGCATACACCCATATTGAATCCAACATTGTAGCCTTTGTCACAGAGTTGACTTATGCTTAGCAAGTTGAAATTGAGGCCTTCAACATATGCAACATCTGTAATTTCTAATCCATTTTTCTTGATGGATCCAATGCCTCTTATTTCTCCTGGAGCTTCATTTCCTCCAAATATGACTTTTGCACCTCTAACCTCCTTGAATTTTGATAGATTTTTCTTGTTTCCTGTCATGTGTCTGGAACAACCACTATCCATGTACCAGGTTCCTTGGCACTCAGCTGCTCCTTAAACCTGCAATCAAGGAAATTAGGTTTTAGGTACCCATACTTGCCTGGGTCCTGAGGGGTTAGTATTGTAAGATGATCCAACCAACCTATAGCCACATGATTTGACTCTAAGAGGTTGCCATCTATCATTGCCATAATCATAATTAATTTTGGCAAATTGCTTGGGGGTTCTAGGTTCATACAGCTGTCTCTTTTGTCTGTATGCCTGTGCATGTGTTTTAGCAATTGCCTTCTTTGGGTAGTTGTGATATCTCTGAGTGTAGTACCTAGGTGCATATGTGTGCTGATGATAGCTCTTATGCCTTTGGAATGGCCTTTGCTGAGTTCTAGGCCTTTGCCACTTAGGCTTATATTCCATAGGTCTTTGTTGATAGTTCACATTATTCCAATCAGCTTGGCTTGGATAATTTCTACCATTCCCATCATATGTGTTTCTTTTATAGACCTTCTGGGCTTTTGGTAGCTCTGTTTCTTCTTTACAGAGTATCTCCTGTTTGGAGTTTGCTAAGGAACTCGGCTGGATTTCGTCTCAGTTGTCCTCTCAGCACACTCAACTGGTTGTTTTCCTTTTCCTTTATAACCAAGGGCAGTTTGCTTGTGATTGTGCTTTGTAATTAATGTGTGTGCACCATTTGGAGTTTTGGATTTTAGAGATGCTTCATTACTTGAAGATCCTTTTTCCAAAATCACTTTTGGAGCTTGACATAGTACAAATGAATTAAATCCTAAGCCTGTCTTATCTCCGCATTCTCTTTGACTCATAATAAGATCATCCAAGGATTTAGATGCCTTAGTGAATGAGGCAATCACATTTTTGAGGTCATTTTCCCTCTTTTCTATAGCGACTATCTCTGCTATCAACTTAGCATTTTCAGCCTTTAGACTTTTATTCTCATCAGCTATTTGACTTAGAGTACTCAGCTCCTTAGTCAGCTGTGAGTTTTGGCTCTTGAGTAGGCTGTTTTCCTCATTTAGTAGTGTGTGTGAGGATTTAATGTATTTAAAATATTTCATCATTTTGCCTAATGAACCATAAAGATCAGTGGGTGATGAAGTGTGTGTGTCACAATCACTATCACTAGTATGTGAGTGTGATGAGTTAGAGTGTACCTCATCTTCTTGGTCAGGTTGGTTTTGTTCTTTAGCCATTAGACAGATCAAGGCTTCTTCTTCAGAGTCACTTGAGTAGTCAGCTTCACTACTCTCCGAGTATGTTGTGTCTTTTGACTTGACTGTCTCAGTAGTTTCTGCAGCCAACATTGCCTTTCTCTTTTCCTGTCTTCTTTCTCTGAAGACTTTTCTTTCCTCTTCATTCCTGTATTTGTTAACTACAGGATATGGGCATTCAATGGCATAGTGATCAAGGGTTGCTGCAGTTCCGGATAGATTTTCAACTTTTTGATCGATTCTTTCCATCCTTGGATTGTCGGCTCTTTGATATTCAACTTTTTGATGCTCGCTCTCTTGGGTGGTCTTTCTTCCCTTGATTTGGAGGGAGCTGAGTGTCTTCTGGAGGATTCACCTTTGCTTCTTTTGTAATTCTTATTGAAGAACTTGTTAAACCTTTTAACCATCAGTGCGATCTCCTCTTGGTCAATGACTTCTTTGACCTCAGCTCTTCTTCCATCTTTAACAATTAGAGCAGTTGTTTTGGGCATAGTTGTTTCCTCTTGGTCTTTTCTTCTCAGCTCAAATTCGTAGGCTTTGAGATCTGAGAATAGCTCATGGTTGGATGTCTTTGATAGGTCCATGGAATGTCTCATGGCCATGAATTTCATATCCCACTCAGTTGGGAGACTTCTTAGAATCTTCATACACATTTCCTTTTGTGTATATTCTTTTCAAAGTGCAGATAGCTCATTGGTAATTTCTGTGAACCGAGCATCCAGTTGATCCAAGGTTTCTCCTGCAAACATCTTAAAGTTTTCAAATTTTTGTACAACAACAGATAGTTTGTTTTCCTTGATTTGCTCTGAGCCTTCACAAATCAAGGTTAGCTTGTCCCAGATTTCTTTTGCCGTTTTGTATGATTTGACTTTGTTGAACATGGCTTTGTCCAATGTTTTGTAAAGAATGTCCTTGGCCACATTGTCCAAGTTATATCTTTTCCTGTCATCATTTGTCCATTCAGCTCTTGGTTATTCAACCATCGCTGGTATGGGAGGAACATCCTCTTCTCCTTCAGCTGTCGCTCTCCTTGCAGATGTGTTCACTTTTAAGATTTGGAGTGGCCCACCTTCTATTACTATCCACATTTCATCGTGTAATCTTTGATAGATGAGCACATATCACGAATTTTCCAATCATCAAATTCTTCAATTGTGAACATAGGGATGCGTGTCAAATTTGCTTCCATGATAATAACTTTGCTGAATAAAAGAGTTTTGGAAGATCAAGTGCTAAAACAACCTTTGAAAAATTTGGAGATCTAGTTCAGTGACCAGTGCGGAAGGCTCAATGAACCAACCGCTCTAATACCACTTGTAGGTCCCAAGGGGTGTGAGTGTAAGGTTTAGAAGGGAGGGTTGAATAAACCTTACCAACTTTTCGATTTAGTCCTTTTAAAACGTTCGAGTTAATATTTCTGTTGAGTCCTTGATGGACAACTAAGTTAGTTAATCAAATAGAGTTAGTCACTCAACAGACTGATTTGAGCCATTGATATAATAACTCAACAACCGTTTTGACTAAAGACTTAACTCGATTGTGATATATTTTCAGCGGAAGACTTAACACCCTTGAATTTGGTTAAGTTTGTTTTAATACTTGGTTTTAGCACTTTGTTGATTATCGCTTGGATAGCAAATTTATCAAAGATATATATATATTAAAGTAATATGCGAGAAATTAAAATGTTGAAATGTAAATGACACAATAATGTTTTATAGAGGTTCAAAGATGGGGTAATTCTTCTACTCTCTCTTCTCCAACTCCCCGGAGGAATCCACTAAGTATTGATCAATATACAAAGTGGTTAATACAAATCCCGATACAAGTCTTGATCACGCAATGACTTGATCCTTTGGGACTCGATCAGGAGATGCCTTGGTAACACAAATTGGCCTCGTGCGACTCGGCTTCTTCTTCAGGCGGTGCTTTTGCTACTACAGCCCACTTGCTCAAGCTTCTTGGATTTGATCACACACACCCTCCAAAACTTGAGACTGGTTCGACTTTGAACCTTCCTACAATCCTCCGTGGAATGTAGACCCCTTGATTCTTCAAATGTTTCCTCTTCAACTGATTGAAGTTGTCTTTCCTTCACAGGTGAGTGTTGGATTGATTTCCTTCGTAATGTAGGCTTGAGGATTGAACTTGAATAACTTGAGAGTAATTTTTGGTTACAGTTCGAATGTTAGCTTGCATGTTCATGGTTCAGGTGAACTTCTCTCAAAGTGATTCCTCAGCCTTTTATAGTGATCTTTCAAAAATCTTCCCCTTGAAGAGATAGGCTTATTTTTAAAAGACACTTGTGGTCGTTGGCTTATCTTGTTGCAGTCCTTGGAATTGACATTTCCTCGTATGAATGATTTTTCAGCTTTTCGTAGTTCGACACAGTGCGTGTGCTTCCCATTGGTTTATTCCTTTTGCACGCTTCTGGGACTGAGCACTTTAAGAAAGGCAGTATGGAAGTATTACTTGTTTAAGTAATTTCCTTGACTTCTGTGCAACGGATCTCTTTCAGTTATCTCGACTTGACTGCATTTTCTTAACTTCCCCAGGTGACTTCGAGTCAGCTTCCAATCATTGGATGACTCTTCTGTCACTTCAACTTGAGACTTGGTTGTCTTGAGTTGACTTGACCGATACTTCACTCGTTGTATCTCAAATGCACCTTGATCGAGTTCATGTCTTCTCTTCTTTGCCACACACTCAGTGCCTCGCAATGAGTCTTCCTTCTAGTCTCCATTTGTCTTCTTGCATGTTCGAGGCATAGCTAACTTGACTCACTTCACCCTATCTATTACAATGCAATTTACAACAAAAATGGGGTGCCAACTTTCTATTCTAAGTTTTACATGGCATTCATCAAAATCTAAAAATAATTTCCCAACAACTTCGGCATAACAAATGATTTTCTTTGTCGGAACTATGTTTTGAATGGGCTAGACGACACCCTCTATAACGCCTCTATAGTTCGTTCAAAACGTCCAAAGAATTGTGGGACTCTTTGGAGAAAAATATAGAATGAAGATGCCGCACAAAGAAATTTGTTGTCGGAATTTCGGATTACAAGTTAGTTGACACCAAAACGGTAATCAGCCAGTGCAAGAAATTCAGATCATACTTCACGACTTAGTGTCTGAAGGGATGATTCTGAACGAGTCGTTCCAAGTGGCTGCGATTATCGAAAAATTGCCACCATCGTGGAAAGATTTTAAGAACTACCTCAAGCACAAGCGGAAGGAAATGGGGCTTGAGAATTTGATAGTTCGACTTCGGATTGAGGAAGATAACCGTCATTCCAATTGAAAATCGACAATTGTGGGAGTGTGACCACACTTTATAGAACACCAGTGGAGTTTCTGTTGCACTTTTAAATGTAACAGAAGGTGTTGGCAAAATTATTGTAACACCAAAACCACAGTTGCATGAAGTGTTGCCTAAAGTGTTGTAACACTAGAGGTAGACACAATAACGAATTAAGTTTGAAATGTTACTGAAGATGTGATAACACCAAAGGTTACATACCTTGTAAAAGGTGTTAATGGAGTTGTTGGAACTAAGGTCTGAAATATGGTAGAACGAGGTTTTAACTGGATTATTGAGACAATGTTCTAACAAAATAAAGGAAAGTGGTCGAAAGCCATAAAAGTTCTGGATAATCTTGTGTTGAACAAGGATACCAGAAGTTCAAAGAGGAAGCTTTACTTTAGCAAACCACATAAAGGATAAAACATTTAAGTGTGGGGTGCTTTGGATAAAGTAGAAGCACCCAAAAAATAAATTCAGCATTCTTGATATAAATGATGATACGGTCATTAAATCAAGGAATGTTGTATTTATAAAAGATGTCTTTTCTTGCAAAGGAAAAAGGGTAAGTCTGGACATTTTTGTCAAAGACACGATACCATAAGACAGTTGATTTCGAATGTGGTTATTTCGGTTGACTACGTGAAGTCAAAGAAAAATTTAGCGGATCCACTTACAAAAGGTATAAATCGAGATCAATTGTATAAATTGTTAAGGGAAATGGGTTTAAAATCCACAAAATAAATAATGTTCATAGCGGTAACTCAAC
Source organism: Rehmannia glutinosa (assembly GCA_016081115.2). NCBI lineage: Eukaryota > Viridiplantae > Streptophyta > Magnoliopsida > Lamiales > Orobanchaceae > Rehmannia > Rehmannia glutinosa. Next base: position 49,974,660 of record CM071931.1, on the reverse strand, counting down.
CTTGTGAATTAGAGATCCCAAGACCTTGGTTCAATGGGACAACTAAATTATGAATGTTCAGCTGAACACTTGGAAAATGTGTTAGCTCATTCCCGGAACTTCCAAGTGAAATAGAAACCTGCTGAATGTGGTGAGGTTAAGCTTAGGACTTTTAATGATTCTTATACCGAAAGGTGGAGTATGGCAGGATACTCTTAACAGGAGATCATCTATATAAGTGAGAAGTAATGGCCGCTTCAAGGAAATACTTATGAATCTAAGATATGGTCCAAGACGAAATGGACACAACGTGTGAACAACAAATGTTAGAATTGTTATTTTGTAAGTACTGTTGTCTCGGTTTACACAAATGGCTGAGTAGTTCAAGACATCGCGTCACTAAGCAGCTTATAAATCCGATAGTATTTTACTAAGGAAGGCTCAAAGCCACAAGCTACCTATCTAGATGCATTAACAGTTCAACGAGACTTTCAAACGAATTTGCATACACTCATGCATTAATTTCATTCATGTGGGGGTTTGTTAGAATTTGGTTATGTTAAATTGGGTGTTGACCCGATTTTGACCAAATATTGAAGTGATTTCCATTAATGAAAATTGTAATTAAATTATATGTTAAAATTCTACTAAGTAGACGAGATTGGCATATGGAATTTCTCAAAATCAATTCCGGGTGAATTAGAAATTAATGCTAGAAGTTAGCCACATAAAACCAGAAAAAGGTATGGAAAACGGAAAATGTGGCGAAGGAGAAAAGCTCCATCCTACATAGAGTAGAAAGCCAAAATTTGCTCAATTTATAAATCCCAAATTGGACAATTCGATTTAGGTCCTTGGGGTACCAAAATTTTTAAAGGGGTGAGGACCAACATGCTTGTGGTTTGGTTAAAAACACGCGCGCACGCCTGCCGCGCCGCCGGCCAGCTCAGCCCGGCCCCAGTCGTGGGGCCTGGGCCTGGGCTTGGGCTTCAAGGCCCTTATACTTTTTGGACCAAATTTATTTAAAAATCCTTTAAAATTAATTAATTTTAATTAATTAATTAAAGATTTCCAACAACGCACCGCTCGCTGTGAAGGAAACGTGCGCGCGCGCACCATGCGGACAGTGAGCGTATTAGACGGGCGCGTAGGTGTGCGCGGACACGCACGTTCGAACTTATGCACCTATTCGAGCTACCAGGTGCATTTTTTGGTTGTAGACATATCTTTTCAATCCAAAAGACATATCATTTCCATCGGGTACCTTGATGCCTATAAATATAAGGCCCTTGCAGATGAAATCTGGACCGAAATTATTAAGCCTAAAAATCAAGTCATTGCATCAGCATATTGATTTATTTCCCTTCAAAGCTTGAAAGCCTTACACACTCAAGTTTGCTGTAGTCTCAATTTTTGCAAGTGCAAGTCAAACTGTAAAGTCGTATCTTAGTTACGATCACGGGAACCGTAAGCACTTTGTATATGGGGCGATTTGTCTTGCGGAGACTGTATTAAATACAGGCCTCGACTTAGCCTGATTATCCTAAACATTTAGCCATTTCTTGTAAACAGTAAACCACCGATCCAACAATCGCAAGACGAAATCTTTTTTTTATGTTTTCAAGACGATGGCATCTGTTTCATTTACTTCGATGGATGTTGCTCCTGCTCACGACGAAAAACCGACGAAGTTCTTCGGCGTTGAATTCAAACGCTGGCAACAAAAGATGATCTTTTACCCCATTTTCAGAAGGAGGACCCCCTACCGTAAACGATGAAGAATTCGACAACCAATGGAGAATCCCTATGGATGCTTCGCATAACAACGATTTTCTTTGTCGGAACTATGTTTTGAACGGGCTAGACGACACCCTCTATAACGTCTATAGTTCGTTCAAAACGTCCAAAGAGTTGTGGGACTCTTTGGAGAAAAAATATAAAACAAAAGATGCCGACACAAAGAAATTTGTTGTCGGGGAATTTCTGGATTACAAGTTAGTTGACACCAGAATGGTAATCAGTCAAGTGCAAGAAATTCAGATCATACTTCACGACTTAGTGTCTGAGGGGATGATTCTGAACGAGTCGTTCCAAGTGGCTGCGATTATCGAAATATTGCCACCATCATGGAAAAATTTTAAGAACTACGTCAAGCACAAGCGGAAGGAAATGGGGCTTGAGAATTTGATAGTTCGATTTCGGATTGAGGAAGATAATCGTGATTCCGATTGAAAATCGCAATTGTGGGGGTGTGACCTCACTTTATGGAACACCAGTGAAGTTTCTGTTGCACTTTTAAATGTAACAGAAGGTGTTGCCAAAAGTATTGTAACACCAAAACCATAGTTACATGAAGTGTTGCCCAAGGTATTGTAACACTAGAGGTAGACGCAGTAACGAATTAAATCTGAAGTGTTACTGAAGATGTGATAACATCAAAGGTTACACACCTTGTAAAATGTGTTAATGGAGTTGTTGGAACTATGGTCTGAAATCTGGTAGAACGAGGTTTTAACTGGATTATTGGGACAAGGTTCTAACAGAATAAAGAAAAAGTGGCCGAGAGCCATAAAAGTTCTGGATAATATTGTGTTGAACAAGGATACCAGAAGTTGGAAGGGAGACTTTAGTTTAGCAAACCACATAAAGGATAATAACTTGAAGTGTGAGAGCGCTTTGGCTAAAGTAGAAGCACCCAAGAAAATAAATTCAGCATTCTTGATATAAAGGATGGTACGATCATTAAATCAATGAATGTTGTATTTATAAAAGATGTCTTTTCTTGCAAAGGAAAGAGGAAGTCTAGACATTTTTTGTCAAAGACACAATACCATAAGACAGTTGATTTGCGAATGGTGTTATTTCGGTTGACTACATGAAGTCAAAACAAAACCTAGCGGGTCCGCTTACAAAAGGTATAAATCGAGATTAATTGTATAAATTGTTAAGGGGAATGGGTTTAAAATCCATAAAATAAAGAATGTTCGTAGCGGTAACCCAACCTTGTGAATTGGAGATCACAAGACCTTGGTTCAATGGGACAACTAAGTTATGAATGTTCAACTGAACACTTGGGAAATATGTTAGCTCATTCCCAGAACTTCCAAGTGAAATAGAAACCTACTGAATGTGGTGGGGTTAAGTTTAAGACTTTTAATGATTCTTATACCGAAAGGTGGACTATGGCAGGATACTCTTTAATAGGAGACACCTATATAAGTGAGAAGTAATGGTCGCTTCAAAGAAACACTTATGAATCTAAGATATGGTCCAGTGCCGAAATGGACACAACGTGAGAACAAGTGTTAGAATTGTTATTATGTAAGTATTGTTGTCTCGGTTTACACAAACGGTTGAGTAGTTCAAGACATCGCGTCACTAAGCAGCTAGTAAATCCGATTGTATTTTACTAAGGAATGTTCAAAACCACAAGCTACCTATCCAGATGCAATAATAGTTTACGGAGACTTTCAAGCGAATTGGCATAAACGCATGCATTAATTTCATTCATGCGGGGGATTGTTGGAATTTGGTTATATTAAATTGAGTGTTGACCCGATTTTGACAAAATATTTAAGTGGTTTCCATTAGGGGTGGGCATCGGATCAGGTAGTCGGGTAGTCGGGTAATCGGGTCGGGTACCCAAAAAAATTGGGTGGCATATATTGGTACCCGACGCTTACCCAAAATATCGGGTACCCGGTACCCGACTAGTCGGGTTTGGGTTTTTTTTAATGTTTCTTGAATTTTTTTAAATTATATTTATATATATAACGTCTTTGAGGTTTCAATATTTTAAGAAAAAAAAGAAAATAAATTCCCCAACTTTTTTTTTTGAGGGGTAATAAATTCCCCAACTTTGATAGTTTCGTTCAGGGCGTATTGTCATGGAAACATATGATTTGGGGAAGGAGAAGATTAAGAAGGAAGGAGATGAATATGGAATCAAAGAAAGGAAGTCAAGGGAATATGGGCAAGTAAAACTAAGCAGCAAGAATATAATTATTTTAGTGAACCAAGACATCCTAGTGTTTTGGGCTAAGAGTGTGATCTTTTATCATGGGCCTTATATTTATTAATTAATGTTAACATTTTTCAGATTTTCAAGTTGTAATGGTGGTACTGGTCCCAAAGAATGCTCATACATGCGTATTGAAAAAGCAGACAAGTGTTACAATATTGTCTTTTTCTCTCTCTTCTCTATTCTCTTAATATCCTCCTCCTAATCTAATTCTTCTGCAATTTAGTTACCATACAGTATTCCACAATTTTTACAAAAAGTTGCAACAAAATACAACACAAATTTACAGAGTAAATGCTGCAGCCTGCAAGTATTTGGTAATGAAAATAAAGGATAGTTTTGTTTTTTTTAAATATGTCGGTTACCCGATCGGGTATTCGGGTAATTTCCACACTACCCGATACCCGACCCGATTAGTGTCGGGTAACCGAACGGGTACCCGATACCCGAATTTGCTAAGAAAATACCCGACCCCGAATGCCCACCCCTAGTTTCCATTGTAAAAATGGAATTAAATTATATGTTAAAATTCTACTAAATGAGTATATGAGATTGGCATTTGGAAATTCTCAAAATCAATTCCGGGTGAATGAGAAATTAATGCTAGAAGTTAGCCACTTAAAACTAAAAAATGATATGGAAAATGAAAAATGTGGGGAAGGAGAAAAGCTCCATCCCACATAGAGTAGAAAGCAAAAGTTTGCTCAATTTATAAATCACAAATTGGACAATTAGGTTTGGGCCCTTGGGGCACCAAAGTTTTTAAGGGTGAAACCTATATGCTTGTGGGTTTGGCTCAAAACACACGCGCACGCTGCCGCCACCCGCCCGACCGCCGGCTCGGCTTGGCCCGGTCCGAGTCGTGGGTCGCGAAGCTGGGCCTCAAGGCCCTTATATTTTTTGGACCAAATTTATTTAAAATTTAAAATTAATTAATTAATTAAAGATTTCCAACAAATGGGTGGTGCGGGCGCTGCAAGATCGTGAAGCTTTCAGAAATCTTGCGCCGCACCACCACGCAGACAGTGAGTGTATTTAGACGCGCACGTTCGAACTGATGCACCTGTTCGAACAACCAGGTGCATTTTTTGGTTGTAGACATGTCTTTTCAATCCAAAAGGCATTTCCTTTCCATCGGACACCTTGATGCCTATAAATACAAGGTCCCTGCAGATGAAATCTGGACCGAAATAATAAGCCTAAAAATCGAGTCATTGCATCAGCATATTGATTTCTTTCCCTTCAAAGCTTGAAAGTTTTATACACTTAAGTTCACTGCAGTTTCGACTTTTGCAAGTGCTACTAAGTCGAAACCAGAAAGTCGTTGTATCTTAGGACGATCGCCGAAACAAGAAGCACTTTGTATACGGGCGATTTCGTCTTGGGAGATCAGATTAAATACAGGCCTCGACTTAGCCTGATTATCCTAAACACTTAGCCATTTCTTGTAAACAGTAAACTACCCATCCAACAAATCTATAGTTCATATATGTAACCTATTTCTTTTATCCTGATAGTTGCTGCAGACCAACAGTAAGTTTTCTCCTATAACATAGCTGCAATATGTTCTCAAAATTTACAAAGAAATCTTAAGAGCTCTAGAGTTGGTTTATGTGACGACTGAATACAAATCTCTGGCTGATACATAAGGACTTACACTTAGACGAGCATTTAGGTGTACGATTTATCTTGGAAAATTTACAGGTGACTCCAAGCTACCAACCAAAGTGCGGAGATCGATGTCCTTGTCATCAAACTTCTTGATGAATGGGTGACTCTGGCCAAACCAGAAGGTTAGCAAGTAAAGATCAACTGAGGAATGTGTAGATAAAAGGAATATTGTAAACAAACTAACCAGTAGTTCCAAAGATGAAGCTCTGTCTCCAGGCTCCTTTTGTATGCTACACATTGACATATCAGACAATGAATAAGATAATAATTTGAAAGAAAGCCAACCAAAACTGAAGGAGAACAATCATGCAGCTGACGAGTCGTGTGACATTTCTGTAGCCAATGAACTCCTCCTTGGAAGTTTAATGAAATGAAAATATATATGAAAAAATCAAAGAAAGAAAGAAAGAAACATTCATGAAAAACCAAAAGGGCATTGATGAAATCCACATTAAAGTTCACTTCACAATAGTCAGTAGTAACAGAGCCATCACAAGCTTCATGATATAAAAGAATTGATGAATGAATAATAAATTAACACAAAAGTTAGTTTTTTCTTTCATCGTTCAAATCCAACTATGGTCTAGATAGTAACTTCCACAATCGTTTCTCTCTTTCATATTTCATTTTTTAATATTAAAAAACAAGCACAGGCTCTAAGCTAATAAAAAATTCTGTAGACATCCCAACTATTTATTCAAATTGCCATTTTATTTTCTTCACTGTTCATAAGACATAACCTGCTAATCTTATTTGTTATTGTATACTGATCAATTACTTCAAATGATATTTTAACAAACACCTCGAACCCCACCCAAAGACGCTAAAAAAGTGCCAACTAACCGCAGGAAGAAAATATCTAGACTTAGTACATATGAGATATGATGCTCTCTTTCGCTGCTAGAAAGCGCCATATCCTTACCAGGCTGAAACAAATGAACAGAACTCTGGAGAGAATTGATCTGGTGGAGCAGAAGGTGGTGGACTTCCAACAATTGCTTGCAAAAGCTCATAAAAGCTTGGGCCATTTTGTTGATCTTCAGATTTTGTGTATGGAAAACATCGTATAGCACACTCAAGAATCACCATGCCTAGGCTCCAGATATCACTTTTATAGTCATAGCTGCTTCCACTGATTCTTTCAGGCTAAAGAGAGATTGCAGAGGTAAAATATCAAATTAGTTATCAACATTATTGCTTTCTATGGTTGCATAATTGTAGTGCTTCAAGGACAAAAAATGAAGAAAAACGTCCTGAAAATAAAGGAAGCTGAGCAAGCATTATCCTTATGATACTGAAGACAACCAAACACTTACTGCCATGTAATTGTAAGTCCCAACAAATGTATCACGTTGGCCCATAGAGCTAGCCAGCATCGCACTGACACCAAAATTTGTAATTTTTACTTCCCCTTTCTGATTCACTAGCAGGTTTGAAGGCTTTATGTCTCTATGTATTACATGTCTCTCATTATGCAAGTAAACGAGGCCTTGCAAAACCTGAAAATAATATGGTTCTTTGTAAAGGGACATGAGTGTGGTTTGGACTACTATAACATTCCACAGTAAGACACTGACAAACCTGTTTGCAAACAACAGCCAGATAAGGTTCAAGGAGTGTCTTCGCTTGTCTGATAATATCAACAAGTGACCCACGGTCCATGTATTCAAAAACAAGAGATATAGCTCCATTATGATAGAATGAGTGATAGCAACCTACGACATGTGGACATTGTTATACTTGATTTATTTTCAGCTCCTGAACTATTTGTTTGCGAATCTCCTCCTGTATATTCATCTGGATAACCTGTTGCAACATCTTATTCACTTCAACGCAACAAAGGTCCTCAAGAAAACTGAAAAAAGATGTAACTGTCACAAGTGGTGCAAGACAGTCAAGATGAACTGGTAAAACGGACCAAAGTCCCTATCTATGGTAAATTATTCTGTATTATTTTATTAAGAAGCAAGCCGATATCCATTGATGAGTCTTCTAGAGGAGAATTCAACTATGTGATTTCTTGTCATAATAGCACCTTCTGCTTTAGCTCTAAATAGTTGTATGACATTTCCAAATGGGGATCTCTTAGTCAGGGACGGACGCAGAAATTCGTTCTTGGGGGGGCGAAATCCAGGGGCGGTCTTGAGGCGGCGCAGATGGTGCCGCCAAGACAGAGGCCCTCCTATGGAGGACCCTAAGTTTTTTATATATGTATATATACAATCATAAGATAGGGCCAACTCGGGCCCCTCCTTTTCTTTTTTTAAAAATTACTATGTAAAATTTTTCAAATTTCTTTTTAGTTAATATTTATTTGTATTTTTTATCCTACACAAACTTGATCATATTATATAATGGCGTAGGAATTATTACTTTGAAGACCGATACACGAAATCGGGAGTGGCCGTGAAAAATACACATAAATATTAACTATTTTTTTTAAAAAATACCTTTTTTTAAAAAGGGTGTCAGCCCGGATTGGCCTCCTCTTATCTCCACGATTGTATATATATTATTTATTGCTCTAGGTCCCTTGAAACCTTGGACCGCTTTCAAATCTAATATAAATAAAAATAAAACATACAAGCTTTTATAACAAAATTACATGAAAATTTGGGGGAGGGGGGGCAAAATATGTTGGCTTACATTTTTATATACTATATTAATTTATTAAATAATATATTATAGGGGTTCAATCGCAAGACGAGGGGGGGCGGTTGCCGCCACCAGCCCCCCCTTGGGTCCGTCCCTGCTCTTAGTTACAAATAAATAAGTCCATAAATGAATATATTACAAAAAACTTCATTACTTAATATGTACAAAACTTGTCATAAATCTACGGACTATTCAGGTTAAATGTACAAATGTAAGCTGAAGTACTGAATGACTGCAAACTGACCTTCAAGGCAAACAATGTTCCAACCCATTTATGGCGAACGAGTTGAACTATTCCACCGCTTCCTTTGCCAATGACTTTGATGGTCTCAAGATCTTCCAATGAGAATTGAAGATCAATCTCCTTCATTTCTTTTGGCTATATAATTAACCACAAAAATATAAAATGAGAGAGCAAGGTCCAGTTGGCTCCATTTCAGAAAAGTAACAATTTCACGTTAAACATATACATTTTCCTAACATGTATGTCGTCCCCAAGAAAATGTACAGAGCTTGAGACTGCAATTTATTTTCTGTCATCAATAGTTCATACAAGGTTTGAGTCTGCAAAATCCATATTCTACAACAAATGCAACTCTAAATTAATCCTCTTCTGTTGGTTTGTTTATTATTTTCCAAAGAAAGCAATCTGATCTTATTATAGAATGGCAATACAATTGATCAAGTTTCATAGATTTGTATTTTAATCCAGTTTCATTTTTGATAAAATTACGGCTGCTGTCTTTCACAAATTATTACATTGGAAATTATAGCAAGTTATCTGATATGCCAAATATGTTTCTTACAAATCGGTAAAGAATTGCAATAAGTGCATATAAAGTACTATGTCAAAAAGTACATCAAAAGTAGTTATAAGAAACCTCTGCTAATAAGAAGGCCTACATAGTTCTGCTGAAAATATAGTATATGGAAACTGAAAATAGCGCATAGGCTTCATAATTCTAGTATATGTGGAACTTTTTGAGGATATATATATATATATATATTGTTAGCAAATATGGGTCAAAACTTAAATCACATATTTGCACATATAAGGTGGATCGAGTATACCTATTTGCAGCGGAACTGTCGATCCACATAGCCAAGATTAAGCCCGTCTACAAGCCTCCGTTTGATCCATGATTAAGCCATCTACAATCCTCCTCTTGATTGAATCGCGAGCAACGAACAAACCCCATAGATTGGTTGAACCACGAACAAGATCACAAACCGCCTTTCTCGTTGGTGTAAATAATTACTAGAATTATTTACTTTGATGTGCACACCTTAAACCCTCGGAGAACATTGGTGATGCTCCAAGAAGAAAACCGTAGAGAGAAATTTTAGGAGAGAGATTTCTGATATTCCGTAGGAGACGTCTAATGTCTCTTCTACTAATAATATAGGAAGAGAATATAAAACGATATATCTCAATCCCTATTATAATTGGATCTTTCCACATTAGATACAATCCCAAGATGCATGCTAATCAATTAGGATCCCCAATATATTTCCTTATCTAAAAGATATGGATGTAATCCAATATCTCCCACTCATACATATCTGATCCGACTCATTTGAATCACATTATAATATTCTCATCTCACGTCCCTTCTTTCATACAGGGAATAAGGCGTGCGACCAAGCGAGAAAAAATAGGTGAGAAGAGTTATATTAAGTCATCACCAAACTAACATAACCCTTCAACTCAATAACTCGCTATGTACCCCAAACCAAGTGATCGCAACCAGTCAAACATCTCTAGATCCCTCAATGAAATAAATAGAGCATGCTCGACTCACTCAAATATGTTTCTATATTCATGCCTAGTCAAACACATTTCGACATAGTCGCCTGCTATGAATCATAGAACATAAGTGCGTTATCAACTTAATTCTTCCTCGGCCCCACATGCCAATTAGCTTGGTCTTGACACTTTCCTGTATACGCCCTCGACAGATCGAATCACACATGGCCATTGGATACATCTAAAGTAGCGTCATCAAGCTTACACCTGTTATGACAGGTCCAAAGTCCCAAAGGGTACAAAAAAAAATAATACGGGCTCACACAAAGTGACGCGGGGACCCATTCAAATCACTTTCCCATAAAGGTCGCCTCAAAGCACATGTAGTATGAATACATGCTATGATGGAGCTCCCACTCAATTTTTAGGCATGTCACGCTCTAGACATCATACAAATCTTAGTCCGATCGCTATTCAAGCGCCCGACCAAGGTCTTACTCGTAGTCACTCCCAAAATGTCATACGATAGCTCGCACATTTGCTACAAATGGCTTTTATGAAGTTTGGACATACTTCATAATCGATCAACTCGGATCTCATCTTAACCTCTAGTTAAAGCGATCGTTAATTATACTTAATAACCTTCCTCATCGCTTCTAGCCGAAGGCGATCATTCGCAAACCTCCTTATGCGACACAATATTTTAAGTCTCATCCTCGCTCGCTCTCTTAGCGCCCGGGCGATTGCCGTGTGAGAGGGCCAATCAAAGCCTCGTGACAACTCACAAGTTCAAGACAAACACATAATGAGAATCCAAAGATATCTCATTAATCACAATATGTTCTCAAAGGCCACATAATCAATTCTACTTAATCCCTAATGACTCACATGACTTTGGAGCATATCTCCAAACAAAGGCCCGTGAAAGGTTTGAGCGCCCACACCGCTCGTAGAAGTATGCCTGAGAACAATATTAACTATCTTAAAAACTCTTAAGTGAAGTAAAGCCTCGAGTAAATATGTTTGGTCTACCATCCATGTCCGGCGCCCAAACCATACACCAAAGCAGTTTTACTATCACAAGACAACAAAATACATCATGAATATACATCATTTCATGATGCCAAATTTGCCTCTAGCAAATCATAGACAATCTTTTAATTTAAGATATTTAAATATCCACATGTCGGTATCATAATAGCGCATGGATCACTTCGATATCCACTCACCAATCACACTGCTAAGTACAAGACTTACTGAGTACGCACATAGCGCACATCAAACATTCAACAATGTTTACTTAAATTAGTTAGCATTTCTTTTCATTTTCCGAAGATATCGTTTCTTGACTAAGAATATGATCTTTGACCATGAAATGTAAAATCAGCCAACACTGAGTGGCGATAACTCCATGTTCTTTCCAGTCATCACATTTTTGCCATATACAATGAGATACAACTCTTACATATGTTCAATGAATTAATTGACCATCGTAGGCATATCAAAATGATAGCTCGATGAAATCAATGATGACTCAAGTCACAACTGGAGCTTCTTGATCAGCAATCAATGCGCTCTTACTCCCCTTGTTGAATTCATCGGGTGATCCACATAGATCTCCTGATTCAACTTTCACTGAACTATGTCAACATCAATCATCCAGGACTAACCCAGACGCATTTAAAGTGGCAATAATAGATAACATATCAGGCGAATTGAGGCAATCTCACCACTTAGGGAGAACATCTCAAAAAAATTACGCTCTTCTAACAGTCGTAAACATTTCGTCCTTAGTCGAGATACACACATGTTAATCAACCCATCTATATTGCACTTGACCTTCCGAAACCACATATTTCAAATGGTCTTGCATCTAAACAGAAGATTAACAAGCTCTTAGACTTTATTCTTAGTCATTCCACTCATCTTTTCCTTCGTAACAACTATCCACTTAGGGCATCAGGTAAAGTCACATATTCTATCGACTCATCAACATCCACAAAAGTAATTGTGAAGGATACCCACTCAATCTCATATAGATGATGGGGAATATTTCATATTCACTCCTTTTACTCGTGGAATTTGAGAATCCTTTGCGTGTGAGACACTAGCTCCCACTGACTTAGTGTCGCTTCCACTATCCCAGCGATTACTAGATGAGTACAAAATACAACATCCTCGCTATAGAAACGAGCGGCTCCTACGGATCTTGCAACTCGCATAGTTTCAAGATTTCTTATGACTTCACATGTGCTCAAGAAATCCCTTTGAAGGGAAACCTAAATCGTGCGACTTGATTCTCCACTTGAGAACACATATTCTCGAATTTACATAGGCACAAACCCACTAATTTTGGGCTTGTTACCAAACTAAAGCTCATACAGGGTTGAAGAATCATTTGGAGACACATATTTTATGATGTAGGCAGCAACAAAACACACAAATCAATTTGCGCCATCATAAATCTAACCATTTTGAAGTGATTGTCCCTTCTTCGAGCTCATATAAATGCAAAGTGTTTAGAACCATCATTCAACTTGCAACTTTATTTCCTTCAATCGTGTTCAAACTAATTAGACACACTATTTTTTTAAGCTCCCTATTAGCATATCTCCATCTGTTAAGAATCACTCAAAGCAATTTGGCGCTTCTAACTGATGAGAGTGAGAATGTACTAACTTATAGCGTAATAGCAATGAAAGAAAATATAATGCATTAATTTGTGCCTCCCACTCATAAGTCTGCACTCAATTTAGTGGACTTAGCTTTATAGGTAAAGTAGTCATCTTACATTCTTCCAGCTAGCTTATCCCGCTGGAAAAATAATTATGCAGAGGAGATTGACCTTAGCGAGTTAGACAATAAAGCCTCCTCGAGCTAATACAGTCATCCTCCTAACCTCACATTCCACAATATCATTGGAAGATCTAAAATAAATACTATCTAAAGTCAAGCATCACAAAGAAAAGATAGACAAGTCTTCTCACTCAACAAATATCTTATAAGTGCATTTATTTGGGTAAGACTATATCGACACATCAAATTGCTCACACCAACTGTTGAGCTTGAGGTGACTCTTTTTAGCCTCCTCTTGTGCGCTCTATAGCTGCACAAACCGATAATAGTCATATACATTTGCTCAATCTCAAAACTACATGCTAAGTCAACCAATATCTACAATCCACCCATGGAGAGATTTGGAAATATTAGCGAAAAAATAAGAGAGCAAATAAATAGTCAAACTTCATCTCAGTACAATTACGAGCGTCAGTGCACTTAATATTGGTTGATACTTAATTGCCTCATTCAATAAGGTGACACGGCTTATTGTCACTTTATGGATCAATCTATAGTTCTAGTTTTAGCTTTTGCTCTTGTCAAACTACATTATGCTTGTTCCAATATTCACCCGAGCTGGTTTATATCGATCAGCACAAGCGACAAGTGCACTCACTTGTGTATTTCTTAACTTTTTATAATCAGCCTCTAGATAGGCGATTTTCATTAATAATAACACAAGTAACTAATATCCTTGATTCAACTCAAATAGCGAATTTGGATAACTAGAGTATTTACTTGGGAGTAAGCTCATATTCCAAAAATAGAGCTTAAACTCCTTTATTAATTTTGCAGCTTAAACAAATTAAAGCGCAAAATTCATTCTTGATCCATAAGTATATCATCGGCATCTCAACTGCGATTATTTCGAGCAATTAAGTTCTTATATTTGCGGTTTAAACAAATAAAGCGCAAATACTTTCTTTAATTCACAAAAATATTGTCCGCATCTAAGTCGCGACAATACTGGATACTTTGTCTATTTTCATGCTAAATTGGCTAAACAAAGTTGGTGAGTTTGGTCTAAACACATCTCAATAAATTGCGCAAACAATTAGGTACTGATCTAAAAGTTTTATTATGGATCCAAGTAATATTTATTATTTTCTTCAATTCAATGAGATCGAAAATTTGCCACCATGGCTAGTAATCATCTCCCACCGAATTGAAGATCACAATAAAAATTACCGATCCATGAATAAAATTATCAAAGTCCATAAATATATCATGCATGCATCTATGCGATATAAGTAATTACGAAAAAACAAATATAGCCCCCATGGGCGACATTGACATATGGTGCATCATGTGGAGATAATATTGTCAAAAATTAACTCCCACAAAAAAAATATTAATATAAAACAGTAAACACTCAAATACATGAGCACCCGTATGTCAATGTCCATCATTCCCAAGATATGATAATCCATATCACATCAGCAAAATAAATAGCAACACAAAAAAAATTGCATCACAAAAAAATTGCATACACATAAGCAATTAATAAAGCATGCAACTAATAAATTGAAAATCACATAGAATATTTTTGCTTGCACCTCAATGCGCAAAAATATAAATATTTTTTTACGTACCTTATGCGAAAAAAAAATTCCATGCACCAATGTGCAAAAATAATTTTCCCATGCATCACAATGCAAAAAAATATTAATTTGCTGCAAACATCTCAATGCGCAAAAATATTTTTTCTTTCATGCAACTAATGCGAAAGAAAAAAAATATCACTGCTACATATGTGCAATAAACAATTATTCATGCATCAAATTGCACAAATAATAATTTTGCAAGCATTCTCATGCGCAAAAATAATTTTTTTTTTTCAAGCACTAAATTACGCAAAATATTTTTACATGCATTAACACTATAACAAATTAATAATGCACAAAAAAATAATTTTGCAAGCGTCCCAACGCGCAAAAAATAACTTGTTATCCAGTTTCTACATAAATAAAAAACAAGTTGGGATAATAACAAGAAATCATCTTAGCCCAATGGTAGACATCAATATGATAAAACAAAAGGTCTTGGATTCTAATCCATGTTAGACCAATAATCCAACATTTTTTTTTATATATGGCAAAGAAGATATACTACTTAGGCACTACTCAGCGCCACGTCATCGCCCATATGGCGTCCAAATAGATGACACGTCAACTGCCTGCGTGGCAGCCGGTCATCGCTCGAGTGGCGTCCAAGCCGCCACATCACCATGCCACGCCAATGATGCATGGCAGCCACATGGCGCCAAGCGTCCATGTTAGCGATTGCGTGTGGCTACGAACAATTGCTATCATGCGCCCTCATGGCGGACAACAAATGCCACGTCAACCCAGCTGCAATCAAATGCAAGGAAAAGAAACGCCCCAGGCCCACTGTTTGCTATCTGTTAGCAGCAGCAAAAGAAAAAAGGGAAGAACATAAACAAACATATGCTCTGCACGCAAATCGAGGCAACCCTTTTTTTCTTAATATCAAAAACTTTAAATCGCCATAACTCCTTCGTTTTAAATCTGTTTTTCATGCATAATATATCAAATTAATCGTCTTTCCAAGATCTACAATTTGACACCAATATTACATATATAAAAACGGAAAAAACAGATTCGAATTTTTTAAATAAAAACAAATCTCACATGTTATCAAACTCAAGCACATCAAATAGGCGAGAACGAGCCTTAATGGCTCTGATACCACTGTTAGCAAATATGGTTCAAAACTTAAATCACATATTTGCACATATAAAGTGGATCGAGTATACCTATTTGCAATGAATCCGATCCACATAGCCAGGATTAAGCCCGTCTACAAGCCTCCGTTTGATCCATGATTAAGCCATCTACAATCCTCCTCTTGATTGAATCGCGAGCAACGAACAAACCCCATAGATTGGTTGAACCACGAACAAGATCACGAACCGCCTTTCTCGTTGGTGTAAATAATTACTAGAATTATTTACTTTGATGTGCACACCTTAAACCCTCGGAGAACATTGGTGATGCTCAAGAAAAAAACCGTAGAGAGAAATTTTAGGAGAGAGATTTCTGATATTCCGTAGGAGACGTCTAATGTCTCTTCTACTAATAATATAGGAAGAGAATATAAAACGATATATCTCAATCCCTATTATAATTGGATCTTTCCACATTAGATACAATCCCAAGATGCATGCTAATCAATTAGGATCCCCAATATATTTCCTTATCTAAAAGATATGGATGTAATCTCCAATATATATATATATATATATATATATATAGATAGAGAGAGAGAGAGAGAAGAGAGAAGCATATTAGTCATAGAGCCTTGGCTTGTGCTTCTTAAGAAAGGCCACTTGCAATATTATGTTAACAACTGCTCAACAATGACATTAATTTGTAAATCTGTTGACCATTCGAGTTATCAAGAACTAGTTAACATTTTTTTTCTGAAGAGGAGTCCAGTTAACATTTTTTTTTCTGAAGAGGAGCCCAGTTAACATTTTTGAACATCCCAATATAATAATTGTCAAACTTCCAAGTCTGAAGATATTGTAAAATCAAAAAAATGATCAACTTTAGAACTCTCTCTTATATCAGTTGTAATGTCTTTTGTTGATATATACACTTGATGTGTGGATAAAGGTCAAGTGTTTCATTTTGTTAAAAACATCACATTTGGATGGTACATGCTATACCAAGTGTTTGTACACCAAGTGTAGCGTCTACAAGGCCCTAAAGTAGACCCTTGACAATGGAGGCATATGTAAGTAAATCCACGCGAATATATTTCAACTGCATAATTCCAGGCATTAAGTGTGGCACATAATACATGGACTGATAGGTTAAGGTTCAAACTTGGAAAGGAAAACGTCAAATCGTGTGTTGTTAAAGACCTCTCTTTAAATTGAAGCTCATATTTTTTAAATAGTTAGTAAGTAAGGCTTCCTGCAGCTACAAGAAATTGGCAACAGGAACTTGAATGCCTTAAACATTGGTTCAATTTTCGAAGTGACAGGTTTTCTAATTTTTCTCACAATGCAATCACATACACCAGCACAAAAAGGATTGAGATTATGCAAAGGGATATGATTACACTAAAGTGACCCTAAAAATTTAAACAAAAAGAATCTCCTCAATTAAATTCACAACAGTTCGCACGAGGCATTCAAAGAACCTGTCCCAAACCAGCTAATTTTTCATTGAAAAGGAAAAAGAAAATGGTAAAACAGTAAAGATTCGTTAATCGCTCAAATTCAACCAAATCATCCAAAAAGATTATCTCAACAAATACACAATACATTAGACAAACTTACAAGGGAATCATTCTCATCAGAAATCAATCGCAGCCCTCTCTGGTTTAACAGCAAACCCCCATCGTGAAATGTCCCACTCGCTGTCCTGGATGGCAAAAACCAATAAAATTTGAGGGCCAAAGGATCTAAACAAGAAAAAAATGGATCAAACTGTGGCAGGTTTTTAATACAGGAAGGTGGAGATTGGGGAATCTTGAGCTGGCACAGAGAGCTTGGGTTCCTTGAGAGGTTTTTTGATCTTCATGATCTTACGTATTCTCCTGGTGGTGTGTTGCACCGTCAAGGATATGATCAGAGGATTTCACCGTCCGGAAGTTTCAAGGGGTGAGTGGAGAGTATTGGGCCGTCGACTTCAAATTCGGGAAGAGTTTTAAATGGGAATGACCGCCAAAAGGCTCTCTCACTTTGGGTCGTCTTATTTTTTAACAGATTGAACCAAAAGGGAAAATTACAAAATTAGTCTTGTAACTAAAATGCAATCGCAAAAAGGTCTTTTAAAATTCTCAAATGACAAAATAGTCCTGTAATTATGTATGGGTTCGCAAAATAGTCTTGCAAAATGCATGGTTTGTAAAATAGTCTTGTAACTAAAATGCAATCGCAAAAAGGTCTTTTAAAATTCTCAAATGACAAAATAGTCCTGTAATTATGTATGGGTTCGCAAAATAGTCTTGCAAAATGCATGGTTTGTAAAATAGTCTTGTAACTGGTACTTGAATATCAATTTTAGTCCTAATTTCACCAGAAATTGGGAGTCACATGTGTCGCTCACGTGATCGAAATACAGTGAAATTTCAAAATTGCCACTGAAATTAGGACTAGAATTAAGACTCAAGTATAAGTTACAGGACTATTTTGCAAACTATGTAATATGCAGGACTATTTTGTAAAATCGTACATAGTTACAAGACTATTTTGCAATCCAAGTATTTTACAGAACCTTTTGCAACCTCTTTTTAGTTCACGGGACTAATTTTGTAATTTTGCACGAACCAAAATAATCAACTTATTTTTTTCTGAAACTTTACCAATTGTTTTGTTCAAATAAAATAAGGCAAAAACTCCTGTCAGACCGTTTGACGGGTCAAAATCCGTCAGGCGGATCCAAATCCAAATCCAACTAATAAAAAAACTAGCCACGTGGAGCACTATGAGAGGAGGAAAATGTAGCCCATGTAGTCAGTCAATTTCGGTCCGGCTGGTGGGGTGGCCCGACCCGGCCCTTAAAAGCACTCGGATTGGGTTCTAATTTTAGAGCCCCGAAATGAGTCGAGGCTTTTTGGCCCAGATTAGGCGAGAAACAAACCCACCCAACCCGAGTGGCTCGATTTTTAAGTACATTTTCATTGGTGGGCTCCGAAATGGCGGCTCAACACCGTTGACCTGCCCGACCCAATTTTTTTCGTTTGATGTCGGCCCGGCCCATTTGACATCTCTAAGCCCATGATCCAACTCATAAAACTAAATAAAAGTAAAAGAATCAACTTCTCAACTTTTAAATAGGGCCAACAAACAATGACATATGTGTCGGACTTGGGGTGGGCCCCACATCAGTATTATTTTTTTTTTTTGGGTGGCGCTATTAGCACCCCAAAATTGATGAAAGACACACCACTTTCTAATATTTCAAAAATGCCATTAAGTTAAAAGACTATAATACCCTTACTAAAAGCCAGTTCTAAATACACCCCCATCTCTAAGTACACCCACCCACATCATTCATTACACTTAAATCTACTAAAACACACCCACCCACATCCTTCAACTACATTCTTCTTCTTCTTCTTCTTGAGAAAAGTGAAACCTTGTTCTTATAAACCCTAGTTTTTGACACCAACACAAATGGATGGACAACAAAGAATTGATTCCTCCAAATAATGTAAGTATCTTCTTGGTTTTCATTTCAAAATTATGTAATTTATCCACTTTTATCGTTCGATATTTCTATTGCACCATTGTTTTTCCGCCGATTGGCATGATCATCAACAACATTGCACGATCATCACTTCGATCGTGCCACATGGCAATATGGCACGATCGCATGTTCAATGATCATGCCATATTTCCATGTGACACGATGGAGGGTGGAACGATCATGGTTTCCATCGTGCCATTTTGACAGTTTATTTTTTGGGCTTGTTGATTTTGTTTTAATAGGGTATGGCCTCGTTGCCTACGGAAAATAGTGTTGTTTGTCCTCCCAAGAATGATGAGAATGTTGAAGAGCTTGGTGTTGTTACCGATTACACACACGTATTCACGACGTACGAGTTATTTGTTTCTCGGGATAAATTAGTTGATTGGGTGCGTGAGAGAGGACATGAGCACGGCATGGTTATTGTAATAAGTAGGTCGGACAGTGGTCGAGGAAAGAAAAGACCTCGGATATTTTTGGCTTGTGAACGTAGTGGGCATTACCGTGATTCAAAAAAGACTAGAGATGGAGAACAAAATGATGCTAAGAAAGTTAGAAAAAAAGTCTCTAAGAGAGAATCTGGAACAAAGAAATGTGGTTCCCCCATTTCGTTTGATGGGTCGGCAAGTAACAATTGAAGGAGAATGGTCACTAAATGTTGAATGTGGTGTGCATAATCATCCAATTGCACAATATTTGGAGGGTCACTCTTATGCCGGTCGATTATCAAGAAGTGAGGAAGAATATGTGTTGGATATGTCACATGGCAATACTCGGCCGAAAGACATTTTGTTTGGCTTACAAAATAAGTTTCAAGATAATAAGTCCACCATAGGGACTATCTATAATGCCCGTATGAAGAATAGAGTTGTCGAGCGTGAGGGTCGATCTCAAATGCAACAACTTATGCATAAATTGAAGGAGCATGGATATTTCTATCATCATAGACATTGCGAGACGAGTAACACCGTGATGGATATATTCTTTGCTCACCCTACAAGCGTTGAGTTGTTGCGTGCTTTTCCGAGTGTCATTTTATGGATTGCACGTACAAAACTAATAGGTACAAGTTACCTTTGTTGGAGATTGTTGGTGTGACATCGACACATATGACATTTTGTATTGCAGTTGCTTATATGGAGTACGAGCGAGAAGATAATTACATATGGGCTTGCTCAGTCTTAAAATCATTGAAGGACCCATCTTCCCTGCCAACTGTGATTATTACTGATAGAGAATTGGCTCTAATGAATGCAATAGAGACGACATTTCCCACTTCGAGACATTTTCTCTGTCGGTGGCCCATTAGTAGGAACATTTTGGCAAACTGCAAAAAAATATTGGCCACGAAAGAGAAGTGGGAATCTTTTAACCTCTATTGTAATTTATTGGTCATCGCAGATTCTGAGCAATATTTTATGACTTAATTAGGAGATTGCAGTCAGGATTTTGTGATTATCCAGCTGCCGTACAATATGTAATGGAGCAATGGATGGGACCGTATAAAGGAAGATTTATGTCTACTTGGACGAATAATGTCATGCATTTCGACAACACCACGACAAATAGGTAATTCACTTTATTGTGCTCATCATTGCGTTTATGTTATATCATATACAATCCTAAAAATTAATATAATAGTGTTTGAAAAATCATTATAGGGCGGAGAGTCACCATGCAGCATTGAAAAGACAGTTTGCGTCTAGTCAGGGTAATTTCGAGACATGTTGGGAATGATTCACACCTCCTCGAGACATCACACAATGCAATCAAACATTCTTTTGAGAAGAGCGAGAATGTAGTCTTACATAAATACAAATTGGTCAGTATTCATGCCACTACGAGGTATGGTGTCTATACATGCATTGAATTTGATCTATACTGAAATGCATCGTGTAGCCGAGGGTAGCGTAGACCCTTTGTTGTGTGGTTGTGTATTGAGAAGAACATGAGGACTCCCATGTGCTCATGAACTTTCTGAATATATGTGAGATTGGATAAGCCAATTCCACTTGATCAAGTGGCTTCATTTTGGAGAAAATTAGATATATTACCGACCACCTGGTCGACCGGTCGCCCTGCCCTATTTTTCTTACGCCCCATTTTCTGTTTCTCAGCTCAACTCAGGTAGGGCGATCGGTCGAGCCTGAAACAAATGTGTTGTCCAATTTTTTATCGAAAATAAACTCCAAAAAATACTCCGAAAAATAGTAAAAACATTTTAAGTTGATCGGAAGTATTTAGACAACATTTAGGGACATTGTTTTGGTTTAAAAACTCATTTGAACAAAATCGAACATAATCATCAAAATCATGATAAAAACATTTATCTAACAAACTCCCCCTTTTTGATGATTACAAACCAAAATAATTTTCTTGAGGACGATTTGAAAAACAAATAAAATTTTCCGGTTTTACAAGAAAACTATCCGTTAGAAGTATTTCATACAAAGCTCCCCCTATCTATGAGCATATCAACAAACGATTATTAAAAGTTAGAAGCACAAGCTATAACAAGCTTATATAAGATGCATCATGAGCTAAGCTCCCCGTCACAATACTTATAGTCAATTTCATTTGAGTCCAAAATTCAAGCCATGGACTAGGTATTCTTGGCTTTAAGAAGCCATAGCTTTTTATTGCGTTTTATTGCGAGCTTTTATTAGCTATTCTTGAGCTAACGAGCCAATATCCTGTTTCTCCCCCTTTGGAATCATCAAAAAAAATGTTAGAATGGTGAAAACACCATACAATAATATCAAAGTGCGCCAAAGGAACGGTTTATTAACCGTTGAGCAATTAGAGCGGAACAATCCAAGGAAAATGGGAGAAATGTATCATGAAGAGTTCATACGCTTGTTTTATTAGGCAAAACATGATCTCAATAGATGTAGGAGACTTTTGGAAGCAAGAGAATCATGTAAAAGTTGAAATTTTCATTGCGACATTTCATCGAACACTTTGTGTGCGTGAAAAATAAAAGAGGTTGTATATAACCCTTGTAAATGTTTCAAGCCAAAAATTTTATCACCAATTCACCTCAATCATTATACAATTCAACATAATAGATAAGCTCATCAAAATCATATGCAAAAAATATCAAGAAATATACCATAAGGTTATTAACTCAAGGGTTCAACCCAATTGAGCAAAAGAAGAGAAATTCTTACCATTTGATCGGAAAAGATGAGCCATAATGATGATGATCATGCTATATAATGTCCATGTTGTGAAAAAATGCATGAAAACCATTTTTGAATGAAATATGTGAAAATTTGGCAAAGGGGACGAAAAATGGCCAAAATATGTTAGAGTTGCGAATCAAGACAGAACCATTTAATCCAAGATTTTGCTTAGGGCGACGGTCGTGGTTGAGGGCGACCAGTCAACGTTGAGGGCGACGGTTGCCTCAACCCTTTCGACCTGTCTGTCAGGTTTTTCCAAAATCCGAATTTTCAACCAAAAATCCGATTTTTCGCCCCTAAGTTTTAAAAACGTGCAAAATGCAAACGTAAGCTTCATTCAATATGCATTATGCCTAACCGAGCTCGTATTGATGAAAAAGTCTCGGAAGATAGCGGTTTTGTAAAAATGTCCGCTAATTGATCTTGAGATGGTACAAAAGATATCTCAATTTTATGTTTTGAAACACAATCCCTTAGAAAATGATGTCGAATCTCAATATGTTTAGTACGGTTATGATGAAACGGGTTTTGAGCAATATTTATAGCGGATATATTATCACAAAAGATAGGTACGTTTTCAAAAGAGCATTTGTAATCCGCTAAGGTTTGTTTCATCCAAAGAAGTTGAGTACAACAAAATGCGGCGGAAATATATTCGGCTTAGTAGTTGAAAGAGAAACACAATTTTGCTTCTTTGAAAACCAAGAAACTAGGCAATCACCTAAAAATTGACATGATCCTAGGAAGTACTTTTCCGATCATCAATATTTCCCGCATAATCCGAATCACTATAACCTTTAAGACAAAAATTTTCATTCTTTGGATAAAATAAACCATACCGAATGAATGGTGCCTTTCAAATATCGAAAAATCCTTTTAACGACACTTATATGAGATTCTTTGGGATTGCTTTGAAAACGAGCACATAGGCATACGGCATGGAGAATGTCCTCATCTACTAGCGGTTAAATAAAGTAAACTACCAATCATACCTCGATACTTTGATTCATCCACGGACTTGCCTTTCTCATCTTTGTCAATTTTGACATTTGTTGCCATGGGAGTAGAGACGGTTCTTCCTTCTTCAATGCCGAACTTTTTCAAAAGTTCTTTTGTATACTTAGATTGTGAAATGTAAATACCTTCTTGACATTGCTTAATTTGGAGTCCAAGAAAGAAGTTGAGCTCCCCCATCATGCTCATTTCAAATTCTCCTTGCATCAACTTAGAGAATTTCTTACACAAAGAATCATTAGTAGCACCAAAAATAATATCATCAACATAAATTTGCACAAGTAAACAATCTTGCCCTTTTTCAAAAACAAATAGAGTTGTATCAACCTTACCTCTTATAAAACCATTTTGTAAAAGAAAAGAACTAAGTCTATCATACCATGCACGGGTGCTTGTTTTAAACCATACAAGGCCTTTTTAAGTTTATAAACATCATTAGGCCTAGAAAAATTTTCAAACCCCTAGGTTGTTTTACATAAACTTCTTCTTGAATAATACCATTTAAGAAAGCGGATTTAACATCCATTTGGTAAAGTTTGAAATTTTTAAAACAAGAATAGGCAAGTAAAATACGAATAGCTTCTAAACGTGCTACGGTGCAAAAGTTTCATCATAGTCAATACCTTCTTCTTCTTGACAATACCCTTGAGCTACTAACCTTGCCTTATTTCGAACAATATTGCCTTGATCATCAAGTTTGTTCCTAATACCCATTTTGTACCAATAATGGTTTGAGAAGGAGGACAAGGTACCAATTCCCATACATCATTTCTTTCAAATTGATTCAACTCCTCTTGCATCTCTAGGAACCAATCCTCATCCTCAATAGCCTCTTTAGCATTTTTAGGCTCTTTTTGAGAAATAAGAGCTTTCTCGGCAAATTTTCTCCGAGTCATCACTTTGTCAAGGGGATCACCAATAATAAGATCTTTTGGATGATCTCCTTAAATTTCAATGCAACGGGAAGATCCGAGATATCACCTCTATCTTCTTGAGGACCATTTGAAGTGGACGGTTGATCATTTGATGTTGACGGTCATCAATTTCAATAATATCCTCTTCATCACTTTCATCATTAGGAATTCTTTCAACTCCGAAGCTTCATTGAATTTAACATGGATGGATTCTTCAACAACTCCACTAGTCTTATTGTAAACCCGATATGCTTTGCTTTTTTGTTGAATATCCCATAAATATCCCTTCATCGGCCTTAGGATCAAGTTTGTCCAATTGATCCTTGGTATTCAAAATAAAGCATTTACAACCAAATATCTTGAAATAACTAATATTTGGAGTTCTACCTTTCCAAAGCTCATAAGGAGTTTTATTCATTTTAGGACGAATATAAACTCGATTAATAACATAGCAAGCGGTACTTACGGCTTGGCCAAAAATATTTTGGAAGTGAAAATTCATTGAGCATGGACCGACTCATTTCTTGTAATGTCCGATTTTTCCGTTCGTCTACTCCATTTTGTTGAGGTGTCCTTGGAGCCGAGAAATTATGAGCATATCCTTTGGTTTCACAAAATACTCTAAATTCACCATCAAATTCTCCACCTCGATCGCTTTCAAATAGACTTGATAGTGTCTTCTTTTTCATTCTCAATAAGTCTACACAACTTAACAAACTCGTTAACGGCATCGTTTTTATTGGTAAGAAAAAGAGCCCAAGTATATCTAGAAAAATCATCGACGATAACAAAAGTGTAATGTTTTCCACTTAGACTAGTCAGACCAATATCCCCATACAAATCAAGGTGAAGCATTTGTAGGGGTTTGGTTGTAGAAATTTCGTTTTTGGGCTTGAAACTACTTTTAACTAATTTGTTCTTTTGACAAGTGTCACATAAGCCAAGATTTTCAAAATTCAATTTGGGTAGTCCTTTCACATGTTGGTTTTTGTAAATATTTTTCAAATTCTTGTATCCAACATGTCCAAGTCGCCTATGCCATAAGCTAGTTAAATCATTATTGGCGACTAAACAAGAAACATTTTGACTAACCAAATCACTTGTACAAATTTTGTAAAGATTGCATTTTCTATTTGCTTCACAAATAATTTCACCATTTTTAAGTATAAGGCATTTTTCTTTATTAAAGGAAACATCATATTTTGAATCACAAAGTTGGCTAACACTTATCAAATTAAACTTAAGCCCTTCAACTAAGAGAACATTACTAAGAGAGAAAGAAGAGTTACCAATTTCTCCATTTCCAAGAATTTTTCCTTTGCCATTGCCGAACATGACCATACCCTCTTCTTGGAGCTTGATGTTGGTAAAAAGCTCTCTCCTTCCGGTCATATGGCGTGAACATCCGCTGTCCACGAGCCATTTTGAATCTTCCATTGTTGTTATAGCCCCTATTACCTACAAAAGAATTTCTTTTAGGTACCCTATAATTTTGGGGTCCATGGGGGTTAGTCTTGAGACCTTTGGGTCTCCAAACATGTCTTGAGCTATTTCTCAATTTGCAATTATTAGCATAATGTCCAACTTTGCCACAATAAAAACAAGTAGGAGTATTATAATTATTAGCACGTACAAAAGTCGGACCTTGGTTATTTTTCTTAAAAACACTTTGAAATGGCTTATAACCAAGTCTCGATTTGGAATGTTCACCTCTTTGTGCATCTAAAATTTTTGTGATTTTATCCGTACTTATGTTGAAACGATGCATATCATTTTTCAAACATTCAATATCTTTTGTGAGCGATTCCTTTTCGGTTTCAAGAGAATGAATTCTAGTAAGAGTAAGAGCATGAGCTTTGTCTAGAGATTCATAAGAGGTAAATAATTTTTCCTTTTCAACCTTAGGCTCCTTGTGCTCCTTTTTCAAATTTTTGTATTTAACAATTAAATTTTGAAACTCAATTTGCAATTCATCAAAATCACATTGCAAGTCATCAACTATGGAGGAAGTAGAAGAATATGAGTGTACCTCATTGTTTTCATCGTCTATGGCCATGAGACCGTGTTCGGTTTCTCCTTCCTCATCGGTTGTTTCGAGTAGTTCATCCCATGTTTTGACTTCCGCATTTAGAGCCTTCTTTTTTTTGTGAAAGGCTTCTTTTTCTTTTGCTCCTCTTCATCGAAGCCGGCACCTCGGCAATGAAGTGCCTGGGTTTTCCGCATTTAAAGCAAGCATTATCTCTTGGTTTTCTCGCTTTATTTTTATTCACAAATTTTGCAAATTTTCGAATAAGTGCGGCCGTCTCCTCATCATCATCATCATTATTATAGTATGCATTATTAGAAGAAGAAGCAAGACCTTTAGGAATAATTTGCATACCCGATTGATTTGTGGATGGTTTGGAATTTTTCCTCTCCTTGAGATAGACTTCATAGATGAGTAGATTTCCAATAAGCTCGTCAAACTTGAGTGTCTCAAGATTTTGTGCCTCCGTGATTGTCGTTACCTTTTCGGACCATGAGCCGGGAAGAGCATTTAATACTTTGGTCACCTTGTCTTCTTCGAAAATGAATTTGCCGAGGGCCACAAGAGGATTGACGATATTGTCAAGCCTTTCTACCATTTTGGAGATGCTTTCGCCATCATACATGTTAAAGTTTTCGAAGTCTTTAACAAGCATGGTTTTTCTTGCTTGCTTGACTTTCTTAGTCCCTTCATAGATTGTCTCCAATTTTTCCCAAACCTCATGTGCCGACCTTATGCCTCTTATACGATTGTACTCGGTGGCGGTAAGAGAGCAATGCAAAATATTTAAGGCCTTACCGTTTAGAGAGAAAGCCTTTTTGTCGTTTTCATCAAACTCCTTGAAAGGTTTAGGAGCCAAGGTGCCATCCTCCGATTTCTTTGTTGGTTGACCAACTCCTTCAATGACCACATTCCAAATATCGAACCCGCACCCTTCTAGGAAGCACTCCATACAGTCTTTCCAAAATGCGTAGTTTTTGGCGTCGAATAGCGGTGGCTTATTGGTGGAGGCGCCGGTGGTGAGATGAGCATCATTTGTAGCCATGGATATTTCCTCTTTACTCAGAACGAGCTAGCCAAAGAGTTTGACTTTGATACCACTTGTTAGTTGAAGTGGCTACAATAATCTAGAGGGGGGTGAATAGATTATCCCGGTTTTTCAGATTTTGCCCTCTTTTTCGAAAAACTCAAGCAAAGATAGAATGCTAAATGCGGAAAGTAAATAGCACACCTCGATTTATAATAGTTCAACCCACCTAGGGCCTAATCTACTACCACCCCAGTATATCCGGGATGGATTTCAAAAAGAAAAAGATTTTATTAATTTACCAAAAATTAATACAACACCTGAGGATTACCACAACCCTCTTTCACCACCTCGAGGATTACCACAACCCTCTTTACAACACCTCAAGATTACCACAACCTTCAAACACCTATCACCTAGATCACCCAGTGTATTTCTTACCACAAGAATACTCACAAGAGGATGTCTTGTGTTGAATGATGACCAAAATCAAGATTACAACTCAATAATGATTGATACATATGAGTACAAGTGTAATCAAGAATTGAAAGCCTAGACCTCAAATTTGTGCAAGTGAAAGTCTTAGGCTAATACAACAAGATATATGAAAGTGTTTGCTCAATCGCTCTTTGCTTGTATAGAGTGTTGTATCTTGTTGCTTGAATGAAGCCTCTATTTATAGGAGAGGACTTGGCTTTCATTTCCAGGACATTGGCTCCTCCTCGGGGAGTGATTTGCTCGCAAAAGAAACCATTTAAAATGATCAATATAGTGTTAGAAATCAATCCCACAAATTAGGAAAAGTCATGCAAAAACGCAACGGATAGTTTGGCGATAAATGGGGGTTCGACCTGGTCAGCAGAGATAAGATTGAAATTGAATTCTCGCGAATTTTTACACAGGGGGACCGGGCGGAGGGTGCGGCCGTGCAGCCGTGACTTAGGTTGGATATGAAGAATTTACGAAACAGAGAAGTCCGGAACAAAAATCCAACTCCCAGTGCAGTGCCACGGCCGACCGGCCGCCCGCCTATTATTTTTTTCTTATGCCCCATTTTCTCTCTCACTCAACTCAGTACGGGTTGCCTTATATAGGCGGCCGGTCGAAACTGAAACAAATGTGTTGTCCAATTTTTTTATCAAAAATAAACTCCAAAAAATACTCCGAAAAATAGTAAAAATATTTTAAGTTGATCGGAAGTATTTAGACAACATTCAGGGACATTGTTTTGGTTTAAAAACTTATTTGAACAAAATCGAACATAATCATCAAAATCATGATAAAAACATTTATCTAACATCGTGGACTTCTTCTTCCCGATCGGGTTACCCCGATGAACATAAACAACACCAGATCGGAGCTCGAGATTGCCATGCAATAGATAAAGAAGCTCATTGTCCCTCACAGTCAAGGTCCGGTCCGTATCAATCTACAAAATTGCAAGAACAAAATCAGTAATTACTTAATTATTACCATAAGTTAAAATTTGAAAAATACAAATTACATTGTGTACACGATTGGTCAAGAAAGCCATGCGATTCACGGAGGACTTTGGAAACTTCCACCGTGTGCGTGGAATAGCAATGTCTGAGGCTGGAACCCCACATGAATCCCCCAGATTGGGTATGGCCTCGTACGCCCATATCTAAGATGAACAATAAAAATAGTTAAATTATAAGATGTATGTTTGTACTAATGTAAATTATAAGATGTAAATTACATTAATATCACTTACCAAGAAAGCCCAAACAAATCCATAAATATGGAAAGTACTCTTGGGCTCGGTGGGTAATAGTGAAAGGTAGTGGCATAAAATCTGGAACGAGTACTTCCCCCAGTAGAAAGACTCCCACTGATCAACGTGATCAACCAAAGTCCACCACGAATCCTCAATGACTGTGGACCTTGGATCCGAATAGCAAATAATATGCAACCAACAACTTCGCCACCTTCAACTCATCAGACGGATCATCACGGAATGCACCGCCTGTAAAATGCAATAGTAGATCCTCCATTGACACCTTAACACCACGGTAGTATCTATCATACAACCCGTTGGGAGGCGGGCGTGTGCTTGGTGTTAGGATCAAATGTGGTGGGGGCAAAGGATAGCCCAATAATCAATGTGTACTCATATTTGGAGAACCGAATCAAACGGTTTCCAATCCGAAACCAAAATTCATCCCTCGCGCCTTTCTTAACAACCTCCTTCGCAATAACGGCATGAAGGGCGGCATTACAACTAACCGCACGGTTGTCCATCCACAATACAAAACCAAAATAGGACTTCCAAAACTCCTCGTACACAAAATCCCCATAATCATGCAACTCGATTTCTAAGTCGTCAAGAATCGACAACCTGCTATACAAATTGATCTTCGGCTTTATTGACATAAAGTTCGGCCTCTTCTAAGCCCACTGTGAAAAATAGTAAAAAATCAAAATTAGCAATCAACCACTATCAGCAAATCACATAGAGAAATCTAAAAAATTGGCGGACTACCATGGCGATGGCTTATTCATCGGCCACGTGCCACTAATAAAGCCATCGTGCCCCAAAGGCACGATGGTGGCACGGTCGATGAATAAGCCATCGTGCCCCCAAAGGCACGATGGTGGCACGGCGATGAATAAGCCATCGTGCCCTAAAGCGCGATGGTGGCACGCGGTTGATGAACTACAATCGTGCCTATGTGGCACGATCGTAGTCGATCGTGCCACCAGTGGCTTCATCGATCGTGCCATTTAAATTCTTCAAAGTTCCACATTTCAAATTTTACGAAAATGGCACCATAACTACACCCATCTCCAACTCATACCCATACAACTAAATAGAACACCCAAACTACAAAAATGCAAGTTATTTTAAGGAAAAGTGGAGTTATAACAATACCTCATCATCTTTTCCGCGAACCGTCTTGGGGCCAGGATCGATGCCGGTGACTGTGCCGATGTCACGTCTCGGCCCATTGTGGATGGTGGTGCACCATCCACGAAGTCGTCATCATCATTGGGAAGAACCATCATTCTTCTGCGGTATGTTTAGATTTCACGAGCCATTGCCGTCGAATAGAACAGTTTTCAGAGAGGGTGGGTGTATTTTTTGTTTCAGATTGAGAAAGTAGGGGAAGTGAAAGGTTGGAGGGTGTATTTTGGGGGAAAATAAGACCAAGGGTAAAATTGGAAAAAAGGGGGGGTGAACTCATCAATTGGGTCATATTAGAAAAAGTGGGGGGATGAACTTAGAAGGTGGGTGTACTCATCAATTTTGGGGGTGCCAATAGCGCCACCTTTTTTTTTTCTTTCTCTTTTTTGAGGTCTTTGAATTTTGAAAAAGACAGTGTTGGTTGTTGGGTGGCTTTTAATGGCTTCTGCTCGCAATCTTTATCCATTTTTTTGGACGATTTTGGGTAGTTATTTATTTTGGTTGCCCCTTATATATGATTTAGTTAAAATAATATATTTTAAGTTTTTAATATTTTAAGTAAGGCAATGAAAAGTATTAATATTTTCTATAAAAAGTATTAATAGTCATCTTGGAAAGTAATAATAATTTCGTCGAAAAGTATTTTTTGTATACCCATGAAACATATTAGGTTTTTTCCTCAAAGATATTAGTAGTCCCCAGAAAATGTATTTGTATTTTTCCTGAGAAATATTAGTATTTACTAAAAGATATTTAGTAATCTCTCAAAAATGTTATTTTCCCTAAAAAGTATTATTAATTCCACTAAAAAGTATTAGTAGTTCCCTGGAAAAATATTAACAGTACCAATGAAAAGTATTAGCAGTCCTACTGAAAAATATTTAGTAGTTTCATCGAAAAGTATTAACAGTCTCACTGAAAAATATTAGTAGTTCCTCACAAAAGTGTAATCAGTCTCACTTAAAAATATTTACTAGTTGCCTTAAAAAGTATTAATAGTGCCACTGAAAAGTATTTAGTAGTTTCCTCGAAAAGTATTAACGGTCCCACTGAAAAGTATTAGTAGTTAAAACAAAATTATTATCGATCTCACTTAAAAATATTTAGTAGTTTCAAAAAGTATTAGTAGTCTTAATTTAAAAGTATTTAGTAATTTAAAAGTATTTGTTTTTAAATTCAAAAAAGTATTAATAGTTACACTAAAAAGATTAGTTTTTTTCCTAAAAGCTTTAATAGTTCATTTCTTAGATTTTCCTTGTTTTTTCAAAATTGTAATGGATTTGAAAAAATTTCCTCCAAATTATTATCTCAAATCCAAGACATCTCATCTAAATGAGAAATAAAAGAATCAAAACGTGCCCATAAAATAATTGATGTAGATAACTTGACTCCGAATGACTCAGAAGGATAGGATAATGAGCCTGTTCTTTCCAAATTAATCAAGAAAATTCACTATTTCCAAAAGCTCAAAATTCTTCAAACTCAACAATTACAGAAGTGCTTTCGCTCTGTTATTCTCTTACACCAAAACTTTCTCAGAATCAAACTCCAACACCCTTTTCTCACTCAAGAACCAATCTTTCTTTTATGTTCCACTCTTTTTACTGCAAAATCCATAGATACGAAGGCTGTGGTTTCTTTGAGCAAGCCCAAAGCTGAAAATTCACGCCCGAAAAGTGAGCCCAATTTTGAACAGTGGAGCCAAAGCGTGGGGAAATTTTTGCTGTTGTGATAAGGAGTGGTGTGAATGTTTTGTTTTCTGTTTCTTTTTCTTTTGGTTGGGGATAACTATATAAAAATTCAATATGCCATGACGGTTGGGTGGAGGATCCGTCTAACGGATTGGATCCGTCAGACCATCTGACAGGAGACCTGCTCATAAAATAAAGGGTAATTTTATCCAGAGTTTCATCTCCTATTCTACTGCATGATTGCGACGTGTATAAAAGCTACCATATTAATTTTGCAGCATAAATTTAGTCTAAATTGTGAGTCATGGATGATTGTCATCTGTATAAACACTATCATATTAATTTTGCAGCACACATCAAGCCTAAATTATGGGTTTTTAATATGGTTATTTTTATACACATCACACATGGCAATTATTCATGCAGTAGAAGGCAAAAACTTGTGCTAGACGGTCTAACGGGTCAAAACTCATAAGACGGATCCTAATCCAAACTCAATGGCATCAGCAATGGCAATTTTGTAATATTCTGGGACGGTGGTATTTTTGTAATATTAGACAATGGCAGAGTATCACAGGAAGGGGTGTACACGAGACTTGGATATTACCGAACTGAACCGATATCCGAACCAAAATATATCCAAACTAAAAATATAGGTTGACTTTTTGACTTTTCCTGAACCAAATCGTCTCGAAATTTTTAATGGTAGGTTCTCGATATTTTTAAATATTCATACAGAGAACTGCATTAAACCGTATAAAACCAAAGATCCAAAACTAGAACTGATTTTAAATAATTTTTTTATATATACATATATAATATTTTTATCTTATTTATATTTTGATAGTGAATTAACTACATATTTTTTGAAATTCAATACTATATAAAACACAATACTAAAAATTATCAAATTCAAAATTAACATACTTTATCAATATATTAAATGAATATTTGGATAAAACTTAATTCACTTGAGTTACACTATATTAATTATTTATAAGAAAATAGTTTCTATCATATTAATTTATTTAAATGTACTTAATAAGTTAAATTAAAAAATCATAAGTGGTTTGTAGACAACATTTTAATTTGATGATATTGACTTATTAATGATTATAACTAGACTCATTCTCTGATGAAGAAAAATTAAATGATATTAAAATTAGTTAAATAATTAGTAAATTACACCTAAATTAGAGTAATCCTCTAATCAAGAAAGTGAGACATTGAGACCATAAACTTATATAAAATTTCGTTTCATACATAAAGATTTTTTCCTAGAAGAGGAGAAGATGCAACAAATTTGTTGCAAAGGGAAATTGGAGAGGTATCTTGAGGAGTTATTTTGAAAAATACGCACATGATTTTAGTTTGTTTTAGTGGAAAGTCAACACAATTAAATAATCGATCTTGAGCAATATTGCTAGAGATATTTTGGCAAGTCATATTGTGATTTTATATTTTTTGTGTGATGGATCAAACAATTAAAGTAGGATTTAATTAATAATTTCATGTTGATTATCTTTTTTTTTATCTCTTTTTAAAGCATGAATAATCTCCGATTCTTCGGTTATTTGTTCCGGACCAAAATCGGTCCATTAGAACCAAATATCCGTACCAAACCCTCCCAAATGTGTTAGGAAATTTATTTGTTAGATTTTGATGAAACCATGTAAAACTTAGACTAGGAAGTTGGCACCCCATTTTCCTTGTAATTCTGTATTGTAATAGATATGACTGGAAGAGCTGAGTTAAGTCAGCTAAGTTAAGATTACAAGAAGTCAACTGTGGACTGGAATGAAGACTCTATTGTGTGTCAGTTGAGTATGCCCAAGAAGGAAGTCAAGGACTCGACTGAAGGAGAGTCAGGTGAGGAACAACCATGAAAAGTGTCAGTCAAGTCAACTTGAGAAGCCAAGTATATCAGTTGAAGTAATAGTTGAGTCAATCATATGATTGGAGCAGACTCAAGTCACCTAGGGTAAAGGCAGCAGTCAATTCAAGACAACTTACTTAGATCCGTTGGAATAAAGTCAAGAATATTACTCGATATAGTAATATGTCAAGCTGCCAGGTCTTAAAGTGTTTGGCCCAGAAATATGCAAAAGGAATGAGCCAATTGGAAACACTGCATCTTTTGTCAGAACCTGTAAAGCTGAAGAGCCAATTAATACGAGGAAAGGTCAACATCACAAGGGCTGCAGACCAAGAAAATACAAGCCTACGAATATAAAGTGACATTTGAAACTAGCCTATCTCTTCAACGGGTAAATTTCAAATGTGCACTATAAAAGGCTGAGAAAGCATTTGAGATAGGGTTACCTGAACCTAGCAAGAGCAAGCAATATTCAAGCAATTAACCTGCAAATTCTCAAAGCTTATCAAGATATTCCTCAAGCCTAAAACTCAAAGAAACTCGATCCAACACGAGCTGTGAAGGAGAGACAACTTCAATCAGTTGAAGAGGAAACTATTTGAAGATAAAAAAGGGTCTACTTTTCAAGTTGAAGGATTGTAGAAAGGTTCAAGAACCTCACAGTTGTTTTTGAGATTGTAATCCTATCAACTCAATATATTCACCAATAATTCACAAATCCATTGTCAAGTTCAGATTTAAAAGTAATAAAAAATTCCTTCCAAATGAAATCAAAGGTTAAACTTTATTAGCTTTAGGAAATAATAAAAATATTTAATAAAGCTACACAACTGATTGCAATTGCAAATTGGTGCACACAAGTTTTCATGACAGACACAAGACTAAAGGAAGACAAATATTAAGACAAATATTAAATGGTAAGTCTTTGTATCCAAATTTTCAACTTTACAACTTTCAGTATAGGTAAGAAGCAGAAGAATACACTATAGAAATTTCATAGTAACACTAACAACAGCAGGAGGATCGATTGTTGTTATCATCGGCAACGTCACTGGTGGAGGGGTCCATGACGTTATCACCAGAATTGAGGTTGTTGCCATCAAGCATAAAGAACAGATGAATACGGAGCTGGAATTTCCAAAGAACCATCGATAAAACCAATCTTGTTCTCGACACTAAGGGCCATTGATACCACCCTACTCCAAGAGATATAGTTGTTTCCATTAAAAGGTTGTAAATGATCACAGCACCAGGATTATCGCTTGGATGGAGATAAAAAGGCGAATTGACATCTTCAACAGAGTCAACGGAACGAGTTGCACCATTTTCAGGATTGAAAGCCATGATTCTTGAATCAGAGAAAAGAAATCTTCAAGAATTATTGAAGAAGAAGATGCGCAAGAACGCAGTAATCAAGCAATAGTTACCAAAAACTGAGATGATCAATAGAGATCACAACGGGAAAAAAATCAAACTGATACCATTTTGAATAAACTCAGAAATATATATATGAGATCATAGAAGAGAAGAATTGAATTCTGAATTACAAAAGTGAAGTAAATGAACTATTTATTGTTATATTTATGCAAGAAGTATGAGGCTATAACAACTAACTAATTTAACTACTATACTAACAGAATAACTAACATACTAACGGTTAGTTAACAGGAGATCATGCAAGGAGGTCTGGATGTACGAATTGGCACGACGGCTGATGGCAACTTATAGCATTACCAAAATCCTGCTCTCCATTGCAGCAGTTAATACTCTTAACAAAATTAAATAAAGCGAGTACTGAAAGAGAGGGAATTTAAAGAGTCATAGACGAAAAGGGGATGGAGAGAGATATAGAATTTTGTCTATTTTTTGTTTTTTTTCTTCCTTTTTTTCTTGTTGGGTTGTGTATAAATCGGGTTGGTTATTGGGATCCATCTGATGGATCTAGATCCGTCAGACGGTCTAACAGGATACCATCTCGCGGTCCAATATGAGATAAAATACCCTTTTGAACAGAATATCTCATCCTAATTTTGTTACTCGTTATGCTATGTTCCTGAAACTTACCATTGAAAGGTGTTATAATGGGAGTATTTTTTTTTTGTTCTCTTCAGAGTTGGAAGGAGTGGCCCTAGTTGAAGGGAAGTGATTTATTATGGGAGTGTTATTCACTTCCCAAAATAGAGTTTTTCATAAATAAAATCATACACTAAAATCTAAAAGGCATTTTTATCTTACCTCAAAATAAGTTAATATACTATTAAATCACTACAATATATATGTTTTCAAATATCACATAATTGTTATATATTTTATAACCATTCATCAAATCAAATGGATAAAAATCACCAACAATGAAGTCATAATAAGAGGCGTTTACTTTTTAAATTCGACCGATTTGGTCGATTCAATCGATTGAAAGGGTGTCCGAATAAGCATAAGCTTTTCGAATATCTCGAGAGTTTTAAGGTGTTTAAATGTTTTTGGTAAACATAATAAAAAGATCTTATAAGCTCCTAAAATAAGATGTTGGGAGCTTATAAGTTATTTTTAAAAAAGGTAGGGAATCCCAACTTTTTTTCAAAAAAGTATCTTATTTCAACAACCTACTTTAATTTTGATTGTTTTAATTATGAAATTGTCATTACTAACATCCTAAAAGAAACGCTATGTTATATTATCCAAACACTTCAACAACTTATTTTTAAAGTAAAATCTAACATCTTATAAGCTCTAAAAATATCTAATAAGATGTAGGAGCTTATAAAATCTTTTTAATAAAGCTTAACGGAACATCCTCTTAATAAAAAATAAGGTGGCAAAATGTGAGGTCGGGACAGTCTGGCCCGAACCATTGGATTAATGGCAAATATTGAGTATGGTTGGATAAATTGAGTATGGTCGGGTCGGTCTAATTTTTCTTTGTGTCGGTCCAATTTTTCGTCCATCCCAACCCATGTATATATTTTGTGTACAAAATCTATCGGTATCGGGCTAGCCAAATAGGCCCTAAAATTTTCAGGCATGGATTACCACAGGCCAGCTCAGCCTTAACCTTGGGTTGTGCTGCATTTTGCCATTTCTATCAAAAATAGATGGTTGTTCCTACTTGTTATAGGTAAACTGAAAATTTGGTCAATATTCATCAAATTTAGTTATAAGTCAAGTAATAATAGCACTATCGAAAAACAACAAGTACAGTTCCTATCAATATTTTAAATATTGTATCGTACCGTATCGGCCGATTGAATCGGGTTATACCGGATACCCGTGGCCGAACCGGTACGGTAAGTTCCTAAATACCATTTTGGTGGTTAAACCGATCAAAATTGCCCAAAACCAGCCAAAATCACCCAAAACTGGTTAAATCGGATTTTACTAGGGTTTAGGGTTTAGAGTTAAAACTGGTAAACTTGGTGGTTGAATTGGTCCAACTGATTAAACAGTTTACCGGTAGCTTGGTTGATTTGATCGTCGGTACGGTATTTAAAATATTGGTTCCTATCAAATTATTATGTAATAGAATATATTTAAATAGCTAATACATTTACTTGAGAACTTCTTACTCATTATAAATCTACAATATATAATAATTATTTTTTAATAATATTTTATAACTATGTAAAATACCATTGATAAAAAATTTAATTGTTAATGAAACTATCATAAGTTCATTAAAATGTTAAATATTTGTTTCCATAAAATCTCAATAATTTCATTATAATGAGAATTTATTACTAATATTTAATTATATAACAAAATATTATTTAAAAATAATTAGAAGATTTTATATTTATGATGAGCAAAAAAATTATAAGTAAAATGCATTAGCTAATGAAACAATATCCTACAAATAAAAAATAACTGGAATTAAATCAATAAAAATAGTCATAAAATTTGAAATACAATAAAAATCAATTAAACTTCAATATTAATTAATTAAGTTGAGAATAATTATTATAATATAAATTGTTGGACTAAGTTTAGAATATTTAAAAGTAATTAAATCATAAATATTAGGTGACAGTAATTTGATTATATTTTTTAAAGAGTACATGAGACTAAAGTGTGACAATGAGAGTAAAAAAGGTAAAAAGTGAGACAAAATGATAGAATAATAGAGTAAAATAAAATAATTGAGAGGCGATATTCAATAAATTACATGGAATGACGTAGAATTTATCCGATATTTTATTTATTTCAATCCTACTTATTCTATGTTTTTATATTTAATGTCAAATATAGGCCAAGTATAATAAGATAAAATAATTTTGAAATCCCACTTCATCTCCATTCACAACATTTATTAGAAAATGACAATCTTTAACCTCTTAATTTTTTCATTCATTTTTTAGTTCGCATGTGCATAATTCCTCTTGTTGTTATTATCATAACATTATGGCTCCGTTTGGGATTTATGATATGCCATGATTGTGCCTCCTTCTCAGGCTTGGTCAAGTGTTTTGCATCATGGACTTTGGCCATGACATTCGATCCAGCCCGAGAGTTGAACCTCTACCTAATTGATTAGTAATTATACCCCATACACAATCCTAAGCATTGGCGCCTTTCC
The DNA here is from genome assembly GCA_016081115.2 of Rehmannia glutinosa. Taxonomy (NCBI): domain Eukaryota; kingdom Viridiplantae; phylum Streptophyta; class Magnoliopsida; order Lamiales; family Orobanchaceae; genus Rehmannia; species Rehmannia glutinosa. The sequence continues at coordinate 49,936,296 of CM071931.1, read as the reverse complement.
AAATATAAATGTGATTTTCCATCTACATCATTGTACAATAATATTACATTACCTAAATACCCTATGTTGCTTTAGTTACTGCATATTTGACACATATAAAACCCTCTACTCTAATTCTCACTTCTTCGCGCCGGCAAACCCTATGGTGAAATGCTCTTTTCTTTTCCCTTTCAATTCTTGTTTGATTGTTAAATTTTTGAAAAATATGATGATTTGTTTAAACATATGATTTGTATTATGGTGCTTCATTTTAGCTCTATTTGTTTTTTTTTCTTTTTGTGGGGGGTGAGAGGGAGAGTTTGTTTGGTTTCAAGATGTTACTTTATGATTTAGGGTTCTTGTTAGCATCTTAGAAGACACCGAAATATAATTAATCATTGCTTCCGTTTACTTCTGCGTATTGATTAATTTGTTGTCTTTTCTCCTTGTTTTTTTGGTTTTTCTGTAGGAACCAATCCATGCACAAGCGATAAGGGATATATCGATTCAATGTCTTGAACTTACTGTAAGTTTTCCCATCTTTTTGAAAAACACACATTTGCAATGTGTGTGCAATTGCGACTAATGTTGTACTTTTTAAGGAATTATCTTGTTGTTCTTTGTTAATATGAGGTTAGTATGTATTTTTGCAACGATGTTCAATGTTTAAGTAACACGAGCTATTGAAAAATGTTTGATTTTTATGTCTCATGAATGTCATGCTTATTGATTAGTTGTGATGATTTCCCCCCTTTTTGTTATGTTACAATTTGACGGTATTGGATATATACTTGAACTTAATATTGTATATCTATGAATTGTCTATACTTACAATGTTTGTTTGTAATGTTTTGGTTAATACATGGTTAAAGTATACAAAAGTCAAAAAAATTGGATACGGATGTTGTTTAAATTTTTTGAATATCCTATGTCTTGTCGAAGTAGTTGAGATTGTTCCCATTGTCATAAAAGGTAATCTAATATAATACAACATATAACATATGCAATATAGATTTATGTCATAGAACCCAACTACCAAACACCAAACTTATTTGAAGTTTCATGTCTCATAATTTCTTGTTCGCTTTTGGCAAGAAAAGTGTAGAAATTAAACTTATCATTATCTTAATATCCTTTTGTCTGATCGTAGATGGATACCAATGACGATCTGAACTAGTTACTATTGAGGAAATCATCTCAAAACTATGTTCTTCTTTCATCATGTTTACCAATGAATAAGTTTGTTACGTGGACGACGTGGTCCAATAAATTTAGAGCGCATGCGTTATGCAATGATTGATCGAGTACCATATCAATCTGGCTATATGTGTGACTTAACCAATGTTAGTGACCGAGATTATAATAACAACCTAAGAATGGAGAAAATCGCGTTTACCTGATTGTGTTTTCTCCTAGAAAATATTGGTGGATTAATTTGAGCAAGACATGTCCAAATATCTGAGCAAGTAATCATTTTCTTGTGTGTGTTGGCACACCACATATTTTGAAGTTTGATTTCAAGCAATCCGGATACACCGTGATCAAATACTTAAACCTTGTTATTACTACATTACTTAAGCTACACAATCTAATGATTGTACACCCTCAACCTATTGATAATGATTGCTCAAATGACAAATGAAAGTGGTTTAAGGTAATTTTGCTAAATTATTTAATATACACTATAAAAATACAGACATTTAGTACAAATATATTTTTTTTGGCAACTGTTATGAATATTAGTTAAAGATTTTTCATTATTAGGGGTGTCTGGGTGCATTATATGGCACATACAATAAGGTTACAACACCATTGACCGATAAAGTACGATATAAGATTAGGAAAGTGAAATTTCTATTAATGTGTTCGGAATTTATGGCATTAATATGAACTTTTAACACATTTTAAGTCGTTGGGAGGTTCAACTGCTAATAGTCACGATGCAATTTATAGATATAATAGTTTAAGAGTTCCTATGGGTATATGGTTTATGTATTTTTTTCCAAGCGCAAATGATTGACGATGAAAATGCTCAAATGTATTGTTATTTCTATGTACAATATCACTAAAGCTATATTTGTAACTATGTTTCATGAATTTTTACCTTTGTGATTGTAGATACACAAAGCACCGGATTCCTAGTACCTTATAGGGGTTTTAGATACCATTTGGACTAGTGGGCTAACGGGAGTCGTGCACCCCAAAACTATAGGGAACTTTTCAATTTGAAGTATGCAAAACACAAAGTATCATAGAGACGTCATTTGGTTTACTTAAGAAGCGATGGACTATTCTTAGAAATAATTTATTTTATCCAATCAGTACCCAAAATCGCATAATAATGTCATGTTGTTTACTACATAACTTCACTCGTACTACTATGAAGAGGGATCATTTATAAGATGAAGTGCCAGAAAACCATTCTGAGTAAAACAACACAACTGACAACTTTGTTTATTTGACCAAGTTCAATTGTCACATGCCTGGATTAATTGGAGAGACACCCTTGCGCAATCTTTGTACAATGAATGAAGAGGCATTAGATATTGAGCCTATTGATGCTTAAACAAAAAAGACCTATATATTTGCTTGTATGTATCTTTTCATAATTATTTGAGCTACAAGACATATATTTTGGATATGTTGACATTGTTATTTTACTATCACTTAAACTATGCAAATGAGTGATTTGTTTGTCTCAAGGTTGACGCAAGATAATTTCCCGTTTGAACTTGTTGATGCATGTTATGAACCTATAGTTAATATATGTATGTTGTAAAGTAGGTAATATAGGTTTGACCGCTAGTGTTAGCAGTACAATCCCTTCCAGAAAATCACAGGCCATCAAACATACTTGGACTACCCAAGAGAAACATGTGTTTCATACTCTGAAAGAACTTGTGGTTAGAGGTTGGAAGTGCAACAATAGTTTCAAAGCCGGATATCAAGGAATTTTGGAGAAGTCTACGCTCCAATTATTCCAGATTCTAATTTGAAGGTTGAACCTCATATGAACTCCATATTCATGTTTGAAAAAAACTATATATCTTTAAATTTAATGCTCGATCAGTCTGGTTTTGGTAGGAATGATTGCACAAAAAACTATAGATGTAAGAAATGATGTAGTGAATGATTTTGTAAAGGCATTTCTTAGCCATTGTCATGTGTAATGAACTGCCAATTTGTTTTGTACCCAATTTTCCTTAGTTTTACAATTCGTACTAGTTAATTGAAGTACATTTTATTTTCCATGGCAGATGGATGGTAATGCATATGTAATGCATTACAAATCACGATCTTACTACAAACACTTGTGCAGAACCTTCAGAAAGGATTGTGCGACCGTTAAGAATGTTGAGGCATTCATTAATGTGATCCGGGATATTTTGAGTGGGGGTCCAACATAAAAGACTGGTAAATATGCTCAACCAGGCCCATCAACAACATATATGACGAATGATAAATCTGTTCCATGATGCCCATCAGGAGAACATGAAAAAATGATGAAACATAAATTAATTATATTTGCAATGGAGACAATAGTCCCACTCAAATGACTAAGTCATTCAAAAACATCAAGGTGTCTGATGATGTGGAGGATCATTTCCAAGATTTGATGGATTACGTGAAAAATCAATCACAATTAGACGGTCTGGCCAAACGAATTGGTTATGATGTGTCTGCCTCTCGTAAGGATATGTTTGAGACACTCGCCAATATGAATTTCTGATCCGACAGAGACAAGATTGTAGTTGCTCAAAGATTGTGCAACAATATCGAAGACCATGATCTTTCTTCAGCCAACTAGATGAAATGAAGGCTACGATGATTAAAACAATTTGCATGGTTGATTTACATAAGTTATGTAAATTATGTTGCACCTGAATGCTTATTTTATATTTACATATTTTGGTTGAAACCAAATGGCATGTACATATTGTTTTTTTAACCTAATGCTGTTATTTTTGTTCAACCATGCAACATTTTAAGTCCCTTGTAACTTGATGCTTTGTGGATATCCCTTAATTTATTTAAATCATATAACATCAGTACTTCTTTTTTTAAGTTAATGCTATTGTGAATTTGGCGTTGCTTTGTTGAACCATGTTGAATGTGTGTACTATTTTGTAACTTACAAGAACATTATGGCCCCTGCTTCTTGGTACATATAACCTCACACTAAATGACCCATTAAATCTCACATTAAACGATCCTTGCTTCTTGGCACATTTCTCTCCAACATCAATATATAAAGTACAGAAGTTAGAATTATAGATCCCAATGGGTGTGGTGTAAGGTTTAGAAGGGCGGATTGAATAAATCTTACCAAATTTTCGATTTTAGTCCTTTTAAATGGTTCAACAGAGTTGACTCAAATCAGTTGTGTCCTTGGAGGACAGCTAAGTTGGCAATTAAGCTAAGTTACCCTCTCAACACTTCGATAGAGTCGTTGATAGTATAACTCCTCGCTTTAAGCCAATTACTTAACTTGGGCGATTTGGTTTTTAACAAATAAGACTTAACACCCTTTGATTTGTTTTAAGCTTGTTTTAAACACTTGATATTTAGCACTTAGTTGATTATCGGTTGGATAGCAAATGTATACTAACAACGAGATATAAGTAAATATGCAGAATGTAAATTCTTTGAAAGTAAATGACACAAATATTTTATAGAGGTTCGAAGATCGGGTAATCCTTCTAATCCTCTCTTCTCCTACTCCCGGAGGAATCAACTATGTAACATATCAGTTTACAAAGCAGTTATCAGTCTGGAGATAGCCTTGATCACACAGCTGGCTTCTCTTGCAACTCGGCTTCTTCATAGGGCATTTTGCCTTGGTACTTCAGCTCACTTCTCAAGTTCTTGGATTTGATCACAATGCCCTCCAACAAACTTGATAATGGTTCGACCTTGAACCTTTCTACAATCCTTCAACTTGGAAAGTAGACCCCTTTGTTTCTTCAAAAGTTTCCTCTTCAACTCGTTGAAGTTATCTCTCCTTCACAGTTTGTGTTGGATCGAGTTTCTTCGAGTTTAAGGCTTGAGGAATTGCTTAAATTGCTTTGAGTTGACTTCTTGTATTCCCAGTCATAGATGACTTGACTTAGCTCATTCAGCCCTATCTATTACAATAAGAATTACAAGGAAAATGGGGTGCCAACATTCTAATATAAGTTTTACATGGCATTCATCAAAATCTAAACAATAAATTTCCCAAAAATTTCCCCTTTTTGATGATGCCAAAACTTAACAAAATTAAATAAAATGTAAACAAGCACAGATACATACAGACAATGCAGAAACAAAGAATGTATGTGTTGAATAGATCATTTTATTGATCATATCATTCTTGTTCTTTACACAGCCGTTTACAAGGTGTATCAGAGCATACTCATATATAGCAAACTACACATATTTATGCTAAGATACAACAATAGAGAGAAAATATCGCAATGCTTTATTGAATGTACAGATGACTTACACATATATGTATTTACAAAAGTAAGATACACGAAGGGGTTGACAACAACACTTCATCGCCTTCGCTGTCTCCTTCTTTCCTCTTCAGCTCTGTCATCATCAGCTCTCTTTCTCTTCTTTTCTTCTTCAGCTGCTTTCTTCTTTTCATAAGCTCTCTTCGCAGCTTCATCTTTTCTTTTTCTTTCTTGCCTTTCTTGCCACAGCTGATCTTGTCTTTTATTTTCTTCTTCAATTCTCTTCACATATTCAACATTCTTCCTAGCCACTTCCCGATTAGCTACTTCATCATATCCAGCCCAATAGATCCTTCCCTTCTTGCCTGGATCTACATATTCAATATATTTGGGTAGAGGTCTAGGTTGAAAACTTCTTCCTCCCCCACTTCTTTCTTCTTCTCCGGCGTATATTGTAGATCGAGTCTTCTTCTTACCACCGAATGGTGGTCTTTGGTAGTCTGCTACCTATCAATTTATTCGCACAGCCTTCTTGGACTTTCTTCTCCCAAGACAAATCCCAGGCTTGGGTTTTGGACATGTTTTTGAAATAACCTTGATTCGAGCGTTTTAAATTCTTCAACGGATCTTGCTCGTCTCCATCATCCGAATAAAGATCATGTCCTTTCTTGCCGGAATGCCACCGTAGCTTTCAAGAGTTCTAGTACACGGGCATCCGTCTTTCTTTCAACCTCCTTCATCCCCTCTTCCACAATTTTTCTCTTCTCGGACATAGGTACATCGAGTGTTGGAGCGGCGAGTCACCGGAAGTTTGCGATTATCGATCTTTGTAACATGATCTTACCGAGGGTTTCGGCCGAAAGATTAAGGTCACATCCTTTGACCTTTCCCCCTCAAATGACTTTTCCCTTCTCCTTCTTTTTCTCAACAAAATTGTTTGCTCCTTCTCCTTCTTCTTCTCAACAAATTTGTTTGCTCCTTCTCCTTCTTCTTCTCAACATTGTCTCTTCCTTCAGACTTCCTCGTATTCCTCTTCCCCCTTTTTGGCATCATCGAAAGAGAGAAACCCTGAAAACATCCCGGCGAGCATGAAATCCGATCGGTGAGAGCGAAGTTCTCGCTGGAGTCTCGCTGCGGCATGTGCTATGCGAAATTCTGAGTGAGTGGCTTTCGATTCAAATACTTAGTTTCATTTCAAATGTGAGAATCTTTGAACTTAGTATTCATGTTCTCCTCAACATGCAAAATTTCTTTTCGATGAAATTCACGCAGCAACTCCATTTCGGTTGTGTGAGAGGCATGCATTCATCATCAATATTGGCCGCATCCTCTTATTCATATCGACATTATCGGCCTCCAAACTAGCATCTTGTTGTACAATGCCTCAAAATATCGGACTTGCTCGTATCGCATTGTACTCTCATGACGACACCATTCCCTAATCCGTACCACAATCCCTTGTAAGTCTCTGTGTGTGAGGTGGCATCTCTCCGTTGTCCAATCGCATATCTAGTGAGGCTTAGTGCCGCTCGATCTTCTCAATCTCTCCACAGATTTTCTTGAAGACTTCATGGATCTCAGTTGTCACTTCGGATTCAGCTGGCGGCCATGCAACATCAAAATCAAAGTCTGCTGGAACAATGAAGTCGGTGGGAATAACCGGATCTGCTTTCGGATGTTGAAACATCGCTGCTCTTGAGCTATTTCTTCTTCAAGGTCGGGCAACTCAATCGAGAAGGGGAATGTCTCCTCAAATGTATCATCATGCACATATGTTATTGATTCTACAGTTGTTCATGCCCGTGATGATCCTGGTTGAGTCGAGCCTGCTGCAGCTTTGGGAGCTTGCACAGATGACTCGGTCGCAGCTGGGCCTCGTTGAGTAGATTGGCCAGCTGACTGAGCCTCATCTGTCTTAATAGCTTCTTCGGTCTCAGTAGATTCTGCTAAATGAATTTGCTTGTCCTCAGTTGCATCTTCAACGTCCTTGGAGGATGATGAAACTTGAGGGTTTGGTTCATTATCGAAGTTAAAAGTTTGATGAGCAGCTTTGAAGTCTGGCTTACTCGTCCGTGGAAGAACATCCTCAGTTGAGCCCTGTGGAGCAGGGGTGGACTCAACTTCGTCTTCAGATCCCAGGAATGTTGTGTCAGGATTATCCTGAGAATCGTGAAGAGCACTGATTTCTCTTCTGATTCAGCAATGATAACTTAAGGAATGCTCTTATCTCCTTGATTTTTACCCAGGGGAGTCTCAACCTCCCTTGGGCCTTCAATATCTCCAGCAGTCTCAACTGTAGTGAGGCCTTCGATAATCCCTTCGATAGACGTAGCTGTCTTAGGATCTTGGACATTGGCATCCGAAGGAGTCTCAACCCCTTGGATTGCACTTTCGATTGCCCAGTGTTAACTCCGGGGCATTTCAACTGTCTGCCTCCACCGTTTGTATCGGCGGCGTCCTCGGCCGCAAAGCGATTGGCACTTCACTGGGACAGACTCAACTCACCGAGCTTAAATCGATGTCGATCTGTTGTGGTTCGCTTACCTTTTCAACTCTCGCCTCCTTTCTCGCAATGTGGAGTCATCTGCGGCATCCTCCGACTTCTTTGCTGCAGCGGTGGAGTGAGTTTCCCCTCGGCTAGCATACCATCCGAGTGGTGATGGTGGGGTCACTCTTCTCGGACTCCCTCTGCTTCCATTGAGTGCTCGGTAGTGGGGCGGTGGTAACACACCTTCAATAGGGGTTGGCTCAACTTGGGTGCCCAAATTCCCGCCTCATTGCCAAGTCCCTTGGACCCATCTTCGAGTGAATGGGGATGTAGTTACTGACTATAAGCGTGGCAATGTCTTTTACTCCCAGGGTCTATCTCCGGGAGAGATTTTGAAGACTCTCCTGGTCCTTCCATCAACTGCTGCTCATGCATTATCCTGGATTCCCGCATGGCTTGCTGCATATCCAACTTCTCCTTCGCAGCAATGGGATCCATGTCACCATCACTTTCCAAGAGTGCATCGATGTGAGGATGAGTGTGCTCCAGAGTTCCAGTGAGTGGGCATATATTCACCTTTTCATGAACTTCAGCTTCTTCAGCTGCCTTGGCTTGTTCATTCTCCTTGAAGATTTGTAAGATATTCAAGCAATTTTCTTCATCAAGGGCCTGAATCACCTTGGTAATGCCGAGGAATTCGAACAATTCCTCCTCTTCTTCGATGAACTCAGGGCGTTCATATTGCACCCTTGAGTGACTTAGTTTCCATGCCCTCCATTTGTGTAGACGGCACTGGATGTCTGGGTATATTGGAGAATACATGATGACATCATCATCATCATCATCTTGTTCTTGTCCTTCCTTTTTGGGAATGGAAGGTAGCATACTCTGCTGCTCTTAACCTTCAACATCATCAGGGCGGGTGGAGACATAACCCTTTCAGAGGATTTTCTTTGTCTCATTAACTTCCTCCTCAAATTTGTTACGTCCCACAAACTTGGGTCTTCTAATTGCCTCTGTGATCACCCTCAGCAGACTTGGTCGTTTCATTAACAACTGAGACGCACTTCTTCCGTACAGCCTCGGAAACTTTTTCCACCCGAGTTGTAGATTCGATTGTCTTCTCAAGCTCTCAAAGCTTGAAGATTCTATTTCTTCTCTTTGTCCTCACCGAGAGGAATTTAGTTTGGATTCCTCTTCTTTAGGTTCTTGGCGCGGGCTGGAGCATCTTTCTTGGATTAAGGAGCTGCCTTTCTTGGCTTGGCAGTCATCTTCTTTCTGATGGTCGGAGAAGATATTTGGGCTTTCTTTTCCGCCTTGGCTGCGTGAGCAGGAGACATGGCTGCTCGGGCAGGTGACTCACTTCAGTGCAGGGCGCTTTTCTTCTTTCTTTGCTGCGGGAAGCTTTCTTCTTGGGAGGGGAGGCAACAATTGTTTCCTCGGGGTCAGCTGATTTCCCCTCACTTGTGTCCGCCCTCTTCGCATGGGCTCTTTTCTGGGCTCCTGAAAGGTTAGCCCTGAACATCCTCTTGTTTACATGGAAGGGCATTACATGTTGAAGGGGAATGCCCTTCACTTCGATTAAATGCCCAATGACTAGGCCATAGCCGAGTGATCCTCCAAAGGATCCATCTTCCTTGAACGATTTATTCACAACGTTCTGGCAGAGTCTGCTGTATACGAACTCAGCCCAGTTAACTTTCTTTCCTTGCATGATCGCGGCCCATAACGATAACGATCGGCTTAGTCTTTGATAGCCGGTTAAAGCTACCAAACTTCATGTCCACACATTTGGAGATGACATCCATCGCTTATGGTAGTCGTCTTTCAAAAATTTCTTGTCACCGTGTAGACCACCTTCGCGAAGACACTCGGGTTTGTCGCTTTCCATGCAAAGCCCAAGTTCACATCGGCCGTATATTTACGGCATAGCCGCAAGGTCCTTAGCAATGATCATGACATCCTTGCAGTGGACAGAGGACTTGATACCTTCGTCCTGCACCTCGACATTCACATAGAACTGCACCACCTCTTCCAGGTAGGTGTGCGAGTATTCTATCGTCAAAAAGGCTTTAAGCCTAGATTTTTCCAACATATCCGTGATTTTCTTCACAAGGGTTGCATCCGAACCCTGCTTAACCATGCCTTCAAAATCCACAGTCGAACCAAAGTGGATTTGCTTCTATAACTTGACGAAATCAGTCTTTGGTGCCATTTTTAGAAGTTTCTACCGATTAAATGTTGTTGAACTTGCTTGAGAACTTGTAGGGTTTTTGAGAGAAAAGAGACTTGCTTTCGAATGTTTGAAGATGAACAGTTTTAAGTGTGAGAGAGAAAACTGAAAGGAAGAGTATATAAGGGTTATGAAAGGATGTGTTTTCGGTTTTTGAATTTTGATCGAGATCAACGGCTCAGATTTAGCACGTCACACTGCATTTAATTGCTCGCATTTAATGCAAAGCACATTTATATCCAATCATATGCTTATCGACTTTTGATGCATCATTATTACTGTGCGTCATCCTTAAAAATATTCCCACTCATTAAAAACGACTGATTTTTTGTCACTTAGCTCACAAATGACTCAGCTTACTTCACAAATGACTCAACTCTTCTTCTCTCATTTTGTTTAGTGACTCAGCTGTCAGCTAACTCGATACAGCTGACTTTCCGATATGGCTGATTTATGAGATTTGTTCTATTTTCATCTTTTCACGTTCCTTCTTTTCTCATTGACTCTTCTGAGTTTCAACTCAGCTCAATTAACCCTAGCTAATGCTTAAGCTCTTCAAATCTTGATTCACATAAGGGCTTGGTGAATATGCAGCTAACTGCTTATCAGTTGAGATATATTCCAAAACGGTATCTTTCTTTTCAACATGATCTCTTATAAAATGATATCTGACATCAATGTGTTTTTTTCTTGAATGCAACACAGGATTCTGAGTGATTGCAATAGCACTTGTGTTATCACACATAATTGGAATCTCTTTTTCTTCAATTTCATAGTCTCTCAGCTGTTGTCACATCCATAAAACTCGGGCACAATAGCTGCCCGTAGCTATTTACTCTGCTTCAGCTGTGGATGTGGCTATTGAGTTATGCTTCTTGCTAAACCAGGAAATTAATCTGTTTCCAAGCATTCGACATGTACCTGAGGTACTCTTCCTGTCAACCCTACATCCAGCATAGTCAGAGTCTGAGTAACCAATAAGCTTGAATCCACCTTCCTTTGGATACCATAAGCCAACTTCTTGGCATCCCTTCAAATATCTTAAGATTCTCTTAGTTGCAGTCATATGGCTTTCCTTTGGTGCATATTGAAATCTTGCACATACACCTACTGCAAAGGTGATGTCTGGCCTGCTTGCTGTTAGATAGAGCGGTGATCCAATAAGTGCTCTGTATCTTGTTTGATCTACAACCTTCCTATCTGCATCCATGTCCATCTTAACTGATGTATTCATTGGTATTTTCACAAAAGACTTCTCTTCCATACCAAATTTCTTCATTAAATCCCTTGTAGGTCCCAAGGGGTGTGAGTAAGGTTTAGAGGGGGGGATTGAATAAACCTTACCAACTTTTTCAAGGTTTTAGTCCTTTTTAAAATAGTTCAGAGTTAATTTCACAGCTATGTCCTTGATGGACAACTAAGTTAGTTAACCAGCAGAGTTAGCCACTCAACAGAATCGACTGAGCTATTGATAGAATAACTCACTTTGTTAGTTTAATACTTAACTCATTTTGTGATGAGATTTTCAGCGGAAGACTTAACACCTTTGAATTTGGTTTAAATTTGTTTTAACACTTGATTTTAGCACTTGTTAAATATCAATTGGATAGCAAATTATCAGCAGATATTAAATGATATGCAGAAAGTAAATGCTAAAATGTAAATGACACAATAAATTTTATAGAGGTTCGAAGATGGGGTAATTCTTCTAATCCTCTCTTCTCCAACTCCTGGAGGAATCCACTAAGTATTGATCAGAGTAAAAAGTGGTTATCGGTCCGGATGCAAGTCGTGATCACACACGTGACTTGATCCTTTGGGACTCGATCCGAGATGCCTTGTCACACATCCGCTTCTCGTCCGACTCGCCTTTCTTCACAGGCGTTTTGCCTTGCTACTTGACTTGCTTGCTCAAGCTTCTCGGATTTGATCACGAAGCCCTCCAATAGCTTAAGACTAGTTCGACCTTGAACCTTTCTACAATCCTTCTTGGAATGTAGACCCCTTTTGAATCTTCAAAAGTTTCCTCTTCAACAGTTAAGTTGTCTTTCCTTCACAGCTTGGTGTTGGATTGATTTTCTTCGAAATTTAGTCTTGAAGATTTGCTTGAATAACTTGAGAATATTTTTGAGGGTTACAGCTCGAATAATAGCTTGAATGCTTGTGGTTCAGGTTACCCTCTCTCTAAGTGATTCCTCAGCCTTTTATAGTGAACTTTCAAAAATCTGCCCGTTGAAGAGATAGACTGATTTCAAAAGTCACTTGTATTCATTGGCTTGTCTTGTTGCGATCCTTGATCTTGACATTTCCTCGTATTAAATGAACATTCACTTTTTAGAGTCGACACACGGTGCGATGCTTCCCATTGGTTTATTCCTTTTGCACGCTTCGGGATCAACATTTTAAGACATGGCAAAGCATGGAAGTATTACTTGTTTAGGTAATATTCTTGACTTACGGCAATGCATTCTTTTGATTGTTTTGACTTGACCGCCTTTCCTTAACTTCCCCTGGTGACTTGAGTCGGCTCTCAATCATTGGATGACTCATCTGTCACTTCAATTTGAGACTTGGCTATCTTGAGTTGACTTGACTGACACTTCACACAGCTGTATCATAGCTGCTACTCCTTCAGTCGAGTTCTTGTCTTCTCTTTCTTTCTATACTCAGCTGCTTCACAACGGAGTCTTCATCTCAGTTCTCAGTTGACTTCTAGTATGTCCAGGCGTAGCTGACTTGACTCAGCTAGTACAACCCTATCTATTATAATACAAATTACAAAGAAAATGGGGTGCCAACTTTCTAGTCTAAGTTTTAAATGGCATTCATCAAAATCTAATAAACAAATTTCCCAACAATTTCCCCCTTTTTGATGATGCCAAAACTTAAAACATACATACAAAATGTAAATAGCAGAGATACATACAGACAATGTAGAAACATAGAATGTATGCGTAGAATTGATCCTTTTATTGATCATAACATTCTTGTCCTTTACAAAGCTGTTTACAAAGGATATCAGAGCATCATGGCGTTCTATATCTACGCAGAAAAAAAATATAAATTGCCTCTCATGCCTTCGAAGTATCCCTCGGATGCGAGCGTTTTGAATTCATCAACTGATCTAGGCTCGGTATCGACGTCTGAAATGGAATCAGTCTCTCTTCCTGCTAGAATGCCTCCGTATTGTTTCAGTATGTCCATCGCACGGGCATCCATTTTTCTTTCAACCTCCTTCATCTCTACTTCTACTATCTTCCTCTTTTCAGACATGGGCACAACAGAGTGTTGGAGCGGCAAAGTCATCGAAGTTTCTTTGATGATGTCACCGTGTGAGAAGTCCTTGTTGAGGGTTTCTAGCAACCATTAAGGTCATATCCTTTGAACCTTCCCCAACGGATTTTCCTTATCTTTCTTCTCGCTCCTCAAATTTTTTTCTTAACTTCTTAACAATCGCGTCCTTTTTCTCAAAGAATCGATCCTTTCAACGTCTTTAGGTATTCCTCTTCCCTCTTTCGGCATCATCAAAGGAGAGAGGAACCCCCGAAACAAGCCGACAAGCATGAAGTCTAGGCGGGTGATAGGCGAGTTTTGCTTGGAGTCTCGCTGCGGAGTATCTTTGCACGGTCGAGCGGGTGGCTTTGGATTCGGGCCGCCACCGCTTCATTTCGGCCATAAGGAGGTGAACTTTTCATTCATATTTTCCTCCACGCGCAGAAGTTCTTTGCGATGAAATTCTCGCAGCAGTTCCATTTCAGTGGTAGGAGAGGCATGCATCCTATCAATATTTTCTTGCATCCTCGTCTTCATGTCAGCATTATCAGCGCTCCAGACTAACATTTTATTGTACAATGCTTTGAAATATCGAACCTGTTCCACACACATTGTCTGCTGTTGTTGCCACCATTCCCGGATTCGGACCACTATTCCACGTAGATCAGCTGTAAGGTTTGCATCTCTGTTATCCAACCGCATATCCATTGAGGCCTGGTGCCTTTCCATCTTCTCTATCTCCGTCAATATTGCCTTGAAAACTTCTCGAACCTCAACTATCACCTCTGTCTCAGCTGGCGGCCAAGCAGCATCAAAATCAAAATTTGCTGGGACGATGGTATCGGTGGGAATGACTGGATCAGGTTAATGGAAACGTCATTGATCTCTAGCTGATTCTTCATCAAGATCAGGTAGCTCTAGTGAGAAAGGGAACATTTATTCAAACGCATCATCACGGACATAGGGAATGTGTTTAATGGTGACTTGTGGCCGTGATGTGCCCGGTTGAGTCGATTCTGCTGCAGCGTTGGGAGCCTGCGCAGTAGACTGTGATTCAACTGGGGTCTGTTGTGGTATGGACCTAGCTGGTTGAGCCTCAGCTGTCTCAACAGCTTCGTCGGTCTCAGCTGGTTTTTCCATTTGAGTTGTCTGGTCCTCGGCCATATCAGTAGCGTCATCGGACGATGATGAGACTTGAAGGGGTGGCTCATCAACAAAATTGAACTTTTGACGAGCAACCTTGGATTCTGGCTTACTCGTGCTGGGAAGAACATCCTCAGCTGAGTCGTTTGGACTTGCAACAGGGGATGACTCAGCTTCATCTTCACCTTCAGATCCCAGAAAAGTTACATCAGGGCTGTCTTGGGAATCGTGAAGGGCACTTATCTCCTTCTCAGTTGCATCAATGATAACATGAGGGATGTTTTGTACTTCTGCTTCTCTACCTCGGGAAGTCTCAACCTCCCGTAGGCCTTCAGCACCTCTTGCAGTCACAACTGCAACAAGGCCTTGACCATTCCCTTCGACAGACTCCGATGTCTTGGGGTGTTCTACGGTGGCATCCACAGGAGCCTCAACTCCGTGGATTGCACTTTCATTTCCCAGAGTGTTAACTCCCAGGGCAGATCCATCCTATGCCTCGACTGCATCGCAGCGTGTCCTCGGCTGCAGAGCGGTTGGCACTTCAGAGACAATCTCAACTGTCCGAGCTTAAAGGGTGACAACTTGCTTGTTTCTATTTGTTTTTCCTTCTCCACTTCGCCTCCTAGATTCGTTGTGGAGTCATCTGCAGACAACCTCCGACCTAGGCTGCGGTGGAGGGAGTTTCCCCTCCGGTGGCACACCCGGTGAGTGACTTGATTGGGGTCACTCTTCTCCAAACTCCCGGCTGTTTCTGTGAGTGTTCAAAGTTGGGGCGGTGGTAAAATACCTTCGATGAGGGGGTAGGCTCGACTTGGGTCCCCAAGTTCCTAGTTTCATCGCCAAGTCCCCTAAATTCATTCTCTCGAGTGAGTGGGAAGTGGTTGCAAGAATGACAAGTGGCAATTTCTTTGTACCCACTCCCAATGGATCAATCTCCACCGAGATTTGGAAGACTCTCCGGTCCTTCCATCACCGTTGCTCATGCATCATCATGGATTCCGCGCATAGCTTGCTGCATTTCCAATTTTTCTCAGATCTGCGGCAGGGTCCAAATCCTCATCACTTTAAAGTATGTCAAGATGTGGATGAGTATGATCGATAGTTCGATTAGAGGACAAACATCAAGCTTTATACGAGCTTCCTTCCTCACGCCGCCTGGCTTTTCGTTCTCCTTTTGAATTTGCGGCATGTTAATGCGGTTATCCTCATCAAGGGCTTGCGATCAGTATCAACTTCAAGGAACCAAGAGTTCCTCTTCCTCCTCAATAAACTCGGGTGTTCAAACCGCACTTTAGAGTGACTCAACTTCCACTTCTCCATTTTCGCAGACGATTTTGAATGTGTCGGATATAGTGGAGATAGCATGATCACATCATCGTCGGCATCTTCTTGTTGTACTTCTTTCTCGGGGAATGGAGGGTAGCGAGCTTGCTTTGCTCTTCACCATCAACCATCAATCTGTCACGGCGAGAACGATCCGATCGACAGAGACTTAGTTGTATCATTACATACTTGCTCCTCACTTGCTTACATCCCACACTGGATCTTCAACTTGCCTCTCCGAGCGACCTCAACAGACTTGGCGGTTTCATCAACGATCTCTGGAGACTCTACTTCTCCAGCTGTATCAGCAATTTGTTCCAGTTGAGTGGTAGACTCGATTGTTTTCTCAAGCTCAACGCTTGAAGAGTCTTCTTTTGGTCCTCACCAGGGAATTTATGGTTCAATTCGGTTTCCTCGAGAATCTGGCGGCGGCGGGGCCAGTGCCACTTTCTTGGTTTGAGGAGTGGCTTTCTTGGCTTGTCGGATTTTCTTTTTGACAACTGGAGAAGGTATTTGAGGTTCCTTCTGCGCTGCACTTTGCGGGGCGGGAGACACACTGCGGGCGGGTGACTTCAGTGTAGGGCAGTGCGATTGTTTTCTTTGCCGCAGGCGGTCTTCTTCTTTGCGGTTGCGGGAGCAACTTTCTTCTTTGGAGGAGAGGAGACAATTTTGCTTCTTCTTGGTCAGCTGATTCCCCCTCACTTGTATCCGCTCTCATGGCATAAGCTCTCTTCTGAGCTCCCAAAAGATTCGATCGAAACATCTTCTTATTAACATGGAACGCCTTTCCATGTCGGAGTGGAACTCCTTCACTTCCATCAACCGGCCAATCACAAGGCCATACCCCAAGGATCCTCCGAACGACCCATCTTCCTTGAAAGACTTATTTCCAACATTTTGGTAGAGTCTGATGTATACAAACTCAGCCCAGTTTACCTTCTTTTCCTCCATGATCGCAGCCATCACGATCAGCTTGGTTTTGGACAACTGATTAAAGCTTTCAAATTTTATGTCTACACACTTGGCAACAATGTCCAATAGCTTATGGTAATCTTCCTTCAGCAGCTTCTTGTCTTCTGTGTAGACAACCCTTCGCACCGCGATCGAGGTTTGGCCACTTCCTTTCCATGCGGCAACCAGGTTTACATCGACTTCAAAAATGTTAGGTACACCTTCCGAAGCGACAAGCAATGCTCTGCAAGGTCTTGGCGATGATCGTAAACTCCTTTGCGGAGCAGGCGACTTGATGCCTTCATCGTGAACTTCAAAGATTCACGTAGAAGCGTGCGATCTCTTCCACATACGTCATCTGAAACTCCATAGTGAGAAAGGGTTTCAGTCCAGATTTCTCCACATTCTCAGCTATCTTCTTCATAAGGGTTTCATCGGACCCCTGTTTGATCATCCCTTCGAAATCCACAGTAGAACTAGTGTGGATTTGCTTTCCCAACTTAGCGAAATCATAGGTAGTTGCCATTTTTGAGTTTTACCGAATGAAACCTTAGAAATTTGCTTAGAATATTTGTAGGGGTTTTTGAGGGAAAAGAGCTTTCTTTACTTTTTGGAGAGATGAATAGTTGTGTGTAGTGTGAGAGAGAAAACGGATGAAATGGTATATGTATGGGTTATGAAAAGGACGTGTATACGATTTTGAAATTTGATCAAGATCAACGGCTCGTTTAGCGCCCGATTAGCATTTAATTTCTCGCATTTAATGCGGCAGCATTTATATCCAATCATAGGCTTGGTCGTGCAGCTTTTGATTGTACCTGTCATTATTATGCTGACGTCATCCTTAAAACATTCCCGCTTATTAAAAACGACCGCGTTTTTGTCACTTAGCTCATAAATAAATCAGCTTACTCCTTAGCTGATTCAACTCTTTATCCTTTCACATAGGTACTCGGTACATTAGCTAACTCGATGCGGTGATTTTCCGATCGACAAATGTACTTAGTTGGTTCATGACCTCAGCTCTATTTTCATCTTTTCTCGTTCCATCTCTTCTCCTTGAGTCTTCTGAGTGTCAATTCAGCTCAATTAACCCTAACTCATGCTTAAGCTCTTCAAATCTTGATTCACATAATGGCTTTGTGAATATGTCCATTCTTGTTTATCGATTGAGATGTATTCCAAGGTGATGTCCTTCTTTTCAACATGATCTCTTATAAAATGATATCGACATCAATGTGCTTTGTTCTTGAGTGCAACACATGATTTTGAGTGATTGCAATAGCACTTGTGTTATCACACATAATTGGAATATCTTTTTCTTCAATTTCATAATATCTCAGTTGTTGTCTCATCCATAAGACTTGGGCACAACTTGCCCATGACTATGTACTGCTTCTTGGTGTGGATGTGGCTATTGAATTTTGCTTCTTGCTAAACCAGGAAACCAATCTGTTTCCAATAATTTGACATGTACCTGAAGTACTCTTCCTGTCAACTCTACATCCAACATAGTCAGAGTCTGAGTAATCAATAAGCTTGAATCCTCCTTCCTTTGGATACCATAAGCCGACTTCCTGGCATCCTTCAAATATCTTAGGATTCTCTTAGGCTGCATATCATATGACTTTCTTTTGGTGCGATTGAAATCTTGCACATACACCTACATCAAAGGTGATGTCGCCTACTTTCTGTGAGATAGAGTAGTGATCCAATAAGTGCTCTGTATCTAGTTTGATCCACAGGCTTGCCATCTAAATCCATATCCATCTTGATTGATGTATTAGTTGGTATTTTCACAGAAGATTTCTCTTCCATACCAAATTTCTTCATTAAATCTCTGGTATACTTTGTTTGACTTATAAAGGTTCCATCCTTCAGCTGTTCAACTTGAAGTCCTAGAAAGAATGTCAGCTCTCCCATCATGCTCATTTCAAATTTGCATTGCATGAGGTTTGAGAACTTATCACACAGCTCTTTGTTTGTGGATCCAAAAATAATGTCATCCACATATATTTGAACAAGCAGTATACTCTCTCCATCTTGAATTCTGAAGAGTGTTCTGTCCACTTTGCCTTTGGTGAATCCATTATCTGTCAGGAATTGAGATAATGTATCATACCATGCTCTAGGTGCCTGTTTCAATCCATATAGAGCTTTCTTGAGCTTGTACACTTTATCTCCAAGAGTCTTCTGCTCAAATCCTGGAGGTTGTTCAACATAGACTTCTTCTTCCAATAATCCATTCAAGAATGCACTTTTTACATCCATTTGATATACAATGAAGTTCTTGTGTGCAGCATAGGCAAGAAACATCCTTATTGCTTCTAATCTTTTACAGGGCAAAGGTTTCATTAAAATCTATTCCTTCTTCTTGGCAATACCCTTTGGCTACCAGTCTTGCTTTGTTTCTTACCACGTAAACCGTCTTCATTCATCTTGTTTCTGAACACCCATTTTGTGCCAATGACATTTTGATGGGTTGGTCTTTGCACCAATTCCCATACTTTATTTCTCTCAAATTGATTCAGCTCTTCTTGCATGGCTTGAATCCAATGTGTGTCATCCAATGCTTGGGACACATCTTTAGGTTCTATTTGGGAAATAAAACAAGTGAACATTGCTTCTTGTTGAGCTCGGATCTGGTTCTTACACCATCTCTTACATCTCCAATGACTAGCTCTGGTGGATGCTCTCTCAGCCATCTCAAATCAGGTTGGAGTAAGTTAGCTGGGTTCAGTCGTCTTGCATCTGTGTTATCTTGAGTAGCTCTCTCATCATCACTTAGCTGCAGATTTTCCAGCTGTCTTTGAGATTCAACTATCTCATCTTCACCTTGATTAATTACTCGACTTGACTTCAACATAAGGACTCTTACGCACGATTGGGTGATTAAAACTTATCAGCTAACTCTTCAAGGTCTTCTCCATTTACATTAGATTCATCAAACACTACATGGATGGACTCTTCTGTGACCATTGTCCTTTTGTTCAGGACTCTATAGGCTTTGCTTTCAGCTGAGTATCCCAAGAAGATACCTTCATCAACTTTAGCATCAAACGCCTTTAGATTATCCTTCCCATTGTTGTGGATGAAGCATTTACATCCAAATATTTTAAAGCACCCAACACTTGGCTTTCTCCTGTCCAAATTTCATAGGAGTCTTTGTCATTGTCTATTAATCATGCATCTATTTTGAGTATAGCATGCGGTGTTTATAACCCACCAAAATCTTTTAAGCAACCCCGCTTGACTAACATGGTCCTTGCTTGCTTCCTTGAGAGTTCTGTTCCTTCTTTCTCGCAACTCCATTACTGTGGAGTCCTTGCCGAGATAGTTCATGAGCAATACCATTTTCAACACAATCTTTGAGTTATTATTTTATTAACAAACTCGATTCCTCTATCGATCTTATCTTTATAATGGTTTGACTTTTCTCATTTTGAACTCTTTTGATCGGTTGGGGTAATTTACGCAGGGTTCGTTCTTTTTACACATGAAGATGTCCATGTATATCTTGAATAATCATCCACCACTACTAGAGTGTATTTCTTCCCACTTATGCTAGCTGGCTCAATCGAAATAGATCCATGTATGGATGCAATATCCTTGTTGAAGATGTCTTGACTTCTCTTTAAATGATGATTTAATCTGCTTTCCTATCTGGCATGCATCACAAACACTTTATTTCTTGTACACTGAGTCTGGTAATCCTTATACAAGATTGCTCCTTGCAAGCTTGTTGATTATCTTGAAATTCGGTGACTCGAAACTTCTTATGCCACACCAACTTGATTGATTGTACTCTTTGCTAGCGAACAAGTGCTTGGTGTAGATTGACCGATCTACCACATACATGTTCTTTTATGTCGATCCTTGCAACACCACTTCATTTGATTCGATGTCTTTGATTTGGCATACTCCCATATTGAATCCAACATTGTAGCCCTTGTCACGAGTTGGTGATGCTTAACGGTTAAAGTTGAGGCCTTCAACGTATGCAACATCTGTGATTTCTAATCCATTTTCTTAATGGATCCAAAGATCTGCCTCTAATTTCCCCGGAGCTTCATTTCCTCCAAATATGACTTTTGTACCTCTAATCTCCTTAAACTTTGACAGATTTTTCTTGTTTCCTATCATGTGTGTGCCGGAATAAACTGCTATCCATGTACCAGGTTCCTTGGCACTCACTTCCCTTGAACCCGCAATCAAGAAATTAGTTTTTAGGTACCCATACTTGCACAGGTCTGAGGGGTTAGTGTTGTAAGATGATCCAACCAACCTATAGCCAAATGATTTGACTCTGAAGGGGTTGCCATCTATCTGCCATAATCATAATTTACTTTGGCAAATTGCTTGGGGGCTTTAGGTTCATACAAATTGTCTCTTTTATCTGTAATAATACGTGTGTGTGTTTTAGCAATTGCCTTCTTTGGGTAATTGTGATATCTCTGAGTGTAGTGCTTGGGTGCATATGTGTGCTTTGATAATAACTCTTTTGCCTTTGGAATGACCTTTCTTTGAGTTCTAGGCCTTTGCCATTTAGGCTTGTATTCCATAGGTCTTTCTTTGATATTTCATATTATTCTAATCACTTGACTTGGGTAGTTTCTACCATTCCCATCATTCTGTTTCTTTGATAAAACTTAGGGTTTTTGGTAGCTCTATATCTTCTTCACAGTACTTCTGTTTGGAGTTTCTTTGAGGAACTCTGGCCGATTTCTTCTCGGCTATCCTCTCGGTATATACTCAATTGTTTTTTCCTTTTCCTTTATATCCAAGGCCAGTTTGTTTGTGATTGTTTTTGGAATAATCGTGTGTGCAACATTTGGTGTCTTGGATTTTTGAGATGCTTCATTACTTGAAGATCATTTTTCCAAGATCACTCTTGGAGTTTGACTATGCACAAAGGAGTTGAATCTATGCCGATCTTGTCTCCACATTCTTTTTGGCTCATGATAAGGTCATCCAATGATTTAGATGCCTTTGTGAATGAAGCTATCACATTTTTGAGATCATTTTCTCTCTTTTCTATAGCAGCTATCTCTGCTATTAGTTTAGCATTTTCGACCTTGACTCTTTGTTCTCATCGGCTATGTGACTTAGAGTACTCGGCTCCTTAGGCAATTGTGAGTTTTGGCTTTTTAATTTGGGCTTTTTTCCTCATTTAATAGTGAGTGTGAGGATTTAATGTGCTCAAAATCTTTCCTCATTTTGCCTAATGAATCATAAAGATCAGTGGGTGATGAAGTGTGTGTGTCACAATGACTGTCACTAGAATTTGAATGAGATGAGTTAGAGTGTACATCATCTTCTTGGTCAGGTTGATCTTGTTCTTTAGCCATTAGACAGATTAAGGCCTCTTCTTCAGAGTCACTTGAGTAGTCAACTTCACTACTCTCTGAGTCTGCTGCTTCTTTTGACTTAGTTGTATCAGTAGTCTCAGCAGCCAACATTGCTCTTTTCTTTTCTTGCCTTCTTTCTCTGAAGACTTTTCTTTCTTCTTCATTCCTGTATTTATTGACTACAGGATATGGACAGTCAATGGCAAAGTGTCCTGGTTGTCTGCAATTCCAACACAGGTTTACAACTTTTTGATCAGCTCTCTCATTTCTTGGGTTGTCTGCTCTTTGATATTCGACCTTTTGATATTCTGCTCTCTTTGGTGGTCTATCTTCCCTTGACTTGGAGGGATCTGAATGTCTTCTGGAGGATTCACCTTTGTTTCTTTTGTAGTTCTTGTTGAAGAACTTGTTGAATCTTTTAACCATCAAGGCAATTTCCCCCTGGTCAATAACTTCTTTGGTCTTAGCCCTCTTCCTTTCCTTGACTATGAGTGCAGTTGTTTTGGGTACAACTATTTCCTCTTGATCCTTTCTTCTCAGCTCAAACTCATAGGCTTTGAGGTCTGAGAATAGCTCATGATTGTGTGTTTTTGATAGGTCTATCGAGTGCCTTAGAGCCATGGTCTTCATTTCCCACTCAGCTGGGAGGCTCCTTAGTATCTTCATACACATCTCCTTCGTGTGTATTCTTTCCCAAAATCTTGAGAGCTCATTTGTAATTTCGATGAATCTAGCATCCACTGGTCCATTGTTTCACCTGCAAACATTTTAAAGTTTTCAAATTTTTGAACAACAATAGATAATTTGTTTTCCTTAATTTGCTCGGATCCTTCACAAATTAAGGTTAATTTATCCCAGAATTCTTTGGCTGTTTTGCAAGATTTGACTTTGTTGAACATGGCTTTTCCAAAGTCTTGTAAAGTATATCCTTTGCCACATTGTCAAGGTTGTATCTTTTTTCTGTCATCATTTGTCCACTCGACTCTTGGCTTTTCAACCATAGTCATGCAGGAAGGAAAATTTCCTCTTCTCAATTGCAGCTCTCCTAGCAAATTGTGTTCACTTTCATTATTTGCGGTGGCCCATCCTCTATCACTATCCACATTTCATCATGTAAAGGCGATAGATGAGCTGCATACGTATTTTCCAAATCATCAAATTCTTCAATGGTGAACATAGGAATGCGTGTCAAATTTGCTTCCATGATAATAATTTTCTTTGTTTTTAAAAAATAGCTTTTGAAAGAATAAGTGTTAAATCTTCTTTGAAAGATTGGAGATCTAGTTCAATAACCAGTGCGGAAGGCTCAATGAACCAACCGCTCACGATACCATTTGTAGGTCCCAAGGGGTGTGAGTAAGGTTTAGAAGAGGAGGGGTTGAATAAACCTTACCAACTTTTTCGAGGTTTTAGTCCTTTTTAAAATAGTTCAGAGTTAATTTCACAGCTATGTCCTTGATCGATGACTAAGTTAGTTAACCCCAACGAGTTAGCCACTCAGCGGACTCGGTGAAGTTTGTTGATATAATAACTCGATTGTTTAGTCTAATACTTAACTTTCAATTTGTGATGAGATTTTATTGGAAGACTTAACACCTTTGAATTTGGTTTAAATTTGTTTTAACACTTGATTTTAGCACTTGTTAAATATCAATTGGATAGCAAATTATCAGCAGATATTAAATGATATGCAGAAAGTAAATGCTGAAATATAAATGACACAATAAATTTTATAGAGGTTCGAAGATAGGGTAATTCTTCTAATCATCTCTTTTCCAACTCCTGGAGGAATCCACTAAGTATTGATCGAGTACAAAGTGGTTATCGATCCGGATGCAAGTCTTGATCACACAGCTGACTTGATCCTTTGGGACTCAGTCTGGAGATGCCTTGGTCACACAGCTGGCTTCTCGTCCGACTTAGCTTCTTCACAGGGCAGCTGCCTTGCTACTTCAGCTTACTTGCTCAAGCTTCTTGGATTTGATCACGAAGCCCTCCACTAGCTTAAGACTGGTTCGACCTTGAACCTTTCTACAATCCTCCTTTGAATGTAGACCCCTTTTGATTCTTCAAAAGTTTCCTCTTCAACAGTTTGAAGTTGTCTTTCCTTCACAACTTGGTGTTGGATTGATTTCTTCAAATTTAGGCTTGAGGATTTGCTTGAATAATTTGAGAACATTTTTGAGGGTTACAACTTGAATAATAGCTTGAATGTTTGTGGTTCAGGTTACCCTCTCTCTAAGTGATTCCTCAGCCTTTTATAGTGAACTTTCAAAAATCTGTCCGTTGAAGAGATAGGCTGATTTCAAAAGTCACTTGTATTCGTTGGCTTGTCTTGTTGCAGTCCTTGATCTTGACATTTCCTCGTATTAAATGAACATTCAGCATTTTAGAGTCTGACACACGGTGCAGTGCTTCCCATTGGTTTATTCCTTTTGCACGCTTCTGGGACTGAGCACTTTAAGACATGGCAGCATGAAAGTATTACTTGTTTAGGTAATATTCTTGACTTCTGTGCAACGGATACTTTTTAGTTGTCTTGACTTGACTTCATTTCCTTAACTTCCCCAGGTGACTTGGAGTAAGCTCTCAATCATTGGATGACTCATCTGTCACTTCAACTTTAGACTTGGCTATCTTGAGTTGACTTGACTGACACTTCACACAGCTGTATCATAGTTGTTACTTCTTCAGCCGAGTTCTTGTCTTCTTTTTCTTTCTATACTCAGCTGCTTCACAGCGGAGTCTTCATCTCAGTTCTCAGTTGACTTCTAGTATGTCCAGGTGTAGCTGACTTGACTCAACTAGTACAACCCTATCTATTACAATACAAATTACAAAGAAAATGGGCTGCCAACTTTCTAGTCTTAAGTTTTACATGGCATTCATCAAAATCTAATAAACAAATTTCCCAACATCCCTGGTGTACTTTGTTTGACTTATGAAGGTTCCATCATTTAGCTGTTTAACTTGAAGTCCTAAGAAGAATGTCAGCTCTCCCATTATGGTCATTTCAAATTAGCCTAGCATGAGATTTGAGAACTTATCACACATCTCTTTGTTTGTGGATCCAAAAATGATGTCATCCATATATATTTGAACAAGCGTATACTCTCTCCATCTTGAATTACGAAGAGTGTTCTGTCTACTTTGCCTTTGGTGAATCCATTGTCAGTTAGAAATTGAGACAATGTGTCATACCATGCTCTAGGTGCTTGTTTAAATCAATATAAAGCTTTATTGAGCTTGTACACCTTATCTCCAATGGTCTTCCGCTCAAAGCCTGGAGGTTGCTCAACATAGACTTCTTCTTCCAACAATACATTTAAAAATGCACTTTTCACATCCATTTGATATACAATGAAGTTCTTGTGTGCAGCATAGGCGGAGAAACATCCTTATTGCTTCTAGTCTTGCAACATGAGCAAATGTTTCATCAAAATCTATTCCCTCTTCTTGGCAATACCATTTGTCTACCAATCTTGCTTTGTTTCTCACCACAGAACCTTCCTCATTCATTTTGTTTCTGAAGACCCATTTTGTGCCAATAACATTTTGGTGTGTTGGTCTTTGCACCAATTCCCATACTTTGTTCCTTTCAAATTGATTCAACTCTTCTTGCATGGATTGAATACAATGTGTGTCATCTAAGGTTTGAGACACATCTTTTGGTTCTATTTGAGAAATAAAACAAGTGAACATTGCTTCTTCTTTGGCTCGGATCGGTTCTTACACCATCTCTCATATTTCCAATGACTAGCTCGTGGATGGTCTCTCGGCCATCTCACATCGGGTTAAAGTAAATCAATTTGGGTTCGATCATTTTGCAAATCGTGTTGTCTTGAGCGACTCTTTCATCATCATTCAATTTGCAGATTTTCCAGTATCTTTGAGATTGACTATCTCATCTTCATCTTGATTAATTACTCGACTTGACTTCAACATAGGGACTCTTACGCATAGTTGGGTGATTCGAAACATCGACTAACTCTTCAATATCTTCTCCATTCACATTAGGTTCATCAAAAACCACATGAATGGACTCTTCGTGACCATTGTCCTCTTGTTCGATTTCTATAGGCTTTGCTTTCGGTTTGAGTGTCCCAAAGATACCTTCATCAGCTTTAACATCAAAAGCCTTTAGATTATCTTTGCCATTGTTTTGGATGAAGCATTTACATCCAAATATTCTAAAGTACCCAACATTTGGCTTTCTCCTGTCTAGATTTCATAGGGAGTCTTTGTCACCGTCTATTTATCATGCATCTATTTTGAGTATAGCATGCGGTATTGATGGCTTGACCCCGAAAATCTTTTAGCGAATCACTGCTTGACTAACATGGTTCTAGCAGCTTCCTTGAGAGTCCTGTTTCTTCTTTCTGCTACTCCATTCTGCTGTGGAGTTCTTGCTGTAGATAATTCATGAGCAATGCCATTTTCTACACGATACTAAGTGATTATTCCACTAACAAGCTCAGTTCCTCTATCAGATCTTATCTTGATAATTGTTTGACTCTTCTCATTTTGAATTCTCTACATTAGTTGAGGTAACTTCTGCAATGTTTCCTTCTTTTTGCACATAAAGATTGTCCATGTGTATCTTGAATAATCATCCACTACCACTAAAGTGTATTTCTTTCCACTTATGCTGGCTGGTTCGACAGGACCAAATAAATCCATGTGCAACAAATGCAGTATCCTTGTTGATGAAGGATTTGACTTTTCTTTGAACGAAGATTTAATCTGATTTCCCATCTGGCATGCATCACAAACACTTTCCTTCTTGTACACTGAGTCTGGCAATCCTTCCATAAGATGACTACTTGCAAGCTTGTTGATTGTCTTGAAGTTCAGATGACTCAGCTTCTTGTGCCACAACCAACTTGATTTGGCTGTGCCCTTTGCCAACAGACAGGCGCTTGGTGTGGCAGTCGACCAGTCTACCACATACATGTTCTTCTGTCTGGATCCTTGCAGCACTCCTTCATTTGATTCAGTATCTTTAATTTGGCACACTCCCATATTGAATCCAACATTATAGCCCTTGTCACAGAGTTGGCTGATGCTTAACAGGTTGAAGTTGAGACTTTCAACATATGCAACATCTGTGATTTATAATCCATTTTTCTTGATGGATCCAATGCCTCTTATTTCCCCTGGAGCTTCATTTTCTCCAAATATGACTTTTACGCCTCTAATCTCCTTGAATTTTAACAGATATTTCTTGCTTCCTGTCATATGTCTGGAACAGTCACTATCCATGTACTAGGTTCCTTGTCACTCAATTGTTCCTTGAACTGCAATCAAGGAAATTAGTTTTAGGTACCCATGCTTGTCCAGGTCCTGAGAGAGGTTAGTCTTTGTAAGATGATCCAACCAACCTATAGCCAAGTGACTTGACTTTAAGAGGTTGCCATCTATCTGTGCCATAATCATAACTCACTTTGGCAAATTGCTTGGGGCCTTTAGGTTCATACAACTGTCTCTTTTGTCTGTATGCCTGTGTGTGTGTTTTAGCAATTGCCTTCCTTGTGTAGTTGTGATATTTCTGAGTGTAGTGCCTAGGTGCATATGTGTGCTGATGATAGCTCTTTTGCCTTTGGAATGACCTTTGCTGAGTTCTAGGTCTTTGCCATTTAGGCTTGTATTCTATAGGTCTTTGCTGATATTTCATATTATTCCAATCAGCTTGGCTTGGGTAGTTTCTACCATTCCCATCATATGTGTTTCTTTGATAAAACTTCTAGGGATTTTGGTAGCTCTGTTTATTCTTTACAGAGTACTTTCTATTTGGAGTTTGCTGAGGAACTCTTTGGTTTCTTTCCCGCTGTCCTCTCAACATACTCAACTGGTTGTTTTCCTTTTCCTTTATATCCAAGGCCAGTTTGTTTGTGATTGTGCTTTGGAGTGAATGTGGGTGCAACATTTGGTGTCTTGGATTTTTGAGATGCTTCATTGCTTGAAGATCCTTTTTCCAAAATCACTCTGGGAGCTTGACTGTGCACGAAGGAATTGAATCATATGCCTGTCTTATCTCCACATTCTTTTTGGCTCATAATATCCAATAATTTAGATGTCTTTGTAAATGATGCAATCATATTTTTGAGATCATTTTCCCTCTTTTATATAGCATCTATCTCTGCCATTAGTTTAGCATTATCAGCCTTCGGCTCTTTGTTCTCATCAGCTATGTGACTCAGAGTACTCAGTTCTTTAGTCAGCTGTGAGTTTTGGCTTTTGAGATGGCTGTTTTCCTCGTTTAATAGTGTGTGTGAGGATTTAATGTGCTCAAAGTCTTTCGATTTAGTCCTGTTAAAAGTTCAGAGTTAATACTTCACAGCTAAGTCCTTGATGGACAGCTAAGTTAGTTAACCAACAGTGTTAGGCACTCAATGCCGACTCACCGAGCTATTGATAGAATAACTCATTTGCTTAGTCTAAAACTTAACTTGACGTGATATGATTTATTGGAAGACTTAACACCCTTGAATTTGTTTTAAGTTTGTTTTAATACTTGGTTTTAGCACTTTGTTGATTATCAATTGGATAGCAAATTTATCAGCAAATATTGAAATAATATGCAGAAATTAAAGTGCTGAAATGTAAATAACACAATAAATTTTATAGAGGTTCAAAGATGGGGTAATTCTTCTACTCCTCTCTTCTCCAACTCCTGGAGGAATCCACTAAGTATTGATCAATGTACAAAGTGGTTATCGATCCAGGATGCAAGTCTTGATCACACAAAGTGGCTTGATCCTTTGGGACTCGGTCTGAGATGCCTTGGTCACACACAGGTGGCTTCTTGTACGACTCAGCTTCTTCACAGGGCAGCTGCCTTGCTACTACAACCCACTTGCTCAAGCTTCTTGGATTTGATCACGAAGCCCTCCAAAAACTTGAGACTGGTTCGACCTTGAACCTTTCTACAATCCTTTGTGGAATGTAGACCCCTTGATTCTTCAAATGTTTCCTCTTCAACTGATTGAAGTCGTCTTTCCTTTACGGTGAGTGTTGGATTGATTTCCTTCGTAATGTAGGCTTGAGGATTGAACTTGAATGACTTGAGTAGGTTATAGTTTGAATAATAAAATGTTCCAGGTAACAAGGTTAACCTTTTCTCAAATAGATTCCTCAGCCTTTTATAGTGTTCTTTTGAAAATTTGCCCGTTGAAGAGATAGGTTAATTTTCAAAAGACACTTGTGGTCGTTGGCTTGTCTTGTTGCAGTTCTTGGAATTGACATTTCCTCGTATGAATGAGTCTTGACTTTTTCGGAGTTAAACACGGTGCGAGCTTCCCATTGTTTATTCCTTTTGCACGCAAGGGGTGAGCACTTTAAGAAAGACAGATGGAAGTATTACTTGTTTAAGTAATTTTCTTGACTTATTACAACGGATCTCTTTCGATTATCTCGACTTGATTGCATTTCCTTGACTTCCCCAGGTGACTTGAGTCGACTTTCAATCGTGGATGACTCATCATCACTTCAACTTGAGACTTAGCTATCTTGAGTTGACTTGAGTGACACTTCACTCAGTGCATCTCACCGCACCTTGATCGAGTTCTGTCTTCTCTTCTTTGCCACACTCAAATTGCCTCACGGTAGTCTTCCTTCTAGTCTCCGTTGACTTCTTGCATATTCTGGCATAGGCGACTTAACTCGGCTCGACCCGATACTATCTATTACAATGCAATTTGCAACAAAAAATGGGGTGCCAACTTTCTATCTAAGTTTAAATGGCATTCATCAAAATCTAAAAATTAATTTCCCAACAATTTCCCCCTTTTTGATGATGGCAAAACTTAAAACATTCATACAATAATTAAACGGCAAAGATACGTCAGACAATGTAGAATCACGGAATGTATCGTAGAATCAATCTTTTATTGATCATAACATTCTTGTTCTTTACATTTGTTCTACGAGTGTATCGAGCTTAAACGAGCTTAAGGTAACCATGCTATTCTATATCTACGCAAGTATAGAAATTATACAATTTTATTCGATGTACAAAAAAACTTACATAAAGATGCATTTACATAGTAAAATACATGAAGGGGTGGACATCAACACTTCATCTCCTTGCTTCCTTTGCCTCCTTCTTTCCTCATTGACTCTGTCTTCTTGATCTATTTATCTTCTTCTCTTCTTGGTTTGCTTTCTTTTTCTCATATGCTTTTTTGGCGACTTCATCTCTTCTTTTTCTTTCTTGTCTTTCTTCCCACAAAAGTTTGTCTTCTATTTTCTTCTTCGATTCTCTTCACATACTCGGCATTGTTCTTGGCCACTTGCGGGTTGGCTACTTCGTTGAATCCAGCCCATAGATCCCTCCTTTCTTGCCTTGATCTATATATTCAATGTTTTTGGGTAGAGGTCTAGGTGCGAAACCTCTTCCTCCTCCACGCTTCTTCCCCTGCCTCAGGCGTGTATTATCTTGGGGCCTTCTTTTTCAGTCGGCGAGTGACCGGCAGAGTGCGCGAGGTCTGCTGCTGTCGGCTTCTTCACATAGCTTGAGGCCTTTTTCCCAATACAAATCCCGGCTTGAGCCATGGACATATTTGCGAAGTAACCTCGGATGCGGCGTCTTCAATTCATCAACGAGATCTTGGCTCGATTCGGCGTAAAATGGCATCGGTGTCTCTTCCTGTCGGAATGCCTCCATATTATTTTAGTATATCCGTCACTCGGGCATCCATCTTTCCTTCCACCTCCTTCATCCCTCGCTTCTACTATTTTTCCTTTTCACCCATGGGCTGCGGTGTTGGAGCGCGAGTCATTTTGGGAGTTTGCTTTGATGATATCACCGTTGTGACAAGTCCTTGTTGGGGGTTTTAGCAATCATCGGGGTCATATCTTTCGAACCTTCCCCCTCAACAAATTTTCCTTCTTCTCTCTTAGTTCTTGATTGTCTTCTCCTTCACCCAGTGCGTCCTTCTTCTCAACTTGAACCTTTCAACGCTTTAGGTATTCCTCTTCCCCCTTTTTTGGCATCATCAAAGGAGAGAGGAACCCACTGAAACAAGCTAGCAATCATGAAGTTTAAGCGGGCGATAGGCGAGTTATGCTTCGAATCTCTGCGGGAGTATCTTGCACGGAATTTGGAGCGGGTGGCGTTGGATTCAGTGTCACCGCTTCATTTCAGCCATGAGAGGCTGAATTTCCTCTCCATGTTCTCCTCTATGTGAGAAGCTCTTTCTTATTAAATTCACGCAGCAATTTGCATCTCGTGTTGTGAGATTCATGCATTCGATCGATGTTTTCTTGCATTCTTCTCTTCATATCAAGATTCTCGGCCCGGGACTAGCAATTTATTGAACAATGTTCTGAAGTATCGGCGTGTTCTATGCGCATTGTCTGTTGTTGTTGCCACCATTCCCGGATCGACAATTATTCCTCGCAGATCGGCGATAAGATTTGCATCTCGGTTTATCCGGTCTCATGTCCGGTGAGGCCTGGTGCCTCTCCATCTTCTCTATCTCTGCAAATATGGCCTTGAAAACTTCTCGAACCTCGGTTGTCATACTTCTGTCTCGGTGGCGGACAAGCGGCGTCAAAGTTAAAGTCTGTTGGGACGATGGTGTCTGTTGGAATAACGGGATCGGAGTTTATGGAAAGCGTTCTTGATCTCTAGCTGATTCTTCAGAAGGTTAGGCGACTCCGGAGAAAAAGGGAACGATTCTTCAAACGGATCATCACGGGCAACGGGAATCTGTTCTATGATAACTTGTGCTCGTGAAGTTCCCGGTGGAGTCGATCCTGCTGCAGCTTGGGGAGCCTGCGCAGTTGACTCTGTTTCAGCTGTGGTCAGTTGTGGAGTTGACCCAGCTGGCTGAGCCTCAGCTGTCTCAACAGCTTCATCGGTCTCAGCTGGTTTTTCCATATGAGTTGATTGGTCCTCAGCCATATCAGTAGCATCATCGGACGATGATGAGATTTGCATGGGTGGCTCATCATCAAAATTAAAGGTTTGGCGAGTAGCCTTAAGGTCGGTCTTACTCGTGCTTGGGAGAACATCCTCAGCTGAATCTTTTGGATCGATAATAGGGGATGACTCAGCTTTGTCTTCACCTTCAGATCCTAGAAAGGTTACATCAGGATTGTCTTGGGAATCGTGAAGAGCACTTATCTCCTTTTCGGATGGATCAATAATAGTAGGAGGGATGTCTTTGTGCTTGAGTCTCTTTACCCGGGAAGTCTCAACCTCCGTTGGCCTTCATTACCTCCTGCAATCTCAAGCTGCAGGCGAGGCCTTTAGATGATCCCTTCGACGGTGTCGGTGTCTTGGGGCCTTCGAGGTGGAATCGGCTGAGTCTCAACTCCATGGATTGCACTTTCATTGCCCAGAACTCCCGGGGCGGTTCCTTCCGTGCCTCGACTGCATCAGCAGCGTCATTGGCCTGCAGAGCAGTTGGCACTTCAGCTGAGACAGTCTCAACTGTCTGAGCCTCGTCAGTGACAACTTGCTATGTATCCATTTGTTGTTCCTTCTCCACTTTGCCTCCAAGATTCGTTGTGGAGTCAGCTGCAGCATCCTCCGACCTTGCTGCAGTGGAGGGAGTTTCCCCTCACCGACACACCAGGTGAGTGACTTGGAATGGGGTCACTCGTCTCCGGACTCATTTGTTCCCTTTTGAGTATTCGTAGTTGGGCGGGTGGTAAGACACCTTCATTAGGGGTTGGCTCATTGACCAGGTCCCCACATTCCCGGTTTCATCGCCAGTTCCTTAACACCTTCTTCGAGTGAGCGGGGAAGTGGTGGCGGCGACAACATGATGGCAATATCTTTTCCACTCCCATCGGGTCAAGTTCTAGTTGTGATCCGAATACTCCCCGTCCTTCCATCGGCTTTTGCTCATGTAAGATCTAGATTCTGCATGGCTTGCTTTGCATTTCCAATTCTTCATTGCGGCCAGGTCCGAGATCATCATCGCTCTCCTCGACATATCAAGGTGTGGATGAGTATGATCGGTGGTTCGATTAGAGGGCGAATCTTGGTTTTCTCACGAGCTTGAGCTTTTCCTCTCCGATCTACGCTTCTCCTTGTCTTTGAAGATCTGCAGGATATCTCGTGCGGTTTTCTTCATCGATCTTGGACCACAGTGGTCAATCCGAGAAAAATTCAACAGTTCTTCTTATTCTTCAATAAACTCCGGTCTTTGGAATCTGTTCCCGGATTGACTCAACTTCCACTTCCTCCATTCTCGCAGACAATTTTGGATGTCGGATATGGTGGGGATAGGATCATCACGCGTCATCATCTTCTTCATCATTATCTCCTTGTTGTCCCTCGTTCTCGAGGGATTGAAGGTAGCAAACTTTGGTGCTCCATACCCTCAGCGTGCATTGCGGGAGGGGATACAACCTTGTCAACAAGAGAGTTTGCTTTCTCGGCTACTTCTTGTGTCTCACTTTTATTCGACTACGGATGTGTCTTCAATTTACCTCTGTGATCGGCTTCAAAGGAGATTGGTTTTCATCAATAATTTCGGAGACTCTACTTCTCCAGTTGTCTCTGCGATCTCTGTTCCACTGAGTGGCGGGACTCATCTGTTTTCTCAAGCTCGATCGCTTGAAAAGTCTTCTCCTTTTGGTCCTTACCGGAGGAATTTGCAGTTCGGATGCGATTTCCTCCGAGTCCTCGGGCGGGGGCCTTTGTTGTCTTTTTCTAAGGAGCTGGCTTTCTAGGCTTGTCGAGTCCTCCTTTTCTTGACAACCGGAGAAGGTATTTGAGGTTCCTTCTCCGCTGCATTGTGCAGGGCGGTGACTCGGCTGCGAGGGGCGGTGCATCTTTTGTTTTCTTTTTCTTTCTTTGCATAGGGGCAGATTCTTTGTAGGCTGCAGGGGCGACCTTCTTCCTGGGGAGGAGGAGAGATTGTTTCTTCGAGGGCCAGTGATTCCCCCTTACTCGTATCGCCCTCTTGGCGTATGCTCGCTTTTGTGCTCCGGAAAAGTTAGGGATCAAAACATTTTCTTGTTGACATGGAACGCCTTTCCATGTCGAAGAGAAACTCCATCAACTTCCATCATCCGCCAATCACCACCGCACCCCAGGATCCTCCAAACGAACCATCCTCCTTGAAGGATTTATTCGCAATATTCGCAGAAATTTTGTATACAAACTCGGCCAAGTTCACCTTCTTACATTCAATGATCGCACCATTCACGATCGGCTTAGTTTTGACAACCGTTAAAGATTCCAAATTTGATGTCTATGCATTTGGCAACAATGTCCGGCGGTTTGTGGTAGTCCTCCTTCAACTTCTTGTCACCGTGTAGACAACCTTCGCGAAGATCGGGTTTGGCTACTTCCTTCCACGCACGACCAAGTTAATATCGCTTCATAAATCTTTGGCACTCCTTCCGCCGGCAACAAACAATGTTACGCCAAATCCTTGGCAATTATGGTGAAATCTTTCCCGTGAAGAGGACTTGATGCCCTCATCGTGAACTTCGACGTTCACATAGAACCGTGCGACCTCCTCCACGTAGGTCATCGAAACTTCATCGACAAAAAGGGTTTCGGTCCTGATTTCTCCAACTTCTCTCCTATTTTCTTCACAAGGGTTTCGTCGACCCTTGTTTGATCATGCCCACGAAATCCACAGTAGATCCCGTGTGGATTTGCTTTCCCAATTTGACGAGGTCGTACGTAGATGCCATTTCTCGAAGATTTACCAAATGAACCTTTGAAAAATAAGCTTTGAAGATTTGTAGGATTTTGAGAGTGAAAATGCTTTCTTTGCTCTTGAGAGAGATGAACGGTTTTGGTAAAGTGAGAGAAAATCGAACGAAATGGTATATGTATGGGTTATAAAAGGACGTGCGGGTGGTTTTTGAAATTTGATCAAGATCAATGGCTCAGATTTTGCACGCCGATTAGCATTTAATTTCTTGCATTTAATGCGGTAGCATTTATATCTAATCATAAGCTTGGTGTGCGGCTTTTGGTGATCACGTCATAATTATCTTTGACGTCATTCTTAAAAAAACATTCCCGCTTAGTAAAAACGACTGCGTTTTTGTCACTTTGCTCATAAATGACTTAGCTTATTCCTTAGCTGATGTAACTCTTCTCTCTTTGCACATAGGTACTCAATTTTGTCGACTAACTTGATGCGGTGATTCTCCGATCACGATTTCACTTAGATTCAAGAGTTCGACTCTTTTCATCTTTTCATGTTCCATCTCTTTTCTTTGAGTCTTCCGAGTGTCAACTCACTCAATTAACCCTAATTCATGCTGCTTGAGTTCTTCAAATCTTGATTCACATAATGGTTTTGTGAATATATCATTCTTTTTATCGGTTGAGATATATTCCAAGGTGATGTCCTTCTTTTCAACAAGATCTCTTATGAAGTGATATCGGCATCAATGTGCTTTGTTCTTGAGTGCAATACAGGATTATGAGTGATTGCAATTGCACTTGTGTTGTCACACATGATTGGAATTTCCTTTTCTTCAACTTCATAGTCTCTCAAACTTTGTCTCATCCATAAGACTTGGGCCAAAAATGTTGCCTGCATGACTATGTATTCCTTGATTGTGGAGGTGGCTATTGAATTTTGCTTCTTGCTAAACCAGTAAATTAATCTATTTCCAAGCATTTGACATGTACCTGAGGTACTCTTCCTGTCAACTCTACATCCAGCGATAGTTAGAGTCGAGTAACCAATTAGCTTGAATCCACCTTCCTTAGGATACCATAAGCCAACTTCTTGGCTTCCTTTCAAATATCTCAAGATTCTTTTGGTCATGCGATCATGTGGCTTTCTTTTGGAGCGATTGAAATCTTGCACATACACCTACAACAAAGGTGATGTCCGGCCTTCTTTGTGAGATAGAGCAATGATCCATAAGTGCTCAGTATCTTGTTTGATCCACAAGCTTGCCATCCGTATCCATATCCATTTTGGTGATGTATTCATTGATATTTTCACGAGAAGACTTCTCTTCCATACCAAATTTCTTCATTAAATCTCTGGTGTATTTTGTCCGACTTATGAAGGTTCCGTCCTTCACTATTTTACTTGGAGTCCAAGGAAGAATGTCGACTCTCCCATCATGCTCATTTCAAATTTGCTTTGCATGAGATTTGAGAATTTATCACCACACTCTTTGTCTGTGGATCCAAAGATGATGTCATCCACATATATTTGGACAAGCGATACTCTTCCCATCTTGAATTAAAGAAGGTTCTATCCACTTTGCCTTTTGTGAATCCGTTCTCGATCGGGAATTGTGATAATGTATCATACCATGCTCTTGGTGCCTGTTTCAATCCATATAAAGCTTTCTTGAGTTTGTATACTTTATCTCCAAGAGTCTTCTGCTCAAATCCTGGAGGTTGTTCAACATACACTTCTTTCTCCAATAACCCATTAAGGAATGCACTCTATACATCCATTTGATATACAATGAAGTTCTTGTGAGCAGCATAGGCAAGAAACATTCTTATGGCTTCCAATCTTGCTACAGGAGCAAAAGTTTCATCAAAATCTATTCCTTCTTCTTGGCAATACCCTTTTGGCTACCAATCTTGCTTTGTTTCTTACCACAGAACCTTCCTCATTCATCTTGTTTCTGAACACCCATTTAGTGCCAATAACATTTTGAAGGGTAGGTCTTTGAACCAATTCCCATACTTTGTTTCTTTCAAACTGATTAAGCTCTTCTTGCATGGCTTGAATCCAATATGTGTCATCCAATGCTTGTGATACATCTTTTGGCTCTATCTGTGAGATAAAGCAAGTGAACATTGCTTCTTGTTGAGCTCTGGATCTTGTTTTTACACCGTCTCTTACATCTCCAATGATTAGTTCTGGTGGATGGTCTCTCTGCCATCTTACATCAGGTTGGAGTAAGTTAGCCGGATTCGATCATCTTGCAAATTTGTGTTATTTTGATCGCTCTCTCTCACCATCACTTAGTCAGCAGAGTTTCAACTGTCTTTGAGACTCGGCTATCTCATCTTCATCGGGTTTATAATTCCAGCTTCAACTTCAACATAGGGACTCTTACGCATGGTAGGCCGATTCGACTTATCGCCTGACTCTTCAATGTCTTCTCCATTTACATTGGGCTCATCAAACACCACATGGATGGACTCTTCCTAACCATTGTCCTCTTGTTGAGCACTCAGTAGGCTTTGCTTTCAGTTGAGTATCCCAAAAAGATACCTTCATCGCTTTAGCATCAAAAGCCTTTAAATTGTCTTTGCCATTGTTATGGTTGCATCCAAATATTCTAAAATATGCAACATTTGGCTTTCTCCCGTGTCCAAATCTCATAGGAGTCTTTGTCGGTATCTTTAACATGCATCTATTTTGAGTATAGCATGTTTGTGTTTATTGGTTCACCAAAATCTTTTAGGCAACCACCTTGACTAACATGGTCCTTGCTTTGCTTCTTTGAGAGTTCGTTCCTTCTTTACGCAACTCCATTCTGCTTTGTGTGGAGTCCTTGCCGATAATTCATGACCAATACCGTTTTCAACACAATACTGAGTTATTATACCATTGAAAAATTCAGTTCCTCTGTCAGATCTTATTTTGATAATAATTTGACTCTTCTCTTTTTGGATTCTCTTCATCAGCTGTGGTAGTTTCTGCAGGGTTTCTTTCTTCTTACACATGAAAGTTGTCCATGTGTATCTTGAGTAGTCATCTACTACCACCAAGGTGTATTTCTTTCCACTTATGCTAGTTGGTTCAACTGGGCCAAATAGATCCATATGTAGCAGGTGCAATATTCTTGTTGAAGATGGACATGTCTTTTCTTTGAATGATGATTTGATCTGTTTTCCCATCTGGCATGCATCACATACACTTTCTTTCTTGTATACTGAGTCTGGAAGTCCTTCCACGAGATTGCTCCTTGCAAGCTTGTTAATTGTTTTGAAGTTCAGGTGA
The DNA here is from genome assembly GCA_016081115.2 of Rehmannia glutinosa. NCBI lineage: Eukaryota > Viridiplantae > Streptophyta > Magnoliopsida > Lamiales > Orobanchaceae > Rehmannia > Rehmannia glutinosa. Next base: position 49,898,209 of record CM071931.1, on the reverse strand, counting down.
CTCGACCACCTCTTGTGCCACATCCAACTTGATTCAAATTTGTGCTCTTTGCTAGCAGACAAGTGCTTGGTGTTGCAGTTGACCAATCTACCACATACATGTTCTTTTGTCTGCATACTTGCAACACTACTTCATTAGATTCAGTGTTCTTCATTTGGCACACTCCTATATTGAATCCAACATTATAGCCCTTGTCACAGAGTTGACTTATGCTTAGTAAGTTGAAATTGAGGCCTTCAAAATATGCAACATCTGTAATTTCTAATCCATTTTTCTTGATGGATCCAAAGCCTCTTATTTCTCCTGGAGCTTCATTCCCTCCAAATATGACTTTTGCACCTCTAACTTCCTTAAATTTTGACAGATATTTCTTGTTTCCTGTCATGTGTCTGGAACAGCCACTATCCATGTACCAGGTTCCTTGGCACTCAGCTGCTCCTTGAACCTCGCAATCAAGGAAATTAGGTTTTAGGTACCCATACTTGTCCTCCGGGTCCCGAGGGGTTAGTATTGTAAGATGATCCAACCAACCTATAGCCAAATGATTTGACTCTATGAGGTTGCCATCTATCGATGCCATAATCATAATTAACTTTGGCAAATTGCTTGGGGTTTTAGGTTCATACAATTGTCTCTTTTGTCCGTATGCCCGTATGTGTTTTAGCAATTGCTTTGTTTGGGTAGTTGTGATATCTTTGAGGATAGTGCTTGGGTGCATATGCGTGCTTGATGATAGCTCTTTTGCCTTTGGAATGGCCCTTCCGAGTTCTAGGCCTCTGCCATTTAGGCTTATATTCCATAGGTCTTTCGATAGTTCACATTATTCCAATCGGCTTGGCTTGGGTAATTTCTACCATTCTCATCATATGTGTTCCTTTCATAGAACTTAAGGGCTTTTGGTAGCTCTGTTTCTTCTTTCAGAGTACTTCCTATTTGGAGTTTGCTTTGAGGAACTCGACCGATTTCCTCTCACTGTCCTCTCAAAGACACTCAATCGGCCGTTTTCCTTTTCCTTTATAACCAAGGCCGTTTGCTTGTGGTTGTGCTTTGGAATGGATGTGTGTGCGCTATTTGGAGTTTTGGATTTTTGAGATGCTTCATTACTTGAAGATCCTTTTTCCAAAATTACTTTTGAGCTTGACTTAGTATAGAGGAATTAAATCTAAGCTGTCTTATCTCCACATTCTCTTTGGCTCATAATAAGATCATCCAAAGATTTAGATGCCTTAGAAAATGAGGCAATCACATTTTTGAGGTCATTTTCCCTCTTTTACTCGTGGCGGCTATCTCTCGCTTTATTAGCTTAGCATTTTCGGCCTTTAAACTTTTATTCTCATCGGCTATGTGACTTAGAGTACTCGGCTCCTTAGTCGGTTGTGAGTTTTGAATTTTGAGTAGGTGTTTTCCTCATTTAGTAGTGTGTGTGAGGATTTAATGTGTTCAAAGTCTTTCATCCTTTTGCCTAATGAATCATAAAGATTAGTGGGTGATGAAATGTGTGTGTCACAATCACTATCACTAGAATTTGAGTGTGATGACTTAGAGTGTACCTCATCTTCTTGGTCAGGTTGGTCTTGTTCTTTGGCCATTAGACGGATCAAGGCTTCTTCTTCGAGTCACTTGAGTAGTCGGCTTCACTACTCTCCGAGTCTCTTTGTGTCTTTTTGACTTGACTTGTCTCGGCCATCTCTGCAGCTAACATTGCCTTTTTCTTCTCTTGTCTTCTTTCTCTGAAGACTTTTCTTTCCTCTTCATTCCTGTATTTGTTGACTATAGGATATGGGCAATCAATAGCATAGTGACCAGGTTGCTGCGGTTCGGATAAATTTTCAACCTTTGATCGATTCTTTCCATCCTTGATTGTCGGCTCTTTGATACTCAACCTTTTGATGCTCTGTTCTTTTGGGTGGCCTATCTTCCCTTGACTTGGAGGAGCCGAGTGTCTTCGGAGGATTCACCTTTGCCTCTTTTGTAATTCTTGTTGAAGAATTTGTTAAGCCTTTTAACCATCGAGGCAATCTCCTCTTGATCAATGACTTCCTTGACCTCGGTTCTTTTACCATCCTTAACTATTAGAGCAAATTGTTTTGGGCACAACTGTCTCTCTAGGGTCTTTTCTTCTCACTCAAATTCGTAGGCTTTGAGATCGAGAATAGCTCATGGTTGGATGTTTTTGATAGGTCCATGGAGTGTTTCAGGGGCCATGACTTTCATTTCCCACTCACCGGGAGAATTCTTAGAATCTTCATACACATTTCATTCTCGTGTATATTCTTTTCCAAGTGCATATAGCTCATTGGTAATTTACGTGAACCGAGCATCCGGTTGATCCAAGGTTTCTCCTGCAAGCATCTTAAAATTTTCAAATTTACTCGACAAAGAACGAGATAGTTTATTTCCCTTGGTTTGCTCGAGCCTTCACAAATCGGGGTTAGCTTATCCCATTTCTTTTGCGGTCTTGCACGATTTGACTTTGTTGAACATGGCGTTGTCGAGTTTCGTAAAGAATGTCCTTGGCCACGTTGTCCAAGTTGTATCTTTTTCTGTCATTATTTGTCCATTCACTCTTGGTTTTCAACCATAGCCGTCCGGGAGCAACATCCTCTTCTCCTTCACCGCAGCAGCCTCCTTTACTTTTGTGTTTACTTTTAAAATTTGCGGTGGCCCATCTTCTATTACTATCCACATTTCATCGTGTAATCTTTGATAGATGAGCACATACGAATTTTCCAATCATCAAATTCCTCAATTGTGAACATAGGGATGCTTGTCAAATTTGCTTCCATGATAATAACTTTCTTGAATAAAAGAGTTTTGAAAGATCAAGTGCTAAAGCAAGCTTTGAGAGATTGGAGATCTAGTTCAAGAACTGGTCACGGAAGGCTCAATGAACCAACCGCTCCGATACCACTTGTAGGTCCCAAGGGTGCGAGTGTAAGGTTTAGAAGGGGGTTGAATAAACCTTACCAATTTTTCGATTTAGTCTGTTAAAAGTTCGAGTTAATACTTCATGACTAAGTCCTTGATGGACACTAAGTTAGTTAACCAAAGAGTGTGAGGCACTCAACTGACTTCGACCATTTGTTGATAGAATAACTCACCGCTAGTCTAAAACTTAACTTGACTGTGATATGATTTAAATGAAAGACTTAACACCCTTGAATTTGGTTTAAGTTTGTTTCAATACTTGGTTTTAGCACTTTGTTGATTATCAATTGGATAGCAAATTTATCAAAAATATTGAAATAATATCAAAATTAAAGTCTTTGAAATGTAAATGACACAATAAATTTTATAGAGGTTCAAGATGGGGTAATTCTTCTACTACTCTCTTCTCTAACTCCCGGAGGAATCCACTAAGTATTGATCAATGTACAAAGTGGTTATCGGTCCCGGATGCAAGTCTTGATCACACAAATGACTTGATCCTTTGGGACTCGGTCTAGAGATGCCTTGGTCACACACACACCGCTTCTCGTGCGACTTAGCTTCTTCACGAGGCCATTTGCATTGCTTACACTACAGCCCACTTGCTCAAGCTTCTTGGATTTGATCACGAAGCCCTCCAAAAACTTGAGACTAGTTCGACCTTGAACCTTTCTACAATCCTTTGTGGAATGTAGACCCTTGATTCTTCAATTGTTTCCTCTTCAACTGATTGAAGTCGTCTTTCCTTCACAGGTGAGTGTTGGATTGATTTCCTTCGTAATGTAGGCATGAGGATTGAACTTGAATGACTTGAGTAGGTTATAGTTTGAATAATAGCTTGAAAGTTCCAGGTAACAAGGTTAACCTTTTCTCAAATAGATTCCTCGACCTTTTATAGTGTTCTTTTGAAAATTTGCCCGTTGAAGAGATAGGTTAATTTTCAAAAGACACTTGTGGTCGTTGGCTTGTCTTGTTGCAGTTCTTGGAATTGACATTTCCTCGTATGAATGAGTCTTCATCTTTTCGGAGTTCGACACAGTGCGAGCTTCCCATTGGTTTATTCATTTTGCACGCTCGGGGATCGAGCACTTTAAGAAAGACAAGATGGAAGTATTACTTGTTTAAGTAATTTTCTTGACTTACGTACAACGGATCTCTTTCAGTTATCTCGACTTGAATGCATTTCCTTAACTTCCCCAGGTGACTTCGAGTCAGCTTCCAATCATTGGATGACTCATCTGTCACTTCAACTTGAGACTTAGCTATCTTGAGTTGACTTGACTGACACTTCACTCAACCGCATCTCACCGCACCTTGATCGAGTTCCTATCTTCTCTTCTTTGCCACACTCACCGCCTCACAAAGCAGAGTCTTCCTTCTAGTCTCCCGGGGTTGACTTCTTGCATATTCTGGAATAGCTGACTTAACTCAGCTCGACCAACCCTATCTATTACAATGCAATTTACAACAAAAATGGGGTGCCAACTTTCTATTCAAAGTTTTACATGGCATTCATCAAAATCTAAAAATTAATTTCCCAACAAGATCAGTGGGTGATGAAGTATGTGTGTCACAATCACTATCACTAGAATCTGAGTGAGATGAGTTGGAATGTACCTCATCTTTTTGGTCTGGTTGATCTTGTTCTTTAGCCATTAGACAGATCATTGCTTCTTCTTCAGAATCACTTGAGTAGTCAGCTTCACTACCTTCTGAGTCTGCTGCTTCTTTGTACTTAGCTGTCTCAGCAGCCAACATAGCCTTTTTCTTTTCCTGTCTTCTTTCTCTGAAGACTCTTCTTTCTTATTCATTCCTGTATTTATTGACTACTGGATATGGACAGTCAATAGCAAAGTGTCCTGGTTGTCTGCAGTTCCAACACAGGTTCTCATCTCTTTGATCAGCTCTTTCTGTTCTTGGGTTATCAGCTCTGTGATATTCAACCTTTTGATGCTCAGCTCTCTTGGGTGGCCTATCTTCCCTTGACTTAGAGGGAGCTGAATATCTCTTGGAAGATTCACCCATGTTTCTTTTATAGTTCTTGTTAAAGAACTTGTTGAATCTTTTTACCATCAGGCAATTTCCTCCTGGTCAATGGTTTCCTTGACCTCAGCTCTCTTCCCATCCTTGACTATAAGTGTAGCTGTTTTGGGTATAGCTGTCTCCTCTTGATCTTTTCTTCTCAGCTCAAACTCGTAGGCTTTGAGGTCTGAGAATAGCTCATGATTGGATGTTGTTGTGAGGTTCATTGAATGTTTCAGGGCCATGACCTTCATTTCCCATTCAGCTGGGAGGCTTCTCAGAATCTTCATACACATATCCTTCTGTGTATATTCTTTCCCAAGTGTTGATAGTTCATTTGTGATTTCAGTGAATCTAGCATCCAAATGATCCAAGTTTCACCTGCAAGCATTTTAAAATTTTCAAATTTACAGACAAAGAATAGACAATTTGTTTTCTTTAATTTGCTCGGACCTTCACAAAGTAAAGTTAATTTATTCCGGATTTCTTTTGCAGTTTGGCAAGATTTGACTTTATTGAACATTGCTTTGTCCAAGGTTTTGTAAAATATGTCCTTGGCTACATTGTTCAAGTTGTATCTTTTCTCATCCTTGTTTGTCCACTCGATCCTTGGTTTCTCAACTAGGGTTTGGTCTTGCTTTCAGCGCTTCTTCTCCTTCGCCGCAAGTTTGCTCTTTGTACGGCTGTGTTCACTTTCACTATCCACATTTCATCATGTAAAGCAGATATATGAGCCTGCATACGAATTTTCCAGTCATCAAATTCCTCAATAGTGAACATGCGAATGCATGTCAAATTTGCTTCCGTGATAATAACTTTGCTGAATAAAAATAACTTTTGAAAGAGCAAGTGTTAAAAGTTTCTTTGAGAAATTGGAGATCTAGTTTAGTAACCAGTGCGGAAGGCTCAATGAACCAACCACTCTGATACCACTTGTAGGTCCCAAGGGGTGTGAGTAAGGTTTAGAAGGGGGGGTTGAATAAACTTTACCAACTTTTTCTATTTTAGTCCTTTTAAAATATTACAGAGTTAATTTCACAGCTATGTCCTTGAGGGACAACTAAGTTAGTTAATCAGCAAAGTTAGCCACTCAACAAACTCGATAGAGCTGTTGATAGAATAATTCAGTTGTTTAGTCTAAACCTTAACTTGGCTGTGATGAGTTTTTCAGTGGAAGACTTAACACCCTTGAATTTTTAGCTATGTTTTAACACTTTACTTTAGCACTTAGTAAATTATCAGTTGGATATCAAATTATCAGCAACTATAAGATATGTGTGCAGGAATGTAAATATGTTGAAATGTAAATGACACAAGTAAATTTTATAGAGGTTCGAAGATGGGGTAATTCTTCTACTCCTCTCTTCTCCAACTCTTGGAGGAATCCACTAAGTAATGATCAGTTTACAAAGTGGCTATCGCCTAGAGACAAGTCTTGATCACGCAACACTTGCTCCTTGAATCGATCCGAGACGCCTTGGTCACACAAATGGCTTCTCGTCCGACTCGGCTTCTTCACAGGCCAGGCACCTTGCTTTGCTACTTCACTTTTCTCAAGCTTCTTGGATTTGATCATGAAGCCCTCCAATAACTTGAGATTGGTTCAATCTTGAACCTTTCTACAATCCTCCTTGGAAAGTAGACCCCTTTTGATTCTTCAAAAGTTTGCTCTTCAACAGTTTGAAGTTGTCTTTCCTTCACAACTTTGTGTTGGATCGATTTCCTTCGAGATTTAGACTTGAGGATTTTGCTTGTATAACTTGAGAATATTTTGCAGGTTACAGTTTGAATATAGCTTGCTTGCTCGTGGTTTAGGTATTCAAGGTTACATTTTCTTAATGTGATTCCTCAGCCTTTTATAGTGAACTTTCAAAAATCTGCCCGTTGAAGAGATAGGCTGATTTTCAAAAGTCACTTGTGTTCGTTGGCTTGTCTTTTCTTGGTGTTCAGTCTTGAGATGTAGACTTTTCCTCGTATTAAATGAATGTCCAGCTTTTCAGGTTCTGACACGAGGTGCAGTGCTTCCCATTGGTTTATTCCTTTTGCACGCTTCTGGTACTGAGCACTTTAAAATATGACAGCATGGAAGTATTACTTATTTAAGTAATAATCTTGACTTTTGTGCAACGAATTCTTTTCATTTAACTCCTCTTTGCAGCTGCCTTTTCCCCAGGTGACTTGAGTTTGCTCCAATGATTGAGAGACTCATCTGTCACTTCAACTTGTGACATGGCTTCTTGGGTTGACTTGACCGACTCTTCACACAAAATTGCCCTACACAATTATACGTCTTCAATCGAGTCCTTGATCTTCTTTCTTGGCCATACTCGGTTGTTCCTCAGCGGAGTCTTCACTTCTCTTCTTCAGTTGACTTCTTGTATTCCCAGTCATAGCTGACTTGACTCAGCTCATTCAACTCTATCTATTACAATGGGGTGCCAACATTCTAATCTAAGTTTTACATGGCATTCATCAAAATCAAAACAATAAATTCCCAACAATAATGTAATCAACTAAGTCAGAGTACGGTTTGCAGTGGAAATAACACAAAATACAATTCAACGACAATAATCATTCTTAAGAGTCCTACGCCCAAACATTACAACTTAGAATTGTTTGAAAGACATAACTATTACAAAATACGTTCGGCCCGTCATAAGCCGACCAGAATTACGATTAAGCACTACCCCGTTGCTTGTGGGTCCTCGTCGCCATCCACCTGGTATGGAGTCTCATCCTCTGTTCGTTAAAAAGGCGAGAGTGAGACACAAATTATCAGTGGATGGGTACGAGTGTGGCTTACAGTTGTGCAAGATAATAGTTTCATGGAAATTAATGCATAAGTCGTGAATGCAACTTCATCGTGCTTTTAATAAATAACAGTTGTCCATGTATTCAAGTAAGTTCATAACGATTAGCAAACAGTCAAGCAGTAGTGGTTGCGGATGAAAATATGAAGCCAACCAATTTTTGTTCAATGGGTTGCGCACGAAAGCGTGTTGCTAACCATCCAACCTTATACATCGGAGACGTGTCGATCAAACATCAGCTCCCTTAACAGATCACCTTATCCCTCCAAATGGATAGGGTCAGAGCCATTATCCAAGAAGGCACGACGTCTCCAACAAGAAGGCTTGCAAGGCCTGGAGATCGTCATAATCATGATTATACCCAAACCACGACCCAATCACCCGTCGAACTCTCCTATCCGACTCGAGATTGAGATTAGGACGATGGAGATCAGTACGAGATTGCAGTCGAGTTAACCCATACCATATACGACTTATCCATTCCATAGACATAGTTAAATGTTATCTCATTCCACTGTTTCAGCGGTTCATAGCGAGTTAGTCATAAAAACGGAGTGACCTAGTCACATAGTGTCCGGTATCGAGTTTAACTAAGTTAAAATTCACGGTCTAGTTACCGGGCGAATAATTTAGTCGGAAATGATATTTGGTTCGATATATTATGCATAAGTCCGTGTTCTAATAATATAGATTTATTCAGGGTGAGGAAGTCGCCTGATTAATCGTGTATTTATTCGAGTAAGGAAGCCCGATTAATAGCTTTGATAAATAAATAAAAATACAAATTTTCGTTAGATAATTATATAAAATATACCTTATTATAATATAAGTAGATTAAAGTTGAAAATATAAGTTTTCTAGGTCCCTAGTAATTTTTAATAAAATATATCCTTTTACTATGAAAGATATTTTCTTATCGGGTTTTAAAATTCGATAAGTTCCAATCCCGGACTTGAAAAGAAGTAAGGTTAGTTCCTAAATTTTTTAAAAATTCCAGGGAGATAGAATTTCAGAAACTTGGGGTCAAATTTTCAAAATTTATAGTCTAGTCCTTTATTTTCCAAAAACTACGTTTCTGGACCTGATACTTTAAAAAATAGGTTTCTCTTAAATCTGGAGAGGTTTCAATGTGATTTAAAGCTTAAAATTTCTCTTAGGACAATAAAAATTTATGGTAAAAGCAGTTTTGGAAAAATCATAGGTTAGGTACCCTATTTTCAAAAATTATAATTTTAGCCCAAAAATAATTTTGTTGTTAAGGACTCGTTTCAAGTCCGATTGTCATGAAACTTGAACTAAGGGTCCAAAAGGTCACAAGATTTAGGTTATAAATTGCTTTTGGGTACATGGACTATCGAATTTTCTAAATTTTTAGAATGGTCCTTTACATTTTAAAATTTTACATTTTAGTGCCAAATTTGATCTTTATCGCATTTCTTGACCCGAAGGATCTCCAAATTTTTCCGAGTCACTTAATATATCAAAATTACAGAGTTTAATGTCCAAAAGTTTGAAATTCTAGGGGGGTCTTTGTACATTTTTATTTATTGTAATTTAGGCCCTATATTTTGCGAAAATTGCAAAATGGCCCAAGGTTCGGATTTAGCTACCAAGTCAAAAGTCAAGAATTTAACCTAAGTATAAAAAATAATATTTTTAAACCACAATTTTACATGCATGTCAATAATCACCATAAATATATAATAATAGGCATTTTAATCTACTTTTTTGCAAAGTATAAAATCATGCCCATCTTTTTAAAAATCTATTTAGAACATGATACTCTAAAATAATTGTGAAGTTCATATATTTCACACATTGACATATAACATGGGTTTACATGCATTCGGTTACTTTGATTCTTTAGCTATTTGAGGCTCTCAACACCACAAAACCAAGCTTCTTCTTCCTCTTATCCCCTTCAAATTTTCGGCCCTTTTGATTGCTACAAGAAGGTTGGATTTTCAAGTTAAAAGATGAAGAAAAAGGGTTTGAGTTTTAGGAAGATGAGATTGAAGTGAAAAAAAGAAGAGTTTCTTACCTACACTTGCAAAACTTAATTTCAGCCCTTTTGGAGAGGAAGGAGATGATTTTTTTTTTTTGTAAAATGTCTATGTGTGTAAGACATAAAATGGAGGATTTTTGGTACAAATGGAGGCTTCCTCCTCCTACACCCCCGCTATGGTCGCCCCCTCCCCCTCTCCATGGTACACTCAAGTGCTTAATTCTTGAGGTTTGTGTTTGTGGGCTAGAAGGCATGCTTGCCTTGGAATGAGGTTAGCTTGTATTGGGAAGGGGAGGTTTGAGCATGCTTAAATGATGTGTTGGCAAAATTTTAAAATTGGCTTGCTTTTCTTTGAGAATTGCCCGTCCCCCCTTATCTCATCCTCCTTCAATTTTTTTTTTGTATAAATATTGGTGATATTTGGGTCCCTTTATCACATCTCCCAATTCCATTATCACCCTTCTTATACACTAATCCTCCTATATAAGTCAAGTCTCATATCTATCTTACTTATATAGATAAGTCACCTCAAGTTTTATAGTTATGATTCTATAAAAAATTCTAATGTACAAGTTAATAAAATAAAATGCTTAAGTAATTAATTAGTAAGTAGCAACTAGTAATTAAATAAAATAAACAAAAATATATAGCCAATTATTAAGGAAATTCGAAATGAATACCATATTTTATTAAAATAAATATTATGTTACATAGCTAAGTGGTACAACATTCGATATTATCGTAAAAATTATAATTATAAGCTTATAAAATTCGGGGCCTCACAAAATGTGTATTGGAAAGGGATGAATCATGAATATCATAAAGTTTTTTTAAAAAATTTATGAAGTGATCTCGTTGCATTTCCGGCATGTTCTGCTATTATGGGTTGCAGACTAAATATTATGAATGGATCGTCCCTTTCCTAAATCATCTTGTTGTACTCTTTTGTAGTCAAAGCCACTGTTGGAGCCATACTCCTTATATAACTGGATTTCGCCGTCTAGTGTAGTAAATTGCATTCCAACACGTAGGATCTTTTCTTGATCTATATCTGGTATCCAGTTTTTTGTCGATCCATGCGATATTTCTAGCCTTGGCCCTATTCAATATCGTTGTATGTCATGGTAAATTGATTATTAATAATTATGTAATGAATCAGAATTATGTATGTAGTATTCGTTATCAAAATAGGCATTGAATGATTAACAAATTAAACATGTAATATTTTTCTTATTATAGCACTATCTTAATTTACCTATGCATGTATTCTTGTATTCTTACAAGATATTATGGCAATATAGACGTTAATTGGAAAAAATATTTTATTTTGTATGCATTTTCTTTTCTATATTTATGTATTAATACATAGTAATATATCTAATGTTCCATTTGGTTGTTTATTTAATTTAATGCGTTAAGAACGTTGCAAGTCAGGATTAATTGCATTGAAGTGTTATGTTGCAAATAATAGTCAATGATGTTTCTCTAAAAATTGTCATAGATATTGACAGTTATTTAATTGCCAGCATGCATCATTATATAATTATATATGCAACAACTACACATGCATTAAATATGCAAGAACAATTCGGCCATAATAATTAGAGGGAGGACGTTATTCTGTAATTACCTTGATGCAGTTCTTCCGTGGTGCATGGATTTATGTTGTTATTCATGAAAAATATTTTTTTGTTACATAACCGTTGTAATCTTCAATGGTGTTTGCGGAATCTCTTTTTTTTTTTTTGTACTATTGCAGGTATGGGATATCGATTAAGAGGTTTTTGCACAGAATTGGAGTTTTGGTGGATGATAGCAATGGGTTTTAGGAAGAATAAGATGACAGATGATTTTTTAGGATGAGAAGATATGAATTGAAGGGAAATCAATTACCGATTTGATTCCTAATAATTTATAATGTTTTGATTTGGTAATTAATTACAATATTATGTGTTTTGTTGAATATGCCCTTATTATGTTTTTATTTTTTTTTATTAATTTTTTTTGTGTTAGATCTGAACCATTCATGGATTTATTGGGACGGTTTAAATTATTCCTTATTGTCTACCATAGGCACTGGTCTCACTGGATCTTTCCCCTTATTTCATATATATATATATATATATATATATGCATACTGTTGACATATATATATACACGAATATATTATTTGGATCCTATGAGTCCACCCATTTAGGGTGAGACCACAAGGACAAATTCTAATCGTTTATCACTTTTTTTCAATGGTCCACATTAGAAGAGTGAATTCAGTTTTTTCTTTTATTTCAGTAATTAAAAAGGGTATTTATGTTATTTTATATTTTAAAACAGTTAATTAAGATTTGATTAGATTTAATCTAATCCATTAATTTTACAATTAATTAGATATTTCTATAAATTTGATTCATGACTTTTTGGATTCTTCTTGTTTACACTTCCTCACTTTCATTCTTCTGTTCTCGTTTTCTCTCTTCCATGTTTTTTTTCTGTTTCATCGTGTTGGTTCATTTCGGTGTTTCGAAATTCTAGTTCTATACAGAGAAGAGCAGGTGCTTGTGAAGGTATTGTTTCACGATATAATTTTTGTTCTTATTTTTTACTTCCTAACTGTTCATTGTTATTTTTCAAGCCCTAGTTTGGGTGGTTTGTTAAATTTCGAATTCTAATGAGCCAATATGTTGTCTTGGTGTAAATTTTTGATGATTTTTCTTTGGTGATTTACACTTCTTTCGTTGACATGTTGGAGAAGTTTTCACAGTGTTGTAATGGTGTGTTTGTTGGTGGTGTTAGTACATGTTTGCAGTTTGTTATTTTATATCTTTCTATTTTATATGCTTATGTACAAGGTTAATGTTACTTGTTAAGTATATGCATGTTGTTTGTGAAGTGTTTGTTGTCTTGGCTTCATTGCAAATTTGATTTTTTGTATGAACTTCCTTTATTATGCTTGTATAAGTGGGTAGTGTTGCTTGTATAAGTATTCAAGATGGCTTATGAAATGTTATTCGTATTGAATTTTTAATTGTGATTGGTATTTACTATGCTTGTGCTCATTGATAATCTTGCCTGTGAAGGTGCTGAATAGTGCTTATGTAATATTAAATTCATGCATATTAAGCAAAACACGGTCGTAGTTGATAGACTGTTATGCTTGTTGCTTTTTATACTTTGGGGTGTTGAAATTATATTTTGTCTTTGCAACATCAGATGTTTTCTCAGTATATATTTTTCAAAAGTTACACATTAACAACGCGTTTTATTCAAAATTCTTCGATTATGTTGTTGTCCATGCCGTAGAGGGACAATGAGAACAAAGTAGACTACACAATTTTTGCAATGCATCATATGGAGACATACATGGTTGGGGGCATAAGAATTAAACTAGGACAGTAGGTTGGAGAAGAAAAATATTGTACAATTATCCATGATGGAGGTGAAGTATTGTGCGCGATTGGTCTGATTGACATGAATGAATACAATTCGAGGAATCTGAAGGAGGCAAAGAAATTTTGTGGGACAAAAATATAGTGGTCTATGGTTGACAAATGGTTTGTTTTTTGTTAATGTAATGTGTATGTTGAACAGATAACATATTGCATTTTTTGTTTTTAGATGATTTTTTTGGAATTATTTTGTTGAAATCTATGTAGGAACATATATTTCAGGGTATATGTTATACATTGAATGCTTTGTTACTAGAAGTTGGGTTATTTTGTGTATCTTGTAAGTTTTTCAGTTGTAAAAGATATACATGGAATGCTAATATAAACATCTTCTGATGCATTCATAGATATCAAATATTTCTTATTCAGTAGCGGATTTGTTAGTGAGTGCTTATGAAGGATGTATTTGAAGAAAAGAATGAGTGCTTATTAAGAGATAACAATCATGCAATTCCAAATGTACCGGTTTGCAAACCATCTTAAAGACATATTTGTATATTTGTCAAATTGTAATATACAAACAACAATTATCCATTGTATATGTAATGCCAATGTAGGCAAATTGTACTGCATTTTAGAGATCAAAACTTCCTAATACAATATTTATTATTGAGAGAGTTCTCATAATTTTTAAATTATTGATATGCATATAAAATATATACTTCATGCATATGTAGAACAAGTTTAAGCACTAGTATAGCATAATTTTATTCATTAGCATGCATCTATCCATATGTACATAAGAAATATTTTTTCTTCAATAGTTGTATATGTAGTTGCATTGTATAGTTATAGCAACATTATATGTCTACATGTGCACAACTATTATATTACACATGCACAACTATTGTATTGCACATGCCCTATATATATATATATATATTAATAAATAACATTTTTTTCTAGGAGCAGTCATGTTATCCAGAAGCATAAGAACAATACTACATAAGCACCACATCATATCTTCATATGTGGATTTGTCGAGCTTGTTGTTTCTTCAAAAGTTGGTGCAATTTTTCAGGCTACAATTTTTAATTGTGTTATAACAATACATTCATAATTCACAATAACTAAAGTCCTCACATGCAAGCTTGTTGTAACTATATGTTTCGTAAATTGGTTGCATTATAGAATTGAAGCAACATTTGAAGGATATATCTGCACCCACGTTGGCTTACACATGCAACATGTTTGTTAATTAAAAGCACATGTTTATTATAGAGCTTTAATGATATATAAAATCATCATAACATATCTACACAAGCAACAAATGACATCTTCATAAGCAACCTCCGAACTATCGTGAACTGTCTTCAATTTTTTTCACACAGTAATGTGTTGAATGGAGAAAGTGAAACTGATACCACTACGTAATTCTCGTGGTTTTGATAGGATCATGGTGCGATTTGCGTGGGTGGATAATGGTAACTGCTTCCTATATTTGCATTGGGAAAAAATTCGTTGGACTAATTTACCCCTATGTTATGTTAATTAACGAATAAATTGCAATTTAGCTTGCTCAATATTGGCCATTGAAAATATTAGATCTATGACTAAGATTGGTCCCCATGGACCACCCTACGTTATGGTCTCATATAACTCTATCCCTACATGAGAGATGAGTATAAAGTAGGTTTAGGGATGATAATTTTGACTCGGTCCGTGGGTACCCGCCCCGCCCCGTGTCCCAAGGCGGGGCGGGGCGGGATATCACTTACATCCCGTCCGGCCTAATATTTTTATTTTTAAAATATATTTTAATATATATTTTGTATATAATATATATTATGGATATGGATCAAATGGGTCCTCCTACTTGGGGTGAGTCCATGGGGACACATTCTAATCATAGATCAACAATTTTGGGTGGTCCAGATTTTTAGGGGGGTTTTATATTTATTTTTTTGTTTCAACAACTAAGAAGGGTAGGGTGGTCATTTTAAAATATAGAATCAATTATTGAGATTTGATGAGATCACAATCACGTTCAATTTCTTTCCCCCTTTCACGCGACACGTACTTTAAGTTTTTGAGTGACCCATATCTCTCATATTCATGCTTTTTTTCATCCAGCGTATTTTGTTTTTAAATGCTTATGTAATATAATCATATTGCATGTGTAGTATAACCATATTGCATGTGTAATTTAATCATATATGTGTTGCATATGTAGTGTATATTTGTTGCTTATGTAGTATAGTGTTGTTGCATATTACTTGCTTATGTAGTTAATGTATTTGTTTTGTATATGTAGTGTATATTCGTTGCTTAAGTAGTTTGTGTTTGTTGCTTATGACTTGTTTATGTGGTGCATACGTAGTGTATATTCGTTGCTTATGTAGTATATGCTTGGTGCATGTAGTATAGGTCTATTGCTTATGACTTGCTTATGTTGTTAATGTATCTGTGGTGCATATGTAGTGTATATTCGTTGCTTATGTAGTATAGGCTTGTTGATTATATAGTATGGGTTTGTTGTTATGACTTGATTATGTAGTTAATGTATCTGTGGTGCATAGTGTATATTCGTTGCTTATGTAGTATAGGTTTGTTGCTTGTGTAGTATGTGTTTGTTGCTTATGATTTTCTTATGTAGTTAATGATATATAAAAGCGCCATGATACATCTATACAAGCAACAAATTACATCTTCATAAAAAACGTTCGAACTATAGTCGAGCTGATGTGAACCGCAATAATGATTGTGCATACGACCCAACAACAATATGTTGTTAACCCAAGATCTTCACTAGTTTGGTTAATTTGGTGGAAACCTCGACCCGTTGCTTAGCGAAGCAAGAACCTCGGTATGCGAAGATGCCACAAGCAATTATGGATTATTGCCTGATAAGTCGATAATTGAAACAAGAAACGTAAATCAAGAAGCACTTGGAGAAACACTCAAATTTGAGAGTAAAAGATTAATTGTATTGATAACTGAATGAAAATAACAAGTGTTCACCCTAACCTACCAAGAAACAACTTTAAAACTGAAAAGGAAACAAAAACATGAAAATTTCGAAAGTCCGGCAAAAAGCACGCCCGTGCCAGAGAAACACGGCCAGGCCGTGTTTCACACGTCGCCCGGATTCAAGCCCCCACACGGTCGTGCCAGGAAGCACGGCCAGGCCGTGTTCGTGAAGGAATTTCCGAACACGGCCATGTTCCCAAGCACGGCTAGGCCGTGCTTTCCACGAACCCACGAGCTCCTCTTCCCACACGGCCGTGCTCAGAAGCACGGCTAGGTCGTGTTCGCGACGAAGGGTCCGAACACGGCAGTGTAACTTAAGCACGGCCAGGCCGTGCTTTCCACGACTTTTGCCCCCTTCAACTTCTTCAGTCTTTTATCCCTGCTCGTTCTAAACTCGAAACGCGGCCTTAAAGGTTTATTTGGCCTCCAAAACACTAACATGACTCAGAATAAAAACTAAACTACAACTAACTATGATAAATGAATACAACACCATCGAGCACTTGATTATGAGGTCTTCAAGAAGCTAGGTGGCTTGTATTATTGGCATCCTTTAGTTGCTCGATCCCGAGTGGACTACGGACCGTTGACGACGCTAATCAACTGGACCACCCGATCATCTTCCTCCTTCGGCAATGCACTCTCGGCCTCGTTCTGAATGACTTGAATCAGCCCATTTAGTGCATCCTTGAACTTCCTTGGCCTCGCCCTCGTCACCGGACCAATTGGTATTGTTACTAGGTCTTTTGTCCACGGATTCTCATCATTCCCCTACTCTTGAGAAGGATTTGTCCTCAATTCCGAATTGACATCAAATGAACTAATATCCGCAACATTGAAAGAAGAACTGACCCTATAGTCGCCCGATAAATCGATTTTGTAAGCATTGTCATTGATCCGCTCGAGCACTTGGAATGGACCATCTCCCCGCGGCTGCAACTTGGACTTTCAACCTGCCGGAAATCATTCGGGCCGCATGTGTACCCAAACCCAGTCGCCCGGTTTGAACACCATCTTTTTGTGATGTTTGTTAGCTTGCGCCGTGTGTTTCTCTGTTCGCCGTTCGATGTTGAGTCTCGCTTTCTCATGTAACTGTTTCACAAAATCAACTTTCTTCTGCCCATCTAAGTTAACATGCTCAGAAACAGGTAAAGGTGATAAACCCAATGGGGTTAGTGGATTAAAACTATAAACAAGTTCAAATGGTGAAAACTTTGATGCAGAATGCACATCACGATTATAAGCAAACTCAACATGCGGTAAACAATCTTCCCAAGTTTTAATATCCTTTTTAATGATAGCCCTTAACAACATAGACAATGTTCTATTCACTACTTCAGTTTGACCGTCTGTTTGGGGATGACATGTAGTAGAAAATAACAATTTTGTTCCCAACTTCCCCCACAAGGTCTTCCAAAAGTAACTTAAGAACTTAGAGTCTCTATCCGACACAATGGTTCTAGGCATACCATGTAACCTCACAACTTCTTTAAAGAATAAGTCGACAACCAAAGATGCATTATCAGTTTTATGACTTGGAATGAAATGTGCCATCTTTGAAAAACGATCTACGACAACAAATATAGAATCGGACCCATGTTTAGTTCGTGGAAGTCCTAAAACAAAGTCCATAGAAATATCAACCCATGGTGTCTTCGGAATGGGTAGGGGCGTGTAAAGTCCCTGGCTTTGAACCCGGGATTTAGCTTGCCTACAAGTAACACATCTACTACAAATGCGCTCAACATCTCGCTTCATATGTGGCCAATAAAAATGCTCTTGCAAGACAGCTAAAGTTTTGGCTACCCCAAAATGTCCCATAAGACCCCCACCATGCGATTCTCTCACTAGTAAGTCTCTCAAAGAACATTCAGGAATGCACAATTTATCCTCCCGAAATAGAAAACCATCATGCCTATAAAACTTACCCTCGACCCCCTTTTCGCACGCTCCAAATAACTCAGAAAAATCAAGATCATGCAAGTACAACTCTTTAATATGTTCAAACCCAAGGATTTTAGCATCTAAAGTAGAGAGAAGAGTGTACCTCCGAGACATTGCGTCTGCTGCAATATTAGTTTTACCTTGCTTGTACCGGATGATTTATGGGAACGTCTCAATAAATTCAAGCCACCGTGCATGTCGCTTGTTCAAATTTTGATGTTCCTTGAGATACTTTAGGGACTCATGATCGGTGTGGATTATGAACTCCTTTAGCCACAAATAGTGCTGCCACGTTTTTAAGGCCCGGACTAAAGCATATCGTACATCGGGTAGTTCAAGGCCGCCCCACTCAGTTTTTCGCTGAAGAACGCAATCGGCTGCCCTTCTTGCATTAGCACGGCGCCGATCCCAACCCCCGATGCATCACACTCGATCTCAAAGACCTTGGTAAAATTCGGTAATGCTAGCAAAGGCGCATGTGTTAGCCTTTCCTTCAACAACTCAAATGCCTTGTCTTGGGCCTCGCCCCACTGATATGCAACACTCTTTTTAATAGTTTCCGTCAATGGTGTTGCGATAGTACTGAAATCCCGCACAAACCTCTGATAAAAGCTCGCAAGGCCATGAAAGCTACGCACTTGATTGGCCGATGTGGGTTTAGGCCAATCCTGGATAGCTTTAATCTTCTCCTCATCCACTGTAATTCCCCTCGAGCTCACTACAAACCCTAAGAATATCAATTGCTCCGAACAAAAGGTGCACTTCTTGATGTTTGCATACAACTTTTCTTTCCTCAACACCTCCAAGACGGCCCTCAAGTGATCCGTGTTCGTACAATGATTTACTATAAATGAGAATATCATCAAAGTAAACCACGACAAACTTACCAATGAAAGCTCTCAAAACATGGTTCATAAGTCTCATGAACGTGCTAGGCGCGTTGGTTAGCCCAAATGGCATGACTAACCACTCATACAAACCATGTTTTGTCTTAAAAGTCGTTTTCCACTCATCCCCTTCCCGCATCCGAATCTGGTGGTACCCGCTCCGATCTTGGAGAAGATGCTAGAACCGTGGAGTTC
Source organism: Rehmannia glutinosa (assembly GCA_016081115.2). Taxonomy (NCBI): domain Eukaryota; kingdom Viridiplantae; phylum Streptophyta; class Magnoliopsida; order Lamiales; family Orobanchaceae; genus Rehmannia; species Rehmannia glutinosa. Next base: position 49,879,005 of record CM071931.1, on the reverse strand, counting down.
GTCTAACATATCATACAAGTGATGTGTGGGGTGCCGGTACTTGATAGTGATGTTATTAATAGCCCGGCAATCCACACACATCCTCCAAGACCTATCCTTCTTCGGAACTAGTAGCACCGGAACCGCACAAGGACTCATGCTTTCCCTGATGAGTTTCTTGCTTAGCAACTCATCAACCTGCCGCTGCAACTCTTTTGTCTCCTCCAGATTAGTTCTGTACGCCGGCCGATTATGTAGTGATGCACCCAGAATAAAATCAATCTGATGCTCAATCCCTCGAATAGGTGGTAATCCGTCCGGCATCTCGTCTGGAAATACATCCTCAAACTCCGGCAACAAAGACAAGACAGAACTAGGCAAATTGGGGTTAAGACTGTCAGTAGATAAATAAGTGCCCTTGTAAACCAAGAGTATCATCGAACAACCACTCGTGGTGGTTTTCCTAAGGTCACTCATTTTTGCCATCAAATCTATTTTTCCCTCGTTTCTTACCTCATGGCCGTCCCACCCCCCTTTTTGTTTTCCGGCCCTCTCAAAATTATTGCTCTCCTTTTTCCCAGCTATCTCTCGAACCTCACTTCTACCCTTAGCCGGACCCTCACTCTTGTTTTCTCTCAAGCTCTCCTTTTTCTCGGCTTTATTTTGATTTTTATGCTCACTAGCCGAACTCTCCTTTTCTTTTACCTCTCTCTCTCTCGATTTCACTTGATCCTCATAGATTTCTTTTGGAGTTAGAGGAAGAAGTACAAAATGCCTCTGAATATAAACAAGAGTATACTGGTTAATGTAGCCGTCATGTTGAACCCTCCTATCAAATTGCCACGGCCTACCCAACAGGATGTGCCCCGCCTGCATCGGCACCACATCGCACATCACCTCATCTTTATATCCCCCTATTTGAAATGCTACCTTCGCCGCCCTCTTGATCCGCATTTCCCCACAGTCGCTCAACCACTGCAACTTATACGGTTGTGGGTGTTTTATCGTTGGGATTCCTAACCTATCGACCATCTTTGCACTTGCTACATTAGTGCAACTCCCCCCATCGATGATGACACTACACACCTTTCCATTGATAAAACGCCTTGTATGAAAGATGTTTTCTCGCTGGAGTGGCTACGATAATCTAGAGGGGGGTGAATAGATTATCTCGGTTTTTCAGATTTTGCCCTCTTTTTCGAAAAATCAAGCAAAGACGAAATGCTAAGTGTGGAAAATAAATAGCACACTTCGATTTAAAGAGGTTCAACCCACCTATGGCCTAATCCTCTACCACCTCAGTATATCCGGGATGGATTTCAAAAAAGAAAAAAAGATTTTATTAATTACCAAAATTAATAATACAACACCTTGAGGATTACCACAACCCTCTTGCAATACCTTGAGGATTACCACAACCCTCTTACACCACCTTGAGGATTACCACAACCCTCTTACAACACCTTTGAAGATTACCACAACCTTCAAACACCTATCACCTAGATCACCCAAGTATATTCTTACCACAAGAATACTCACAAGGATGTCTTGTGTTGAATGATGACCAAAAATCAAGATTACAACTCAATGATGAATGATACAATATGAGTACAAGTGTAATCAAGAATTGAAAGTCTAGACCTCAAATGTGTGCAAGTGAAAGTGCTTAGGCTAATACAACAAGATATATGAAAGTTGTTTGCTTGTTTGTTCTTTGCTTGTGTAGAGTGTTGTGTCTTGTTGCTTGAATAAAGCCTCTATTTATAGGAGATTATCCAACTAGGTTGTTTTACATAATAAAGATTATCCAAGACATAACAAAAATACTTATATATGTATTTTGGACATTAAGTGGCCGATTGATGGAGTAAAAATGGATCAGCCATACCTCTTGATTTTAGGATAGTGGCAAGGATTTGAGATAAGAATCTTCCAAGTATCAACCACTAGCTCTTACGGTTGAGGTGGCTAGAGCTATAAAAATTGCCGTTGGGTTGTCCCAATTATCCCTGTAATAGAGTCGGGCTGGACACATTTGCCATGTAGTTTTAAGGGCTTTTGACACAATTGCCCCACTTTTCGGAGACAATAACAACTTTTTACGCTTTTCGGTACTTTTTTGGACAAAATTACGCTCCCGCCCTTTTTTTACACAAATTTACGCTCCCGCCATTATTTCCGGACGTTCTTACTTTGTTATTTCAAGATTATTTCGAACATCTTTCAAACATATTTCTTCTAATAAAATTTTAGCGAAAATAAATTTTGCCCCATTAAATAATCCATTTTATACTCGAAATCTTATAAAAATCAAGAAATATACACATAAAACAACACATATAAAAACCAAACAAGTTAAAAATATTATAGAAACAACATGAATAAAAAAACACAATTCAATTTTTGATCAAATACATGAAAACATAAAATAACATGGAAACAACCAAGAAACAATATAGAAACAAACCAGAAACAATATAGAAAACACCATATGAGCAAAAAAGAGTTAAAAATAAATAAAAATTTTATTTAAACATCGAACACTCCATGGAAACAACAAAGAAACATCAGGACAATATTAAAAATGGTATGGAAACAACGTAAAAAATATTAAAAACACCACATGAATAAAAAGATCTTAAAAATAGGTAAAAACTGTATTTACACATTGAACACTACATGGAAACAACAAAAAATATTATTAGAACAACATTAAAAATATTATAGAACAACACAGAAACAATAGAAACAATGTACAAAACAGTACATGAACAAAAAATAACATTAAAAATTAGGTAAAAATTATTTTGAATCATCCAAACAACAAAGAAACAACATATAGAAACAACAAAGAAATAAATTTAAACAAAATTGAAACAACATACATAACATGTAAAGCAATACAAGAACAAAAAAAAGAAAAAAACGTAAAAATAATCAAAAAAATATGCAAGAGCGTAAAAAGGAAAAAAATAGGTACAAAAATAATAGGAACATATTTTGTGGTATATTTACCAGAAAGAGGATATTTTATGTAATTTCCCGTAGTTTTAATTTATAGGTTGGACCTAGGCTTCAAAAATAGTAGCCTAATAGATTTTCACCCACCCAATTTTTTTTCCTTGGCCCGCTCACTCATGTTCATGACTTTAGAAGTGGCCATCAACCACTAGCCCTTTATAGTTGAGTGGTCGGTAGGTTTCAAAAGGATAGATAAGAATCAGACAATTTCATAAAATATATAAGATATATTTCTTCTTTTTAATTTCTCTCTTCCTAGGAATATTTCTTTTCAAAAATTTGTAAAGAATAATTCATCAATATTACTTATTCCTAAAAGAAATTAGATATAAATTCCATAAGATTTTATTTCAGTATCTACAACCAAAAGATGAACTTGATAAAGGAGGCATTTGAATCCGTATCTAGGGATGGGAAGATTTGATCTGCACCATTCACGACCTATCATGGCCCACCTCATTTGGGCCGCTCTGCCTTGTGACCCGCATAGTATTTTCGGTTTTTTAATATATTTAATATATAATTTATATATATTATATATGATATATAATGTAATTTTTATGTACTTAATTTTATATATAATATAATAGGTCACACCCTTGGATCAATGCATGGTAACATATTACATACCGCATATATTAGACCGTAAACATAGTATAAGCTACGGCTGACCGATTCTTGGAGTTAATTAAGAGGGATAGTTAACGCTTCAAAAAAAAGAGGGATAGTTAAAAAAATTCCCCTCATTAGGCTAATTATTAAAAAAATCAGAAGTTCTTGAAAATTACAAAAACCTTAAGATTTAATTCTATTTTAAATTACAAGAGATAAGTTGTAGTATTTCTATAAAACTCAAAGGAGTTTGTCAAATTTTTTTTTACAAGGGGAAAATATAAAGACAAAATCAAATCTCGATGGTTGTTTTTATAATTTTCCAGAATATATGTGTTTTTTTCTATAATTAGCTGGAACTTCAGGTTTTTCTTTTCTTTTGTAATTATCCCTAATAAGAATATTAGATAGATGGCATCTCGATTCTCGAGTACATGGTAGGAAATTCTGTGGCATAAAAAAGCCTGTACTGTTAGAGTAGAATGTCCGGCGTTCCAATTAGATTGGATTTTATTCTACTTGTAAAACAATTTTATTGGAAATTATAATAATATAAAGGCATTTCTTTATCTTATGTTATTTTGCATTTATCACATATTTGCGCATATGATAAAGTCCTTAGATCAATTTAAGCTATGAGGCTTGGTCGCGCATTTGATGGCGATCATGGAACATGTCTCTAAGGCTTTGATCTTAAATTTGTTCCAAGTCGATGGGTTTTTCAAGATAGGACATTAAATAACCCCGTAATACTTGTACATATGGTGCATGCTCATGAGACGAAGATGTTGCATTCCATTAACATCAGTGTTGAGACACAAATGCACATATGTGGGTGCTTGTTAGCGAACAAGTTCACTGAACATGACCCAATGAAAATTCTTAGATAGAAGCTTTGATTGTCGAATAAGAATTTTTTATATTGCAATAGTACATGATTAATCCTCGTACTTGAGGCACGACTATACCTTGTGTATATCCTACAATACTTTGATTTATCTTTTGATTGCTTGACAATCACAAAGAGGTATTTTGGGTATTGCAATGATATACATGGAGGTTTGTGTGTGGCCAACATAGAATTCGACACTTGTCATTTAATAAGGGAATTTCTTGTGTTTTCATAGTTCGTGGTTCAAAGACCTTGGCCAAGGCACGATGAATTTGATTCATAAAAGAATCACAAGAACTTGAAATGGAATCACAGTTATTAAATCAATTGGGTTCGACTTATAAATCTATGCCCAAGATTTAATCGGGAAATTAGTTGTCGAAAGGATTGTACATGTATGCAATTGCAATTGAAATAGGTTTACTCGCTATTTCACCTAATACTAGGTAATCATGCTACTTGCTAGGTGTTACCATGATTTGTAGGTTCTTGAAATTAAAGAGTTAACTTCAAGTATATTTATTAATTGGATTAATAAATTGAATAAGTTATTATTATTCGAAAGTTACAAAAGTTGTAAGCCTACTACTAGTGTTAGTCGTGAACCTAAAAGGGTCACACATAATTTTGGATGTTGACATTTTGAGATTGAAAAATCCAATGGTTGGATGCAATTAATTGATATATATTAATTAATTGGGTTTTAATTTAATTCAATTGTGGAATTAAATATTTAATTATATAATTTGATTATTTAATTAAATCTAATTTGATTAGGGAACCAAATAATTGGAATAGAAAGAATTAATCAATATTTGAATTGATTAATTGGGATTTAATTAATTAATTAGTAGAATTAATTAATTGGACTTTAAAGTCCAATCCCATATCCTAATCTAGTAGGCCTAATTGTAGAAGCCCATTAGGTAATTGAAAAGAAATATAATAAATGAGATTTATTTATATATATATATATATATATATATATGATTAAGAGAGAAAAAAAATTTAAAAAAAAAATATTACACATAGCTGATAGCATGTGTTGTGACGTTTTTTGAGCCACTAAATGCATTTTGAGACATTCTTTTAATATCACACCTTTTTGCCTTGAGCCTTGCACACCATCATCATGTTTTCTTTTATAATAAAAAGTAACAAAAAAAAAAAAGAAAGAAAAGGATGCATGATGAAGAGGGGAATAAAATGGGCATATGGTATAATATTGCAGAGAGTTTTTTTTGGCTTCAATAGTTATGGCTCTCGGTCTTTGAAAAATAAGAATCTGTCTCACTCTCTCTCTTAAAATACCTTATTTTCTCTTCAAAATTTTGTAGAGAATAATTAACCAATAATTATTCATCTACAAATTTTAACAATAGTTGATTGTTGGAATTAAATTCTATTCTATTTTTCAATTTCGAAAACGTGGTAAATTCTACTAGCGAAGAATTTATCACGGTGTCACAACCAAGAGGTGGACTCAATTAGAGGGGAGACGCTTGAATCTCTATTGGCGAGTTTGTGAGGATTTACCCTGCTGTGAGGAATTTGGATTCCTTCTACATCATCTTCAAAAGGAAGCAATTTTAGGTAAGATCCTAAATCTTATTTTACCACTTGTATAAACGCGCGATCGTTAAATCGCTACGAGAATCGGGGGCTTTATTTTTAGGTATAATTGTATGCATGATTTAAATTTTAAATTTCCGTTGCGTTTAGCCCCGCGATATAGCGAACCCAACAGTGGTATCAGAGCCACGGTTTCGCGATTATACAAGTTTATGTTTGTTTTTATGCATGTTTTAAATTGTTAAAATTTGTTTAACAGATTTTTACGTGCGATAAAATTGTTTTATTCGATTTATTTTGGGATAAACTAAGTTCGGTGGTTTCTTATAAATATATATAAAAAAAAACATCGAAATGCTTGATATCTGTACCTTTCGTGATTAAGGAATTTTGAATACAGTTTCCATATGGTATAAGAACTTTATATTGAGTATTCGAACATATTCAAGTTGCAGCCAGTTTCAGATTTTCAATCACACATTATTTATAGTTTTGAAGATTTGGAGTTTTGGACATTATATGATCATTGGTTGTAATGTATATTAAATTCAAAATGGTTGATAAACATATTAGATTGTTTATTGAATCTGTGATTTGAAAAGAAATTTGAACAGATTTCCAAGTTTTGATTATTCACATTATGGATTTAAATTGTTAACTCCAGGATTATTAAAAACTGTTTTTATAAATAATCAAAATAAGCTTTGTCCCAAAATTAAATTGGCACATAAAACTTGGTAAATTTAAATGCTTTAAATTCATGTGATGGATGTTTTGGTATGATTTATTTAGGGATGATCATGAGCCTATGACCAATGTGATTGGATGTATTTTATTTCTTTGGGTTTTTGGGGCCTGCGAGCCTCTTATTCAATTATTTGTAAGTTATTTAAATTTTCGCATTGAGAGTAAATTAGGTGGTGAGGTTTTCTATTTATTGTAATTGGAGGACGTTCGATGCGAAAGGTCCACGCTTGTGTGGGTATATTTTTACAAATGTAATAGAATAGAAGAATCAAGGCCCATGCATGTATGGGTATATTAATAAAATGTAATAGAAGTAGTTCTATTTTGTTTTGACCCTTAGATTGACCACAGACCCATTTTTGGCTCAAATGGGTCGCATAGGTTGGCCATGATCATCCCACCGCTTTTTGCATAGGATGTATGCTAGATTTATTTAATGCTTTTTGCTTGCGCTCATATGATGAATTGCGTTAAATAAAAACAATCTAGTGATTAAGTTGATGAGATTTTGAAAAGTTTAAAACCTCAAGTTTTTGAAACTTAAAAAGGAATTTAATTTTAGTTAATTCCATATCAAACAAAATGGACAAGATAGGTAGGACTCATCGTTCCATGCCTTCCATCAAAGGTAGACGACATGACGATGCTACCACACTTGGTCACTGGCCACGAGTCGTGGAGTGACTTTGTGTTGGAAAGCTGTGATATCTACCAAGCATTGAGATACTCGTGGGATGGACTCGTCTTTATGTTGGCCACGAGTCGTGGAACATCTTGATGCTCCATCTACACGAAGGTTTGATGGGTTATATTTGACGCTTAGTACCATATAGGCTCATAAAATTGGGGTATATGGGAAAACGTGAGGCAAAATAATCTTGAGGGTTGTATAAATGATACAATTGTTAAAGAGTTGACTACCAATAGAAATATCTCATGGGCTCATAAAATTGGGGTATGAAATATTTTTGTTGGGCTTCAAGCCCATTAAGAAAATTAGGTTTTCTGAATTTTATTTGGGGTTTAATAAAATTTGAATAAAATAGTGGGAGACATTTAATATTAAAGACCTTATATTGAATGAATATATTTTCCATAGTTTACTCATTTTACTCGCCGTTTATTTTTGTAGATAACTCTACTAAAAATGGCTAAGAATCCACTAGGATCCATACTTGAGCAAAATAAATTAATCGCCCAAATTTTGTCGATTGGGTGAGAAACCTAAAAATTGTCCTTGATCACCGAGAAGAGGGCTTATGTACTTGACCAAGCACCTCCTCCACCTCCCGAGGATATTACATCGTGCTTCCTTTATGGAGAATACCTTCGTCATGTTGATGACAATCTCCAGGCTCGGTGTTATATGTTGGCATCAATGTCAAATGAGCTGCAAAGGCAGAATGAAGGTCTAGATAATGCTAGTGAGATTCTTCTCCACCTACAAGAGTTATACGGTGAGAGAACACGACAAATAAGATATCAGATATCAAAGGAGCTTTTCAGATGTCGTATGATCGAGGGCTCTTGACCCAAGACCATGGGTCAAGATGATAGCGCTCATTGAAAGGCTTACGTCCCTTGGAGTCATTATGGACAATGAACTCTATGTGGACCTTTTGTTGCAATCTCTGCCTCCCTCATTTGACACGTTTGTTGTCAACTTTAACATGCACTCCATGGAGACTAGTCTCCCTGAATTGGTGAACATGTTAAAGACGGCTGAATCTACTATCAAAAAGGATAAGCCGAGTCTTGCTGTTGGACCCACTTCCGGATCAAAGGTCGCAAAGTCTAAGAAAAGGAAGTGGAAAGGAAAGGGTTCCTCTAAGCCCAACAAGAAGGCAAAGGACAATGGTAAGAAAAAGGTTAATTCTCAAGCCAATGACAAATGCCATTCTCATGCAAAATGGGGCATTGGAAGAGGAATTGCAAGGAGTACCTTGCGAGTCCAAACGTTCGGTATATATTTTGTTGAAGTTAACTTATCGATTAATGATGCTTCTTGGGTATTGGATACCTGTTGTGGCTCACATATTTGCAATGATTTGCGAGATGATGGTAAGAAGCGAGGAAGCTTGATAGAAAGGAGATGGTCCTTCGGATGGGGAATGGAGCAATAGTTCTTTGCATTAGCTATAGGGACTGTTTATCTATCTTTGGAGAATGGTTTTAATTTGTGTTTGAACAATTGTCTTTATGTTCCTGGGATATTATTAGAAATATTATCTCTGTTCTGTTTTGACATGAGAAATGTTTTAAATTTGTAATTGAGAATGGAACTTGTTCCATTTTCAAGGATTATGCACTTATATATTCCGGTTATTTGACAAATTGTTTATACACGATTACTCCCCATAATCCCGTTCTCACAATTCAACAAAATAAAAGAAAATTAGATAATCATAGTTCTCATTACTCTTTCGTATGCTAGATTAGGTCATATTTCCGAAAAAGAATACACAAGTTGGGACAAAAACTCAACCTTATGGGAGATCAAAAGTTGCCAACATGTGAATCATGTCTTAAAGGAAAAATGACCAAATCACCATTTGTTGGACAAGTGGAACGAGCCAAAGATCTATTGGATTTGATCCATACGGATATTTGTGGTCCACTAAGTGTTAGTGCACGAGGGAACTATCACTATTTCATAACTTTTACCGATGACTATTCTAGGTATGGTTATGTATACCTTATGAGGTTCAAATCTGAAGCTTTTGAAAAGTTCAAAGAATTTAGATGTGAGGTGGAGAAACAAACTAGTCGTAGTATTAAGACTCTTCGATCAGATCGAGGAGGCAAATACTTGACCACTGAGTTTCTTGATTATCTAAAAGAGAATGGTATTCTCTCACAGTGGACTCCTCCTGCTACTCCACAACTCAACGGAGTTTCAGAGCGTAGAAATCGAACTTTGTTAGACATGGTTCGATCAATGATGAGTTTCACTACTTTACCTCTTTCATTCTGGGGTTATGCCCTAGAGACAGCAGCATACTTATTGAATAGGGTGCCATCTAAGGCTGTTCCCAACACACCATATGAAATGTGGTGTGGTAAGACACCCTCGTACAAATACCTCAAAGTATGGGGGTGTGCTGCTTATGTGAAACAACAAGTGGGAGATAAGTTGGATATGCGATCTATCTTATGTAAATTCGTGGGGTATCCAAGAGAGTCTATAGGATACTATTTCTATGATCCTTCGAACAAAAGGTTTTTGTTTCGAGGAATGCTACTTTCCTTGAAGAAGAATTTCTTTCTCAGAGGAGTGGCGAAGCCAAGAGAACTTGAAGAAATTCAAGAACCACAGAATTTCCCAAATGTTGCCATGAGATAATGCACTGCACTGAAGGACCATCTAAAGCACAACCTCTTCGAAAATCCATAAGGGTTTCAAAAGGCGCCGAGAGGCTAAACCTTTTATTAGAGAATAGAGAAGAGGGACTCCTTTTTGATAATGATCCAAGAAGCTATGAAGAGCGATGTCGACATCGACTCGGATAAATGGAAAGAAGCAATGCATCAAATTGACTCATGTACTCCAACAAGGTATGGACCTTGGTGGACCCACCACATGGAATTATTCCCATTGGTTGCAAATGGGTCTACAAGCGAAAGCTTGGGGTAGATGGAGAGGTGGCGACCTTTAAAGCACGTTTGGTTGCAAAAGATTATACTCAAAAGCAAGGAGTTGATTATGATGAGACCTTTTCACCAAGAGCGATGCTTAAATCCATTCGGATCTTGCTAGCTATATCAAAGATATTATGACTATGAGATATGGCAAATGGATGTAAAGATCGCTTCTTAATGGAAACATTAAAGAAGAGATCTATATGAAGCAACCAGAGGGCTTCATATCCAATGGAAGCGAACAAAAAGTTTGTAAACTCCAGAGATTCATTTATGGACTTAAACAGGCTTCTAGGAGTTGGAACATTCGATTTGATGAAACGATCAAAACATTTGATTTTCATAAGAACCCGGATGAACCATGTGTATGTAAGAAGGTTAGTGGGAGTGCAGTTGTATTTGTTGTGCTCTATGTTGATGACATTGTACTCATTGGAAATGATGTAGGTATGTTACAATCAACTAGGACTTAGTTGTCTAAACAGTTCTCCATGAAGGACTTGGGAGAAGCATCTTTTATCCTAGGGATAAAGATCTATAGAGATAGATCACGAAAGATGATTGGATTATTCCAGTCCATGTACATAGACAAAGTGCTAAAAAGGTTCAGTATGGAGGAATCCAAACGAGGATACCTACCTATGAGTCATGGTATTTCACTTTCTAAAGCTATGTCTCCTAAGACACCTGAAGAAAGAGAAAGAATGTCTCGCATACCTTATGCCTCCGCTATTGGAAGCATAATGTACGCAATGTTATGTACTAAGCCTGATGTCGCACATGCTTTGAGTGTCACAAGCAGATATCAGTCCAATCCAGGTGATGAACACTGGAAGGCCGTTAAGATGATCCTTAAGTACTTGAGAAGAACTAAGGATATGTTTTTGATATATGGCAGTGGAGAGCTAAAACTAGAAGGATTCACTGATTCTAGTTTCCAGTCTGATAAAGACGACTCTAAGTCCTTGTCTGGATATATATTTATCTTGAATGGAGGAGCAGTTAGTTGGAAAAGTTCCAAACAAGAAACAACTGCAGACTCCACCACTGAAAATGAATATATTGTCGCATCGGATGCAGCAAAAGAGGCTGTTTGGATACGAAACTACATCCTAGGGTTGGGTGTAGTTCCATCTGTTGTTGATCCAATAATGATTTATTGTGACAATAACGGTGCTATAGCGCAAGCAAAAGAGCCAAGATCTCATCAAAAATCCAAGCATATAATGAGACGATACCACCTGATCAGAGAGATCATTGGTAGAGGCGATGTTGTTGTGGATCGAGTTGCTTCAGCAGAAAATGTAGCAGACCCGCTAACTAAGCCCTTATCACAAAAAGTATTTGACGGACATCTCGAAAAGATGGGCCTAAGATACATGGGCAATTGGAACTAGGGCAAGTGGGAGATTGTTAGAGTAGAATGCCCGGCGTTCCAATTAGATTGGATTTTATTCTACTTGTAAAACAATTTTATTGGAAATTATAATAATATAAAGGCATTTCTTTATCTTATGTTATTTTGCATTTATCACATATTTGCACATATGATAAAGTCCTTAGATCAATTTAAGCTATGAGGCTTGGTCGCGCATTTGATGGCGATCATGGAACATGTCTCTAAGGCTTTGATCTTAAATTTGTTCCAAGTCGATGGGTTTTTCAAGATAGGACATTAAATAACCCCGTAAGACTTGTACATATGGTGCATGCTCATGAGACGAGGATGTTGCATTCCATTAACATCAGTGTTGAGACACAAATACACATGTGGGTGCTTGTTAGCGAACAAGTTCACTGAACATGACCCAATGAAAATTCTTAGATAGAAGCTTTGATTGTCGAATAAGAATTTTTTATATTGCAATAGTACATGATTAATCCTCGTACTTGAGGCACGACTATACCTTGTGTATATCCTACAATACTTTGATTTATCTTTTGATTGCTTGACAATCACAAAGAGGTATTTTGGGTATTGCAATGATATACATGGAGGTTTGTGTGTGGCCAACATAGAATTCGACACTTGTCATTTAATAAGGGAATTTCCTGTGTTTTCATAGTTTGTGGTTCAAAGACCTTGGCCAATGCACGATGAATTTGATTCATAAAAGAATCACAAAAACTTGAAATGGAATCACAGTTATTAAATCAATTGGGTTCGACTTATAAATCTATGCCCAAGATTTAATTGGGAAATTAGTTGTCGAAAGGATTGTACATGTATGCAATTGCAATTGAAATAGGTTTACTCGTTATTTCACCTAATACTAGGTAATCATGCTACTTGCTAGGTGTTACCATGATTTGTAGGTTCTTGAAATTAAAGAGTTAACTTCAAATATATTTATTAATTGGATTAATAAATTGAATAAGTTATTATTATTCGAAAGTTACAAAAGTTGTAAGCCTACTACTAGTGTTAGTCGTGAACCTAAAAGGGTCACACATAATTTTGGATGTTGACATTTTGAGATTGAAAAATCCAATGGTTGGATGCAATTAATTGATATAGATTAATTAATCGGGTTTTAATTTAATTCAATTGTGGAATTAAATATTTAATTATATAATTTGATTATTTAATTAAATCTAATTTGATTAGGGAACCAAATAATTGGAATAGAAAGAATTAATCAATATTTGAATTGATTAATTGGGATTTAATTAATTAATTAGTAGAATTAATTAATTGGACTTTAAAGTCCAATCCCATATCCTAATCTAGTAGGCCTAATTGTAGAAGCCCATTAGGTAATTGAAGAAAAATATAATAAATGAGATTTATTTATATATATATATATAGGGATTGGTTCAAATGAGACCAACCCCTTCAGGTTAGTCCATAAGACCGCATATAGACCCTTGATTTAATTTTTTAATGGCTGAGATCTCTTTAGTTATTTTTGGGTTATTAAGGGTATGATTGTATTTTCACCATTTTACAGTTTTTATGGAGATAACGTTAATTGCTAATTATTAGGAAAATAGGATCTTTCCTTTATCAGCTTCCCATTTTTTAGGGGGAAAAACCATAGATTTTCAGTTGTGTCTTTTCAAAACTGGTTCCTTTTGGCTTCCCTCATCTTTACGTTTTTTTGACAAGAAAAAAAACCCTAACTCTTTCTTTTCTCCCCAAATAATCCCACATTTCCAAATGAGTAGCGCACAAAAAAATTGGTAGTTCGTCTTCCCCGGGCACACCCAAAAATTGAAGTTCGAAATTATTTCGCCGGTCGTAAGTTTGTTGTTGGTAGGCGGTTAGGGTTTGCGAAGAAGGGACCAGAGAAGTGCTATTTTTGTGCCCGTTATTGCGTGTGTAAAGGTGAGTCCCTTTTCTCTGTTAATGGCCAAATCCTTCAAATTTAAGTTTGTTCTTGTCTCTATTAAGTAATTTCTGGTGGGTGTAGGAGTTCGATTTTTGTGGAGAAGATTTGAGGAGAGGGGATCTGACGTCTGAGTTCTTGTATTTTGAAGGTATGTTTGTTGTTTTCATCTTCTGCCCTTTTTTATTATTTCTGGTCGTTAATGAAGGTTCCTATCGCAATTTGTGAGTTTTTTCAATCATCAATTTTTCATTCAAGAATTTTGCAATTATATCGATAACAAACCCATAACAAGTATGCATATGTTTTTATTAAATATACTTGATATATTTTGTTAATTATACAACATTAAGTAGTATATAAGCATACTTTTGTATTCACGTTTTCATATATGAATTAAGTGTTTTTTTATGTAGGGCGTTGTGGTGTATTCTTGTTATTCGTACATGTTATGTTAAGTAAACAAGATTAAGTGGAATGTAAACAAATTAGTGTACCCCAAGTAAGAAACACATAACAAGTATGCAGATTTTTTTAATAAGTATACTGATATATTATGTTAAATATACAACATTAAGTACAATATAAACATACTTTTGTATGCAGACTTTGTATACTAAGTATACAAGTTTGTCATGTTAAATATTAAGTATGCAGATTGTTTATACTAAGTATATAAGTTTGTCATGTTAAATATACAACATTTATGGGAATGTAAACAAATGAGGTTTAAAGTCTTGATATCTGGATTTGTGTTCTTTTTATGTAGGTGTTTGTGTTAGTAAAATGTCAAGTGAAGAACAGAAATAGAGGTTAATAGTGGTGCGAGGATAGTTCAAGACGAGCAGCAGCCAAAAAGAGGCGAAGGATTGATAGTTCATATCCCGGCATGCAAGTTAGGTGAAACCCAAGGTTTTGGTTGATGCTCTTGCTTCTATGAAACCTGCACAGAAGAATACAGTACGTGAGATGGGTTTTGGCGGTTTGTGTAGCGAGAATGTTTTGTTTTTTACCATGTATGGTGTTGTGTCATCTCATTTTTTTTTCCTTTTAGATTGATCTTTTTAAGATGAAAGTTTTTTTTTTTTTGAGATGCATGTACATTATACATGGATGCAGCAACTTGTATAGATAGTTGTATCGAGTTGTATATTTAATATGTTTCATTTGTTTATTTCTGGATTATTTTGAATTGTATTTTTTGTTGTATAAACCAGGTTAATATAATTGCTTGATTAGTTAAGTGGATTTGTATATTTTATGTGGCGGAATTGTTTAATTGATTGTATGGGTTATTCACTTTTTTAGTTCAGTGGATTTGTATATTGTTTCAGTGACATGTATAAATAGACATATCGAATTGTATATGTAATGTGTATCATTTGTTTATTTTTGATTAGTTGAATTGTATTGTTCGTTGTATAAGTAGATTAATATATCTGTTTAATTAGTTACGTTGAATTGTCTATTTTGTTTGATGGATTTGTATACTTAGTTGAATGGGTGATTTTCTGATGTTAGTTTAGTTGAATTGTATTTAGTTTGCTATGTACTTGTATAAATAGATATATAGAATTGTATATTTAATGTATTGCACTTGTCTATTTTGTAGTAGTTGAATTGTATTATCTGTTGGATAAGTAGATTAATGTATTTTGTATAAATCTTAAGGTACTTATTGGCGTATACAGTGTAGTTGTATATAAAGCAAAACAATTTTGTTTGCTTAGTGTTTTTTTTGCATATTTAGTTGAATGTAATTGTATATGCAACAAATGTTTAGAGAGAAAAAATAACATTAAAGATAAATTAACAATCACTCAATGTTTCAAAAAAAAGTTTCATAAATAATAAACTGACAGAATTGTTTTTTTGCAAAAAATAGAAACATTGCACTAAGGCGTGGTGTCGCGTTTTGGACATGTTCGGCTGTTATGCGTTCCGATCTCACCACATGTTCCACATCGTCTTTTGAGTTTTGTGCTTGCTTTAATGGCTTTCTCTCTTTGGCTCAAATTCTACTTCTCGACATCGCCGCCTTTGTTCTTTGCTGTTTTGGTGGTAACACGAAATATCAAGTCGTGAGGTTGACCCACAATAGGTCTCTAATCTTCGACTTTTTGGTTCCAAAAGACGGTAAAATTGTGCACCTGTTTCAACGTAGCGAAATGCATCCCCACTTGCGGATTTTTTTCGTGTTCCACCTCTGGTATCCAATATTTTGTTGATCCTGGCGAGATTTCGAGCCGTTGTCCTACGTTGTTTTTTGACATCACAAAAGTTATTAGACAATAATACAAAATGTATATATTATATATACAGTTTTATAACACCATTCATATATTTTTAATAGTCTATACATGCACGTTTTGATTTATAAGTATACAAACTTATTAATTTATTATGATAGACAATTTTTACTTGAACAAATTACAGACGTAAATATACAACTGTTGCCTTATAAATATACAACGAATAAATAAATATATACATATTGTAATTGCTGAACAAACATGCAACGAATTTGGTAACAAATGTACTATATGCAGATAAGGCGTAACTATGCATATACATAATGCTATATACACAAGACTTATATTCTAAATTGGCAAATTATCTGTACTAAACATACAAACTATTAATTGAGATGCAACCTTCATACAGGTGGGTAATATGCAAACATATAAAACTATATATACAACGTTGACACACTAAATAGACAAAATTCACACACTAAACATACAAAGCAACAATAATACAATTATATATTTTTGCATACAAAGCAACAATTTACACTTATATTCTAAACTGGCAAATTATCCGTTCTAAACATACAAACTACTAATTGAGTCCGCAACCTTCATACAAGTGGGTAACATGCAAAAATATAAAAATATATATACTATATTGACACACTATTTAGACAACATTAACATACTAAACATACAAAGCAACAATAATAGAAGTGCATATAGTTCAGATATCAGTTGTTGATTCACAGGCGTATGAATGTAATAACTTTTTTCTCGCAGAAATTACCGGAGGACATTCTTCATTCGCGTTGTAATCAACACTTTTTTCCATTGTATAATTCTATCCAATCAAACGGATGATCATTCTCAAAATTGTTAGTTTTTCTGCGTTCAATTTTTTTGTGGATGAATTGCGGGCGATTTTGGGTGATAATGGTGATTACAAAGGTTTTGATAATGGAGATGCAATGTTGGCGTTGGGAAGGAGACGTATATTTTTGATTGTATATGGTGAATTGCGTGATTTATGGGGACGTGATCAATAACAGATCACGTCCCTATAATGTAGGAGGAGGTTACCATAAATAATTTTCTGGATTCCAATTTTACCCTTTCTATTGTATAGTTACTTTTGTAAACCTGTATAGATTGTAACGGATTTTGGCCATTGTTTTACTATTTGGATGGTCTAGATTGGGTCTTATGGACTAACCTAAGAGAGTGGTCTCACAGGATCCTCTCCCTATATATATATATATATATATATATATGATTAAGAGAGAAAAAAAAAATTTAAAAAAAAAATATTACACATAGCTGATAGCATGTGTTGTGATGTTTTTTGAGCCACTAAATGCATTTTGAGACATTCTTTTAATATCACACCTTTTTGCCTTGAGCCTTGCACACCATCATCATGTTTTCTTTTATAATAAAAAGTAACAAAAAAAAAAAAGAAAGAAAAGGATGCATGATGAAGAGGGGAATAAAATGGGCATATGGTATAATATTGCAGAGAGTTTTTTTTGGCTTCAATAGTTATGGCTCTCGGTCTTTGAAAAATAAGAATCTGTCTCACTCTCTCTCTTAAAATACCTTATTTTCTCTTCAAAATTTTGTAGAGAATAATTAACCAATAATTATTCATCTACAAATTTTAACAATAGTTGATTGTTGGAATTAAATTCTATTCTATTTTTCAATTTCGAAAACGTGTTAAATTCTACTAGCGAAGAATTTATCACGGTGTCACAACCAAGAGGTGGACTCAATTAGAGGGGAGGCGCTTGAATCTCTATTGGCGAGTTTGTGAGGATTTACCCTGCTGTGAGGAATTTGGATTCCTTCTACATCATCTTCAAAAGGAAGCAATTTTAGGTAAGATCCTAAATCTTATTTTACCACTTGTATAAACGCGCGATCGTTAAATCGCTACGAGAATCGGGGGCTTTATTTTTAGGTATAATTGTATGCATGATTTAAATTTTAAATTTCCGTTGCGTTTAGCCCCGCGATATAGCGAACCCAACATGTACTATATTTGAATTTTCATCTTCTATTTCAAATATTATTACCCTTGGTGTCTAGGAATTTGACAGAGAAACTAAAATTGTGTGAAGACTATATCATATATTGCCTCAATATATTATGGCTACTGATAATAAATATATTGCCTTAAAAATAACGATTTATTCCTCCATGAGCCGAACCTTTGTTCTTTTGCCCAAGACGACGGATTAATTATCTTGCAATGTTAAATTGAATAGCTGATCAAAAAATTAATTTCTCACCAAAAAAATTGGAAGTTGACCAATAGACATGTAGATCAAAGCTCGAGTATTTCTTCTGCCATCCCCAAAAACTCAGTACAATTACCAAAAAGGCTTTCTAGTTGCAGTAAAACACAAAAGAAGAAAATTAAAAAAAAAAATTCCTACAATTGAAGAATGGGGTTTCTTGAATTGACCACCAATGCACCCTTAGTAGTTAGAGGTGGTGAAAATGAACTTTTGGGAGACCTCTTTGCTATTGTAGCCTTTGGACCAAATTTGTGGTGATTCAAATTCCCCCCATAGCTTTTGCATGATTTCATTCTCATACTATAACAAGTCTCCTTCTTTGATAGATCTTCAACACTCTTCACACTTGTCAAAGATGCAAAAGTCTGTGACTTGCCATTATAATACTTTGAAAGACCCCTCCTGCACAATTACATCATCACATTAGAATACACTATATATAATAATATATATATACACTGTCTATCCCTCTAACAAAATACTGATCCTTAAATGTAAAATATATACTAGGGACAATTATAAAAATTACCCTGAGGTTTAGCCTAAGTACAAAAAGCTACAGTTATCTTTTAAAATTTCAAATACTGTTACAAACACCCTTTGACCTTTGAATTTACATAACAAATACCTTCTCTTTGAGGTTGGAAACTTCATGATTTTTTTTTTTAAATTCAAAAGATAATTGAGTATTTTTGTAATTAGGCTAAACAACTGGGTAATATTTTTAATTAAATCCTATATATCATGTGTACTTACTTGATGGGAAGTTGAGCCAGGAGTTGAGACAATTCAAAAAGAGGCCCAGATGAAGATGGGGAAGAAGTAGATGAAGTAGAAGAAGATGATGCATCATCTGCCAAGTCTACTGATAACGATGAAGAAATTGATGATGCTTCTGAATCAATATTAATGGAAATTGATTCTATTGATTCACACTTTCCATCATTCTTTATAGCTGCTGCCCAACTCACCTGCCTTGTGTCCTTGAACCCCATTTCTCGAAAAGATAACTAAAACCCACAGCAACAAAACTCAACGATGGAAAAAACAGACGTAACAGAGAGAGAGATCTAAGTTTGACAATGAGTCTTCCTAATATTGTCGTGTCCCAAGAGGCCTTACTGGAGGGAGCATATATATACGTATTTGCTGGACTATTTTATTTTACATTAATATAAATATGGAGATAATGTTCAAATAATATATGAAAATTGAAAGTAAAAGTGTGGTTATTAATGGACGGATTTTAGGTCACGATTTGTTTACGTTTTAATATTCGTTTTCCAAGTTTTTGCTGTTATCCTCTTAAAGAAGATTGGTCATTTTCATGTCGTTTTGAATTTTATATTACTTTTCCCATTGTACAAGAGGATAAGGTCTAAGTTTTGAAGAATATCCAAATCTGAGTCACCCCACTTTGCACTTTTGGGATAATTTAAGGCCACAAATCTTGTCATTTTTGTCCCCACAAATTTATGACAGGGGCCACAGGGCTAGCTTTTTTAATGTTTCAAGGCAATCTATGTTTTAAAGATGATGCCTCTCTGCCGATGAGATTTTGTTCAATCCAATGTGTGTCATAGAAACAAGGTTTTATCTTAGCTCTTATTGATATAAGTATAATATTATTTTCAATCTAAAAAAAAAAGTATAATATTATTTTATTTATTATTATTTAAAATTAATTATTATTTCATCATAATAATGTAATTGTTGAGACATGGATTTGGAAAATTTATACATGCTTCATTTATAATTTTATACATATTAGTTAAGTGATTCAACTCGGAGAATTTTGGAGAAGTGATACATAGGTGATTTCTTCAATTGGGAGAATGTTGGATCGTTTATTTTTAACACAATAAGTAAACACAAAATCAATGGACTATAGTAAGCGTTGATTTATTCCTTAAATTATGGGGGTTAATTTTCCTAAATCCTAGGATTAATTTTCTGTTGAGGACAAAAACAGATTTTCATAATTTAATTAAATATAATTTATTTTATATTTTGTTTATTTAATATTAATTATTCAATGGGCTCTTGATAATTAAACCGGCCCAAGCGGTCGTTTTCTCCTACGTGAACTGGCCCATAGGCCAAATTCTCCTACACGGCCCATAGGGCCCATCTCCCAGGTATAAAAAGGTCATTCCTATTAATAGTAAATAATTAACTAATAATTAATTATTCTCCTATGCAATTAGTATTCGTTCTTGTCTTAATTTCTCTCGCGTTCTACCGTCTTGACTGAGCGTCGGAGGGGCCTCCCGGACAACCCCAGGGCCCTCCAACATTTGCGCATGTGTGCGCATAAGTTCCCAATCGAATGAGTTAGCGGTTCCAGGAGCAGAAGACGAGAAGACTTCCCCGTCAGGAAGAGGAATAGCTCGAAGACTTCCCCCTTGGGAAGAGGATTTTGGTCAACTCAGTTGACTTGGGTGATCTGCTCGAAAAAGCAACATCATTTTGTCGCCGTCTGTGGGAACAACCAAAGTACATGAAGATGCAAACTCAATCACCAGCACGAAAAGTCGGACCTTAAGCTGCAGGCTAGGGAGCCAGAGACCAACATGAAGGAAGACCATCAAGATGGTGAGAGGCCAGCGACCATTCCACCGGAAGGACGCCACTCGTCGCTTCCTCCCCCTGGAGGTGCTCCACCCATTGAAGAAATTTGTCTGACCAAGGAAACTCTTCAAATCCTATTAAGAATTTACACAAAACTAGGGCTGCAATCGAACCGAACCGAGCCGAGCTTTTGAGTGTTTGAGTTTGGCTCGTTTATTATCGAGTCAAACTCGAGCCTGAATTTATCGAACATATTGATGGCTCACGAACTTTTTCGAGCCTTATCGAGCCTAAATGAGCTTAGTAAATATTAATTAAAAATTAAAATATTCTTCAATTTATTACAAAAAATAAAATTATTTATATATAAAATTCATAATATATTTATTAAAACTTATAATTTTATTCAATAAATTAATTTTATTGAATTATTTTTATATTATCCTAAGTAAAAATATGAAAAAATTAAATTAAAATCAAATTATTAGTTCAATTTATACGAGCTTACTATCGAGCCTATTCACGAGCTTACTAACGAGCTTGTTCACGAGCTAACAAACCGGATATCTCTAAGTTTGAGTTTGGTTCGTTTATTTTAACGAGCCTCATTAAACGAACTTGAACGAGCTTTTATCAAATCGAGCTCCGAATAGTTCACGAGCGGCTTGGTTCATTTGAAGCCCTACACAGAACGCATTGAGGCATTATCTTGTGGTCGGAGCTAAGGAAGAGCTATCCCAAGCATTGCCAACCAATGAAGACCTTGACCCAAAAGGACGCGGCAAAAATAAGAAGTGACGCCTGCGATGAAGGGAACTCAAGCAACACCATTCAGCCATGTTCTTCCACAAGCTACCGCTTCAGAGAAGGGGAGTCCACTGATCCCTGACATCTTGGCAGAGCGCTACCCCTGGGAATTCAGACATCTAACCTCCCGGAGTACGATGGAACAGGAGATCCTCGGGAGCGTATGAACAAGTTTTATGCGGAGGTAGACCTCTATGAGATGATGGATGCCTCTTATTGCAAAGCTTTTCTAAGCACCTTGACCAAGCAAGCCCGAGCTTGGTTCGATCAGCTCCCGGAGGACTCCATTATCATGATGCATCAGTTCGCGGAGGATTTCATACAACAATTTTCCGCCAACATAAAGAGCCATGAGACCATCACAAACCTACTCTAGCGAGAGGTGGAAGCACCGTTACACAATCTCATGGGACAACTCATGGAGATTGTAAATGAAGTAACCAACGTCCAGCAAGAGTCATTGACAAGGATGCAATGACATATCGCCATCTGAGAGCATCTCAAAGGAAGGAAATCTCCCTAATCTAGGAAGTGGCACCCACTCCAGAAGAGCACCTGACGAGGGAGATGAAGTATTAAAGCTACCCTAGAGGAACAAACGAAAGGACGAAGAAGATCTCTAGAGTCAGCCTAGAAGCCGTGAGAGGAAATTGGGGCAAATAATAATTCCATTGAACGCACCGCTATTGGAAATACTGGCCATTGCTCGGAGATAAAAAAATCATAGAACCTCCGCGGGAGATGAGAAACAGCTACGGGCGGCGAAAGTCCAAGCATTTATGTTACTTCCATCATGACAGAGGACACACCACGTAGGCTTGCATCTAGTTAAGAGCCTCCATCGAAAAGTTGATTCAGAAATGCCACCTTCAAGAGTACGTGGATTACCCAGGCCATGATCGGATTTGAGAAGGCAGCTATTGGGGACGCCCTACATCACAAAAATGTTTAGATTTCTTTATTGCGTTGCAAAGAGAGATCGAAGATGAAGATTTTCTGTAGGTCCCAAGGGGTGTGAGTAAGGTTTAGAAGGGGAGGGGGTTGAATAAACCTTACCAAATTTTTGATTTTAATCATTTTAAAATTACAACAGAGTTGACTCAAACAACTATATCTTTGAGGGATAGCTAAGTTGGTTATTTAGCTAAGTTAGCCACTCAACAGACTCAATAGAGCTGTTGATAGAATAACTCAGCTGTTTAATCTAAACTTAACTTGGCTGGTTTGGTTTTATCAGTCGAAGACTTAACACCCTTTGATTAAATTTTAGCTTATTTTAAACACTCGATTTTTAACACTTGGTTATTAATCAGTTAGATAGCAAATAAGATTCTATCAGCAGATATAATGTAAATATGCAGGAAGATAAATGTACTGAAAGTAAATGACACAAATGTTTTTATAGAGGTTCAAAGATGGGGTAATTCTTCTAATCCTCTCTTCTCCAACTCTTGGAGGAATCCACTAAGTAATAGATCAATTTACAAAGTGGTGAACAGTCTGGAGACAGCCTTGATCACACAGCTGGCTTCTCTTGCGACTCGACTTCTTCACAGTGGCAATCGCTTTGCTACTTGACCACTTCTCAAGTTCTTGGATTTGATCACGAAGCCCTTCAACAAACTTGATACTGGTTCGACCTTGAACCTTCCTACAATCCTGACTTGAAAAATAGACCCCTTTTGATTCTTCAAAAGTTTCATCTTCAATAGATTTGAAGTTGTTTTTCCTTCACGGCTTGTGCTGGATCGATTTCCTTCGAGTTTCAGCTAGAGGATTTGCTTGAATATACTTGAGAATATTGCAGTTAATTGCTTGAATAATGCTTGCTTGTGCGTGGTTCAGGTAACTTTTTCTCAGTAATTTCCTCAGCCTTTTATAGTGTACATTTGAAATTTTGCCCGTTGAAGAGATAGGCTAATTTCAAATGTCACTTTTGTTCGTTGACTTGTCTTGTTGAAGTCCTTGATGTTGACATTTCCTCGTATTAAATGTCTTCGCAAAGATCGCAGTGCCTGACACAAGGTGCAGTGTCTCCCATTGGTTTATTCCTTTTGCACAATTCTGGACTAACACTTTAGACTGATGGCTTAGACATATTACTATATTGAGTAATATTCTTGACTTTAATCAACGGATCTAAGTCAGTTGTCTTGACTAGACTGTTGTCTTTACCCCAGGTGACTTGAGTCAGCTCCAGTCATTGGATAACTCAACTATCACTTCAAATTTGAGACTTGGCTTCTTGAGTTGACTTGACTGACACTTCTCACAGTTGTTCCTCAGCTGACACTCCTTTAATCGAGTCCTTGACTTCCTTCTTGGCCATACTCAGCTGACACACAGCAGAGTCATCAATCCAGTCTGCAGTTGACTTCTTGTATTCCTTCGCATATCTGACTTGACTCAGCTTCTTCAGACCTATCTATTATAATACAAATTACAAGGAAAATGGGGTGCCAACTTCCTAGTTTAAGTTTTACATGGTATCATCAAAATCTACTCAATAAATTTCCTAACAATTTCCCCCTTTTTGATGATGCCAAAACTTAAAACATTCAATGTAAGTAAACAACAAAGATACATACAGACAATGCAGTAACAAAGAATGTATGCTTAAAATAGATCTTTTATTGATCAGAGCATTCTTGTCCTTTACACAACTGTTTACATTTGGTATCAGAGCAATATACAAGTTTGCATGTCAAAACATAGTATATCTAAACTAAGATACAAGGATGCATTCAGAGAGAAAGATTACATGGAAATTCACTAAGTTTATTATAGAAAACTTACATGAATGTATTTACAATAGTAATACATGAAGGGGTTTGCAACAACACTTCAACGCCTTCGCTGCTTCCTTCCTCTTTCTTCTTCAGCTCTTTTGCGCTCTTCATCGTCATCAGCTCTCTTTCTCTTTTTCTCTTCTTCTTCCTTCCTTTTCTTCTTTTCATAGGCCCGTTTGGAAGCATCATCCCTTTGATTCCTCGCGATCCACTCTCGAGTCTTCCTTTCATTCTCTTCTTCTTGTCTTCATACTGCCTCAGCGTTCTTTCTTTCCACCTGACGGTTGGCAAGGTGATCATATCCAGCCCAGTAGATCAAGCCTTTCTTGTCGGGATCTACATATTCTATGTCCTTGGGTTTTGGTCGAGGTAGGAAACCTCTTCCACCACCACTTCTTCCTCTACCTGACTCGCTCTTCCTCTACTTACGGTGTGTGTCTTTGTCTTTGGGTCTTCCACTGAGCGATCATTGCCACCTTCATTACACAAGGCTAAACCTTTCTCCCAAGATAAATTCCAGTGCTTGAGCCGAGCCATTCCTTGAAATATCCTTCGATTCAAGAGTCTTAAACTCTTCAACCGATCTTGCTCGTATCCATCATCGTGCATCGATCCTCGATCCTTTCCAAATGAAGACCACCGTATTATTTCATGATTTCTTCAACGCGAGCATCCTGCTTTTGAGTTAACTCCTCAAACACTGCTTCAATGATATTTCTTTTGTTTGCCATTGATACAGCAGCATGCTCGATTTGTAGGGTCACAGGGAGTTTGCTGAGGATGGAGGCAGTAACGTGACCTTGCTGAGGGGTTTTAGCGTACATCAATTGCAATTGCTTTGAACTTTCTTCCCGCTCAACTGTATCTTTCTTAACAGTTTTGTTTTTCTTCTCAGATGCATTTTTCTTCAGCTTCTCTTCTTTTAGTCCCTTGAGGAGCTCCTCTTTCCCCTTTTTGGCATCATCAAAAGAGAGAGGAACCCCAAGGAACATATCGCTAAGGATAAAATCCAGTCTGCTGATCGTGGAGTTGTGCTTGGAGTCTGCTGAGTCATATGCGGCCCGAAATTCTAAGCGAGTTGCCTTAGTCTCGGTTGTGACTAGCTTCATATTAACCATGAGGAGGCTGAATTTGTCATTCATGGCATTCTCGAGTCTTTGAATTTCATTCTTGTGAAATTGTTGCAGCATCTCCATATTTGTCTTATGAGACTGGTTTAACCTTTCAATATACTCCTTCATCATTTGCCTGATCATAGAGTTATCAGCACTCCATACGAGCATTCTTCCATATATGACTTTGAAAAAGCAAACTTGCTCGAGTTTAATGGCAATCTGCTGTTGAGTCCATTCCCTAATCCACACCACGATCCCTCTCAAATCAGTTGTGAGAGTGGCATCACGATTGTCCAGACGTAAATCCAAAGAGGCTTGATGTCTTTCTATATTCTCAATCTCCTCACAGATCTTCTTGAAGACTTCACGAATTTCAACTATCTCGCCCGATTCAGCTGCTGGCCATTCTGCGTCGAAATTAAAGTCTGCTGGAATAATTGTGTTGGTGGGAATGATGGGATCTTCTCGGACAATGTATCTCCTTTGTTCAAGAATCGCTTTTCCTCTAATTCAGCAGCTTTAAGGAGAAGGGAAACATGTCTTGAAAGACATAATCGCGCACATATACGAATAACTTGTTGATTTTGTGCTCGCGATCACTCGCTTTCTACGTGCCTCAAACCGGCAGCCTTCATTGACATTTGTCACAAATTTGGTGGGAGCCTCAGATCGAGCCGGTGGAGTCGTTATCGCTGCACTGTGGGAGCCTCGCGAGATGACTCTTGCCTTCGGTGGGGCATTTGTGGTGTTTTGCCCGGTGACCGAGCCTCACTGTCCCTCGGCCTCGATGAGATTTTTCTAAATGAATTACCTGGTCCTCTGCTGTATCATCAACGTCATCGGATGATGATGAGACTTGTATGGTTGGCTCATCATCAAAATTAAACTTCATGCGAGCCGTTTTCTCTCATCGTAGGTCCTGTGGGTGTGAGTAAGGTTTAGAGGGGGGGTTGAATAAACCTTACCAAATATTCGATTTAGTCCTTTTAAAGAAATTACAGAGTTAACACAAACAGCTATGTCCTTGAGGGACAACTAAGTTGGTTATTCAGCAAAGTTAGCCATTCAATAGACTCGATAGAGCTGTTGATAGAATAACTCAGTTGTTTAACCTAAAACTTAACTTGGCTGTGTTGGTTTTATCAGCGGAAGACTTAACACCCTTTGATTTGATTTATACTTGTTTTAACACTTGATTTTAGCACTTAGTTATTAATCAGTTTAGATAGCAAATAAGTTTATTAGCAGATATAAAATAGATATGCAGAAATGTAAATGTGCTGAAAAATAAATGACACAGTTGATTTTTATAGAGGTTCGAAGATGGGGTAATTCTTCTAATCTTCTCTTCTCCAACTCCTGGAGGAATCCACTAAGTAATGATCAGTTCACAAAGTGGTTCTCAGTCTAGAAATAAGTCTTGATCACACAGCTGACTTGCTCCTTCGACTTAGTCTAGAGATGCCTTGGTCACACAACTGGCTTATCTTCCGACTCAGCTTCTTCACAGGGAGCTGCCTTGCTACTTCAGCTCACTTTCTCAAGCTTCTTGGATTAGATCACGAAGCCCTCCAATAACTTGATACTGGTTCGACCTTGAACCTTCCTACAATCCTCCTTAGAAAGTAGACCCCTTTTGATTCTTCAAAAGTTTCCTCTTCAATAGTTGAAGTTGTCTTTCCTTCACAGCTTTGTGTTGGATTGATTTCCTTCGAGTTTCAGGCTTTAGGATTTGCTTGAATATCTTTGAGAATATTTCCAGGTTATAGTTTGACTATTACTTGCTTGTTCGTTGTTCAGGTAATCAAGGTAACCTTTTCTTAATGGAATACCTCGGCCTTTTATAGTGAACTTTCAAAACTCGCCCGTTGAAGAGATAGGCTGATTTTCAAAAGACACTAGTTTTCGTTGGCTTGTCTTTTCTTGGTCTTCAATCTTGAGATGTAGACCTTTTCTCGTATTAAATGAATGTTTAACTTTTCGTGTTCGACACGAGGTGCTTCCCATTGGTTTATTCCTTTGCACGCTTCTGGGACGAGCACTTTAAGACTGGCAAAGATGGAAGTATTACTTATTTAAGTAATGTTCTTGACTTTTGTGCAACGGATTCATTTCATTGACTTCTCTTGGTCAGCCGCCTATTTCCCCAGGTGACTTGAGTCCGCTTCCAATCATTTGAAGACTAACCGTCACTTTCAACTTGTGACTTGCTTCTTGAGATGACTTTGATCGACACTTCACACGCTTGTTCCACAAATGATACATCTTGATAAGTTCTTGATCTTCCTTTCTTGGCCGTACTCGCTTGTTCCACAACGGAGTCTTCTCTTCGATCTTGATTGACTTTTTGTATTTCCCCAAGCATAGCGACTTGACTCGCTTTTCCAAACTATCTCTATTACAATGAAAATTACAAGAAAAATGGGGTGCCAACTTTCTAGTTTAAGTTTTACATGGCATTAATCAAAATCTATAAAATAAATTTCCCAACACTCACTGATCTGGCTCTTAGTTTTGATTACATCCCCAGTTGTATCTCTTTCTGTCATCGTTGGTCCACTCAGTCCTTGGCTTTTCAACCATGGCTGGTCTGTCTTCATCTGCTTCTGCTACTACAACTGCTATCCTTACAACTGTGTTCACTTTAAGTATTTGCAAAGGGCCCATCCTCTATCACTAGCCACATTTCATCATGTAAAGCAGATAGATGAGCCTACATACGAATTTTCCAGTCATCACATTCCTCAACAGTGAACATAGGAATGCGTGTCAGATTTGCTTCCATTATAATAACTTTTGCTAATAATGAAGGATTTTGAAAATACAAGTGTTAAAAATCTTTTAGAAAAGATAGAGATCTAGTTCAGTAACCAGCGCGGAAGGCTCAATGAACCAACCGCTCTAATACCACTTGTAGGTCCCAAGGGGTGTGAGTAAGGTTTAGAAAGGGGGGTTGAATAAACCTTACCTAATTTTCGATTTAGTCCTTTTAAAGAAATCACAGAGTTAACACAAACAGCTATGTCCTTGAGGGACAACTAAGTTGGTTATTCCGCAAAGTTAGCCATTCAACAGACTCGATAGAGCTATTGATAGAATAGCTCAGTTGTTTAACCTGAAACTTAACTTGGCTGTGTTGGTTTTATCAGCGGAACACTTAACACCCTTTGATTTGATTTAAACTTGTTTTAACACTTGATTTTAAAACTTAGTTATTAATCAGTTTAGATAGCAAATAAGTTTATTAGCAGATATAAAATAGATATGCAGAAATGTAAATGTGCTTAAAAATAAATGACAAAGTTGATTTTTATAGAGGTTCGAAGATGGGGTAATTCTTCTAATCCTCTCTTCTCCAACTCCTGGAGGAATCCACTAAGTAATGAGAAGTTCACAAAGTGGTTCTAAGTCTAGAAACAAGTCTTGGTCACACAGCTGACTTGCTTCTTCGACTTAGTCTAGAGATGCCTTGGTCACACAAACGCTTCTTCCGACTCACTTCTTCACAGTAAATGCCTTTGCTACTTCAGCTCACTTTCTCAAGCTTCTTGGATTTGATCACGACGTCCTCCAATAACTTGATACTGGTTCGACCTTGAACCTTCCTACAATACTCCTTGGAAAGTAGACCCCTTTTGATTCTTCAAAAGTTTCCTATTCAATCGTTGAAGTTGCCTTTCCTTCACAGCTTTGTGTTGGATTGATTTCCTTCGAGTTTCAGGCTTGAGGATTTGCTTGAATATCTCTGAGAATATTTGCAGGTTATAGTTTGACTATTGCTTGCTTGTTCGTTGTTCAGGTAATCAAGGTAACCTTTTCTCAATGGATTTCCTCGGCCTTTTATAGTGAACTTTCAAAAATCATCCATTGAAGAGATAGCCGGCTGATTTTAAAAAAGACACTAGTGTTCGTTGGCTTGTCTTTTCTTGGTCTTCAATCTTGAGATGTAGACCTTTCCTCGTATTCAATGAATGTTCAGCTTTTCGTTACGACACGAGGTGCGGTGCTTCCCATTGGTTTATTCCTTTTGCACGCTCGGGACGAGCACTTTAAGACTTGGCGGATGGAAGTATTACTTATTTAAGTAATGTTCTTGACTTAAACGGATTCATTTCGATTGACTTCTCTTGGTCACGCCTATTTCCCCGGTGACTTGAGTCTGCTCCAATCATTTGAAGACTCAACCGTCACTTTCAACTTGTGACTTGGCTTCTTGAGATGACTTTGACTAACACTTCACACAGCTGTTCCTTAGCTGATACATCTTCAGTCAAGTTCTTGATCTTCCTTCTTGGCCGTACTCAGCTGTTCCACAGCAGAGTCTTCTCTTCAGTCTTCAGTTGACTTCTTGTATTTCCTGGCATAGCTGACTTAACTCAGCTTTTCCAGCCCTATCTATTACAATGAAAATTACAAGGAAAATGGGGTGCTGACTTTCTAGTTTAAGTTTTACATGGCATTCATCAAAATCTATAAAATAAATTTCCCAACAAATGCCCCCTTTTTGATGATGCCAAAACTTAAAAAGATTAAACAACATGCAAACAACAAAGATACATACAGACAATGCAGTAACAAAGAATGTATGCATAGAATCAATCATTTTATTGATCACAACATTCTTGTCTTTTACACAGCTGTTTACAAAGTGTATCAGAGCATACTTATATCTAAGCAAATTACAATAATCTATGCTTGGATACAAATACAAGGAGAGAAATTACAAAACACTTTACTGAATATACAGATGACTTACACAAAAATGTATTTACAAGAGTAAAATACATGAAGGGTTCGCAACAACACTTCATCACCTTCGCTGCCTCCTTCTTTCCTGTTCAGCTCTGTCATCATCAACTCTGTTTCTTTTTCTTTCTTCTTCAGCTGCTTTCTTCTTTTCATAAGCTCTTTTCGCATCATCTTCTTTTCGCTTTCTATCTTTCCATAGCTGGTCTTGTCTTCTATTTCCTCTTCTAGTCTTCTCACGTATTAAGCATTCTTTCTAGCCACTTCCAGATTTGCTACTTCATCATACCCAGCCCAGTAGATCCTTCCATTCTTTCCAAGATCTACATATTCGATATTTTTGGGTAGCGGTCTAGGTCGAAAACTTCTTCCTCCACCTCTGGGTGTATACTGTACAGGAGTCTTCTATTTACCAGCTGAATGACTGCTGGTAGTCTGCTGCCTTTCAGCTTCTTCGCACAACTTAAGACCCTTCTCCCAGTACAGATCCCAGGCTTGGGCTACAAACATCTTCTGGAAATAGCCTTCGGATTCGAGCGTCTTAAATTCTTCAATTGATCTTGGCTCGAATCCGTCATCTGGAATAGCATCTGGATCCTTCCCTGCCGGAATGCCACCGTAATGTTTCAACACTTCTTCAATGCGGGCATCCGTCTTTTTATCGAACTCTATTATCCCTGCTTCTATAATTTTCCTTTTCTCTGACATGGGCATAGCAGAGTGTTCGATCGGCAGAGTCACTGGAAGTTTGCTGATGATTGAGGCTATCACAAGACCCTGCTGAGGGGTTTCAGCAATCATTAAAGTCATGTCCTTCGAATGTTCCCCCTCAGTTGCCTTTCCCTTCTTCTTCTCAGCTGCTGCTTCTTCTTTCAAACTCCTTAGGTACTCCTCTTCCCATTTTTTGGCATCATCAAAGGAGAGAGGAACCCCAGGGAACATGCCTGCGAGCATGAAGTCGAGTCTGCTGAGAGAGGAGGTCTGCTTGGAGTCTGCTGCGGCATAGGCTGTTCGAAATTCTAAATGCGTGGCTTTTGACTCGGATGCCACCAGTTTCATTTCAGCCAAGAGAAGGCTGAATATTGCATTCATGGTCTCCTCAAGATGCAAAATTTCTTTTCGATGAAATTCACGCAGGAGCTCCATTTCTGTTGTGTGGGAGGCATGCAACCTCTCCATATATGCCTGCATCCTCTGCTTCATATCAGCATTGTCAGCACTCCAAATAAGCATCTTATTGTACAATGCCTTGAAATAGGGAACTTGTTTGTATCACATTGCACTCTGCTGTTGACACCACTCCATGATCCTTACCACTATCGCTCTCAAATCTGCTGTGAGGGTGGCATCTCTATTGTCCAGGCGTAAATCTAGTGAGGCCTGGTGCCGTTCGATCTTCTCAATCTCTGCACAGATCTTCTTGAAGACTTCACGGATCTCAGCTATCACACATGATTCAGCTGCCGGCCATTCAACATCAAAATCAAAGTTTGCTGGCACAATAGAGTCGGTAGGGATTACAGGATCTTCTTGAAAGGTGAATCGACAATGCTCTTTAGCGGTCTCTTCCTCTAGCTCAGGCAGCTCGACCGAAAAGGGAAAAACTTGCTGAAAAGTATCATCTCACACATAAGGGATTGATTGTGCGGTCTGTGCCTGTGATGTTCCTGGTGTTAGTCCAAGTGGCTACGATAATCTAGAGGGGGGTGAATAGATTATCTCGGTTTTTCAGATTTTGCCCTCTTTTTCGAAAAATTCAAGCAAAGACGAAAATGCCGAATCTTTGAGTGAAACTAAATAGCACACTTCGATTTAAAGAGGTTCAACCCACCTAGGGCCTAATCCTCTACCACCCCAGTATATCCGGGATGGATTTCAAAAAGAAAAAAAGATTTTATTAATTACCAAAATTAATAATACAACACCTTGAGAATTACCACAATCCTCTTGCAACACCTTGAGGATTACCACAACCCTCTTACACCACCTTAAGGATTACCACAACCCTCTTACAACACCTTTGAAGATTACCACAACCTTCAAACACCTATCACCTATATCACCCAAGTGTATTCTTACCACAAGAATACTCACAAGGATGTCTTGTGTTGAATGATGACCAAAAAAAAGATTACAACTCAATGATGAATGATACAATATGAGTACAAGTGTAATCAAGAATTGAAAGCCTAGACCTCAAATTTGTGCAAGTGAAAGTGCTAAGGCTAATACAACAAGATATATGAAAGTGTTTGCTTGTTTGCTCTTTGCTTGTATAGAGTGTTGTGTCTTGTTGCTTGAATGAAGCTTCTATTTATAGGAGAGGCATTGGCTTTGATTTCCAGACATAGGCTCCTCCTTGGGGAGTGATTTGCTGCAAAAGAAACCATTTAAAATCATCAATATAGCTGTTAGAAATCAATCCCACAAAATAGGAAAAGTCATGCAAAAATGCAAATGATAGTTTGCTTTGATAAAATAGGGGTGCGACCAGTCGCGCAGAGATAAGATTGAAATTGAATTTCTACAATTTACACAGGGGGACCGGTCGGAGGGGGGTGCGCCGGTCGATGTTGACCTTGACGGTTGGGGTTTATAAAAAAACGAAACAGAAGATCAACCAAAAGAGGGACTCCCGCACGGCCGCCAGGGGTCGACCGGTCGCCCTCACCATCGACCACCTGGTCGACCGCCGCCTCCCCTTATTTTTTCTACGTCTCTTTTCCTGTTTCAAAACTCAACTCAGGTATTGGTTGCCCTATAGGGCGACTGCCGAGCTTGAAACAAATGTGTTGTCCAATTTTTTATCGAAAATAAACTCCAAAAAATACTCGAAAAATAGTAAAAATATTTTAATTCGATCGGAAGTATTTAGACAACAATTAGGGACATTGTTTTGGTTTAAAAACTCATTTGAACAAAATCATCAAAATCATGATAAAAACATTTATCTAACAAACTCCCCCTTTTTGATGATTACAAACCAAAACAATTTTCTCGAGGACGATTTTGAAAACAAATAAATTTTCCGGTTTTACGAGTGAACTATCCGTTAGAAAACATTTCATAAAAAGCTCCCCCTATCTATGAGCATATCAACAAGAGATATTGCAAAAGCTAGAAGCACAAGCTATAACAAGCTTTAATAAGATGCACAAAAACATCATAGGCTACTTAAGCTCCCCTCAAAATACTATAATCTTTTTGCAATCAAGTCCATAATACAAGCCATGGACTAGGTATACTTGCTTTAGAAAGCCATAGCTTATAGCTATTATTATAGCTTTTATTAGCTTCTTTTAGCTAACGAGCCAATTTCTCTGTTTCTCCCCCTTTGGAATCATCAAAAAGAATGTTAGGAAGATAAAAACATCATACAATTATATCAAAGTGCGCCAAAGAAACGGTTTATCAACCATTGAACAATTTAGGCTTAAAATCCAAGGAAAATGGGAGAAATGTATCATGAAGAGTTCATACGCTCGTTTTATTTGTCAAAACAT
This sequence comes from Rehmannia glutinosa, assembly GCA_016081115.2. Lineage (NCBI taxonomy): Eukaryota > Viridiplantae > Streptophyta > Magnoliopsida > Lamiales > Orobanchaceae > Rehmannia > Rehmannia glutinosa. Next base: position 49,845,131 of record CM071931.1, on the reverse strand, counting down.
GATCTCAATAAGGATTTAAGACTTTTGGAAGCAAGAGAATTATGTAGAAGTTGAAATATTCATTGTGACATTTCATCGAACACTTTGTGGGCGTAAAAATTAAAAGAAGTTGTATAGAGCCCTTGTAAATGAATCAAGCCAAATATTTTCATCACCAATTCACATCAAACATTATACAATACAATATAACAATCAAGCTCATCATGATCACAATATAATTTCATCAAAAAATATACAAGAAAGCCACAAGCTCAAGGGTTCAACCCAATTGAGCAAAGAAAGAAAAATTCTTACCATTCGATAGGTAAAGATGAGCAATGATGATGATAAACATGCTATATAAGGGCCAAGACATAAATTGAATGCATGAAAATCAATTTTGAGTGAAATTTGTGTGAATTTGGCAAAGGGACGAGAAATGGCAAAAATAAGTTAAAATGTCGAATGTCAAGACAGAACGGTTTTAATCAAAATATAGCTCGAGCGGCCGGTCGTGGTTGAGGGCGACCGGCCGACGTTGAGGGCGACTCTTTGCCCTCAACCTCTTCACCATCACTTTGTCAAGTTTTTCAAAATCCGAATTTTCAACCAAAATCCGATTTTTCGCCTAAGTTTTAAAAACATGCAAAATGTAAACGTAAACCTCATTCAATATGCATTATGCCTAACCGAGCTCGTATGGACGCAAAAAGTCTCGGAAGATAGTGGTTTTGTAAAAATGTCCGCTAATTGATCTTGAGATGGTACAAAAGATATCTCAATTTTTCGTTTTGAAACACAATCCCTTAGAAAATGATGTTGAATCTCAATATGTTTAGTACGTTTATGATGAACCGGTTTTGAGCAATATTTATAGCGGATATATTATCACAAAAGATAGGTACGTTTTGAAAAGAGCATTTGTAATCCGCTAAGGTTTGTTTCATCCAAGGAAGTTGAGTACAACAAAAAGCGGCGGAAATATATTCGCCGCCGTTGAAAGAGAAACACGCTTTTTGAAAACCAAGAAACTAGGCAATCGCCTAAAAATTGACATGATCCGGAAGTACTTTTCTGATCATCAATCTTTCCCGCATAATCCGAATCTCTATAACCTTTAAGAGAAAATTTTTTATTCTTTGGATAAAATAGACCATATTGAATAGTGCCTTTCAAATATCGAAAAATCCTTTTAACGGCACTCATATGAGATTCTTTGGGATTGCTTTGAAAACGAGCACAAAGGCATACGGCATGAAGAATGTCCGGTCTACTAGTGGTTAAATAAAGTAAACTACCAATCATACCTCGATACTTTGATTCATCCACGGACTTGCCTTTTTCATCTTTGTCAATTTTGACATTTGTTGCCATGGGAGTAGAAACGGTTCTTCCTTCTTCAATGCCAAACTTTTTCAAAAGTTCTTTTGTATATTTTGATTAAAAATGTATATGCCTTCTTGGCATTGCTTAATTTGGAGTCCAAGAAAGAAGTTGAGCTCCCCCATTATACTCATCTCAAATTCACCTTGCATCAACTTAGAGAATTTCTTGCACAAGGAATCATTAGTAGCACCAAAAATAATATCATCAACATAAATTTGCACAAGTAAGCAATCTTGCCCTTTTTCAAAAACAAAGAGAGTTGTATCAACTTTACCCCTTATAAAACCATTTTGCAAAAGAAAAGAGCTAAGTCTATCATACCATGCACGGGGTGCTTGCTTTAAACCATACAAGGCCTTTTTAAGTTTATAAACATCATTAGGCCTAGAAAAATTTTCAAACCCCGGGGGTTGTTTTACATAGACTTCTTCTTGAATAATACCAAAAGCAGATTTAACATCCATTTGGTAAAGTTTGAAATTTTTAAAACAAGAATAGGCAAGTAAAATACGAATAGCTTCTAAACGTGCTACAGGTGCAAAAGTTTCATCATAGTCAATACCTTCTTCTTGACAATACCCTTGAGCTACTAACCTTGCCTTATTTCGAACAATGTTGCCTTGATCATCAAGTTTGTTCCGGAATACCCATTTTGTACCAATAATAGTTTGAGATGAAGGACAAGGTACCAATTCCCATACATCATTTCTTTCAAATTGATTCAACTCCTCTTGCATCTCTAAGAACCAATCCTCATCCTCAATAGCCTCCTTAGCATTTCTAGGCTCCTTTTGAGAAATAAGAGCTTTCTCGGCAAATTTTCTCCGGGTCATCACTTTGTCAAGGGGATCACCAATAATAAGATCTTTTGGGTGATCTCCCTTAAATTTTAATGCAATTGGAAGATCCAAAGTATCACCTCTATCTTCTTGAGGAACATTTGAAGTGGACGATTGATCATTTGATGTAGACGGTTGATCATTAACTTGAACAATTGGTTCAATAATATCCTCTTCATCACTTTAATCATTGGGTATTCTTTCAACACCCGAAGCTTCATTGAATTTGACATGGATGGATTCTTCAACAACCCCACTAGTCTTATTGTAAACCCGAAATGCTTTGCTTTTTGTTGAATATCCCATAAATATCCCTTCATCGGCCTTAGGATCAAGTTTGTCCAATTGATCCTTGGTATTCAAAATAAAGCATTTACAACCAAATATCTTGAAATAACTAATATTTGGAGTTCTACCTTTCCAAAGCTCATATGGAGTTTTATTCATTTTAGGACGAATATAAACTCGATTAATAACATAGCAAGCGGTACTTACGGCTTCGGCCCAAAAATATTTTGGAAGTGAAAATTCATTGAGCATGGACCGACTCATCTCTTGTAGTGTCCGATTTTTCCTTTCGGCTACTCTATTTTGTTGAGGTGTCCTTGGAGCCGAAAAATTATGAGCATATCCCTTAGATTCGCAAAAGACTCTAAATTCACTATCAAATTCTCCACCTCGATCGCTTCGAATAGACTTAATAGTATCTTACTTTTCATTCTCAATAAGTCTACACAACTTAACAAACTCATTAACGACATCGCTTTTATTAGTAAGAAAAAGAGCCCAAGTATATCTAGAAAAATCATCGACAATAACGAAAGTGTAATGTTTTCCACTTAGACTAGCCGTACCAATATCCCCATACAAATCAAGGTGAAGCATTTGTAGGGGTTTGGTTGTGGAAATTTCATTTTTGGGCTTAAAACTACTATTAACTAATTTGTTCTTTTGACAAGTGTCACATAAGCCAAGTTTTCAAAATTCAATTTGGGTAGTCCTTTTACATGTTGGTTTTTGTAAATATTTTTCAAATTCTTATATCCAACATGTCCAAGTCGCCTATGCCATAAACTAGTTAAATCATTATTAGCGACTAAACAAGAAACATTTTGACTAACCAAATCACTTGTACAAATTTTGTAAAGATTGCCTTTTCTATTTGCTTCACAAATAATTTCACCATTTTTAAGAATAAGGCATTTTTCTTTATTGAAAGAAACATCATAATTTGAATCACAAAGTTGGCTAACACTTATCAAATTAAACTTAAGCTCTTCTACTAAAAGAACATTACTAAGAGAGAAAGAAGAGTTACCAATTTCTCCATTTCCAAGAATTCTTCCTTTGCCATTGCCGAACATGACCATACCCTCTTCTTGGAGCTTGATGTTGGTAAAAAGTTCTCTCCTCCCGGTCATATGGCATGAACATCCGCTGTCCACGAGCCATTTTGAATCTTCCATTGTTGTTATAGCCCCTATTACCTCATTATTTTCATCGTCTTATGGCCATGAGACCATGTTCGGTCTCTCCTTCCTCGCGTCGGTTGTTTCGAGTAGTTCATCCCACGTTTGACCTCCGCATTTAGAGCCTTCTTTTTCGTGAAAGGCTTCTTTTTCTTTTGTTCCTCTTCATCGAAGTTTTGGGCAATCGGCAATAAAGTGCCCGGGTTTTCCGCATTTAAAGCAAGCATTATCTCTTGGTTTTCTTGCTTTATTTTTATTCACAAATTTTGCAAATTTTCGAAGAAGTGCGGCCGTCTCCTCATCATCATCATCATTATCATAGTATGCATTATTAGAAGAAGAAGCAAGACCTTTAGGAATAATTTGCATACCCGATTGATTTATGGATGGTTTGGAATTTTTCCTCTCCTTGAGATAGACTTCATAGATGAGGAGGTTTCCAATAAGCTCGTCAAACTTGAGTGTCTCAAGATTTTGTGCCTCCGTGATTGCCGTCATTTTTTCGGACCATGAGCCGGGAAGAACATTCAATACCTTAGTCACCTTGTCTTCTTTGGAGATGACTTTACCGAGGGCCACAAGAGGATTGACAATATTGTCAAGCCTTTCCACCATCTTGGAGATACTTTCACCATCATGCATGTTAAAGTTTTCAAAGTCTTTAACAAGCATAGTCTTTCTTGCTTGCTTGACCTTCTTGGTCCCTTCATAGATTGTCTCCAATTTTTCCCAAACCTCATGTGCCGACCTTATGCCTCTTATGCGATTGTACTCGGTGGCGGTAAGAGAACAATGCAAAATATTTAAGGCCTTACCGTTTAGAGAGAAAGACTTTTTGTCGTTATCATCGAACTCCTTGAAAGGTTTAGGAGCCGAGGTGCCATCCTCCGATTTCTTGGTTGGTTGATCAACTCCTTCAATGACCACATTCCAAATGTCGAACCCGCACCCTTGTAGGAAGCACTCCATACGGTCTTTCCAAAATGTGTAGTTGTTGGCGTCGAATAGTGGTGGCTTGTTGGTGGAGACGCCGATTGTGAGATAAGCATCATTTGTAGCCATGGATCTTTACTCTTTACTCGGAACGAGCTAGCCAAAGAGTTTGGCTTTGATACCACTTGTTAGTCCAAGTGGCTACGATAATCTAGAGGGGGGGTGAATAGATTATCTCGGTTTTTCAGATTTTGCCCTCTTTTTCGAAAAATTCAAGCAAAGACGAAATGCTAATTGCGGAAACTAAATAGCACACTTCGATTTAAAGAGGTTCAACCCACCTAGGGCCTAATCCTCACCACCCTAGTATATCCGGGATGGATTTCAAAAAGAAAAAAAGATTTTATTAATTACCAAAATTAATAATATAATACCTTGAGAATTACCACAATCCTCTTGCAACACCTTGAGGATTACCACAACCCTCTTACACCACCTTGAGGATTACCACAACCCTCTTACAACACCTTTGAAGATTACCACAACCTTCAAACACCTATCACCTAGATCACCCAAGTGTATTCTTACCACAAGAATACTCACAAGGATGTCTTGTGTTGAATGATGACCAAAAAAAAGATTACAACTCAATGATGAATGATACAATATGAGTACAAGTGTAATCAAGAATTGAAAGCCTAGACCTCAAATTTGTGCAAGTGAAAGTGCTAAGGCTAATACAACAAGATATATGAAAGTATTTGCTTGTTTGCTCTTTGCTTGTATAGAGTGTTGTGTCTTGTTGCTTGAATGAAGCCTTTATTTATAGGAGAGGTCTTGGCTTTGATTTCCAGACATAGGCTCCTCCTTGGGGAGTGATTTGCTGCAAAAGAAACCATTTAGAATCATCAATATAGCTGTTAGAAATCAATCCCACAAAATAGGGAAAAGTCATTCAAAATGCAACGGATAGTTTCTTTGATAAAACGGGTGCGACCGTCACAGAGATAAGATTGAAATTGAATTTCTCAATTTTTACATAGGGGGGACCGGTCGGAGGATGCAACCGGTCGCCCTTGATGTTGACCGGTTGGGGTTGATAAAAAAACAAAACAGAGAAAACTGAACCAAAAGAGGGACTCCCAGGTACCGGTCGCCCAGGGGTCGAACGATCTCCCTCACCGCTCGACCAACTGGTCGACCAGTTACCCTCCCTTATTTTTTCTATGTCCCTTTTCCTGTTTCAAAACTCAACTCAGGTACGGGTTGCCCTATAGGGCGACCGGTCGAGCCTGAAACAAATGTGTTGTCCAATTTTTTATCGAAAATAAACACCAACAAATACTCCAAAAAATAGTAAAAACATTTTAAATCGATCGGAAGTATTTAGACAACAATTAGGGACATTGTTTTGGTTTAAAAACTCATTTGAACAAAATCATCAAAATCATGATAAAAACATTTATCTAACACCTGGTGGAGTCGGTACTGCTGCAGTTGTGGGAGTCTGCGCAAGGATGATGACTCGGTGCAAACTGGCCTTATTGAGTGGGTTGGCCAACTGACTTAGCCTCAGCTGTCTTAACAGCTTCTTCAGCCTGAGTAGATTTTTGTAAGTGAAGTATCGGGTCCTCGGCTGCAACATCAGCGTCATTGGATGATGATGAACCCTGGGGCTTGGTTCATCATCAAAGTTGAATGTTTGACGAGCAACTTTGAAACTCGATCGACTTGTCTCATGGAGAACATCCTCACCGGGTCCTTTTGATGTGCAATCAAGGTTGGACTCGCCTTCATCTTCGACTCCGAAATGATATGTTATGATTTTCCCGGGAGTCTTGAAGTGCACTAATCTCCTTCTCGTATTCAAAGACTATGAACATGAGGATGTTCGGAATCTCTTGAGCTTTACCTAGGAGGTCTCAACTTCCCTTGGGCCTACAACACCTCCAGCTCAGCTCAATCGCAACGAGGCATTCTACATTCCCTTCGGCCGCAGTGCCTTAGGGTCTTCAAAGATGGCATCCATAGAGTCTCAACCCGATCGATTGCGCTGCCTGCCCGAGTGTTAACTCTCAGGGCATTTCCATCCTGTGCCTCGACTGCAATAGCAGTGTCATCAGCCTTCAAAGCAGCTCACACTTCAGCTGGGACAGACTCAACTGTCCGAGCTTCGTCAATGTCAATCTGCAGAAATTCTTGTTCAGTTTCCACTTCGCCACCTTTCTTCAATATAGAGTCATCTGCAGCATCCTCCGACCCTGCTGCAGTGGAGTGAGTTTCCCCCTGCACACACCGAAAGTGATGATGATGGGGTTACTCTTCTCCGGACTCATGGCTTTTGCTTCCGTTGAGTGCTCAGCCATTGGGGCAGGTGGTAAAACACCTTCAGTAGGGGTTGGCTCAACTTGGGTGCCCAAATTCCCAGTCTCATTGCCAAATCCCCTTGGACCCATCTTCCGAAAGTACTGGGGACGTAGCTGCAGTGATGGTTGTGGCAATTTGCTGCACTATTCCTAATGGGTCTATCTGCGGAAGAGATTGTGAGGACTCTCCTGGTCCTTCAAACATTTGTTGCTCATGCATCATCCTGGATTCCCTCATAGCTTGATGCATGTCTGACTTCTCTGTTGTAGCAACGGGATCCATATCTTCATCACTCTCTGAGAACACATTCAGATGAGGGTGAGTGTGTTCTAGAGTTCCAGTAAGCGGAAATATACTGGTTTTCTCGAGAGCTTCGCTTCCTACCGCTTTGCTTGTTCCTTCTCCTTGAAGATTTGTAGGATATTCAGCGCTATCTTCATCAAGGGCCTCAAGCACTTTGGTGACTCCAAGAAATTGGAACAATTCTTCCTCTTCTTCGATAAACTCGTATGCGTTCAAACCGCACCCTTGAGTGGCTTAGCTTCCACGCCTCCATTCACGAGACGGCGCCAATGTTTGGGTATATAGGAGAATACATGATGACATCATCATCGTCATCTTCTTCTTGTCCTTCCTTTTCTGGGATGGAAGGCAGGATGCTCTGCTGCTCTTCACTTTCAACAGCGTCCGTAGCAGGTGGAGACAACTTTTTCAATTGGAGGTTCAGTTGTCTCAGCTGCTGTGTTGTCCTCATCTGTCCTCTCCACAGCTGAGTCTTCTGTGGGCCTCTGCTGATCACCCTCAACAGACTTGGCAGTTTTATGTATTAGTTCAGGAGACTGCACTTCCTGAGAGTCAGCAGTCTCAAATGCTTTTTCCAAATGAGTGGCGATTCACCGTTTTTTCACGCTCAAAGCTTGATGATCCTTCTTCTTTTGGTTCTAACCGAGGGAATTTCTGGTTCTTTTTCCTCTTCCTATTCTTTGGCGGCGGGGCCGGCATCCTTCCTGACCGAGTCGCCTTCCTGGGCTTGGCGCCCTTTTCTTGCGTATGGGTCGAGAAGGGATTTGGGCTTCCTACTCACCCACGGCCAGTAGGGGAAGGAGACACGGCTGGTCGGGCAGGTGACTCGTCTCGCACGATCGAGTGCATCTGTTTCTTTCTTTGTAGGGAAGCCTTCTTCTTTGCATCTGCAGGGGCTGCTTTCTTCTTGGGAAGAGAGGTAACAACTATGTCCTCGGGTTCAGCTGATTTCCCCTCGCTCGTATCCGCCCTCTTCACATGGGCTCTCTTCTGGGGCTCCCGAGAGATTCGCCCTAAACATCTTCTTATTGATATGGCAAGGTTTTCCATGTCGAAGGGGAATGCCCTTCATTTCCATCAGGTGGCCAATCACCAGGCCATAACCAAGAGATCCTCCAAAGGATCCATCTTCCTTGACTGATTTATTTACAACGTTTTTGGCGTAGTCCTCGCTATACACGAACTCCCGCCTGATTGACTTTCTTGCTCTACATGATCGCAACCACGATGATCATCTTAGTCTTTGACAGCTGGTTGAAACTGCCAAACTTCATGTCTACACACTTAGAGACGACATCCATCAACTTGTGATAGTCGTCCTTCAGCAATTTCTTCTCAGCTGTGTAGACCACCTTAGCAGCACACTCTGGTTTGGCTACCTCTTCCCATGCAACAGCCAAATCAACACCAGCTTCATTTATCTCATTCATGCCTTCAGACGACAACAAACAGTGCTCCGCAAGGTCCTTAGCTGTTATTATAATGTCCTTGCGGTGGACATAAGACTTGATTCATTCGTTCTGCACTTCTGCATTAACATAGAACCGCGTCACCTCTTCAAGGTAGGTGTGTGAATACTCCAAAGTCAGAAAAGCCTTAAGACCGGACTTTTCCAACATTTCTGCAATCTTCTTCACTAGGGTTTCATCCGAACCCTGCTTCACCATGCCTTCAAAATCCACGGACGATCCTGAGTGGATTTGCTTCGATAACTTGACAAAATCAAACTTCGGTGCCATTTTTCGGAACTTTTACCGATTAAAACTTGAAGAAATGGTTGGAGGACACTTAGGGTTTTCGAGAGAGAAAAATGGCTTGCTTTCTTTTGCTTGAAGATGAACAGTTTTCGAGTGAGAGAGAGAGAACTGGTAAAATGAATATATAAGGGTTATGAAAGGACATGTCTTTGATTTTTGAAATTTGATCAAGATCAACGGCTCAGATTTAGCACGCCAAACCGCATTTAATTCCTCACATTTAATGTGGCAGCATTTATATCCAACCATATATTTACTGTGCAGCTTTTGACTATACCCGTCATTATTACGCTGACGTCATCCTTAAAAACATTCCACTCATTTAAAACGACTGTGTTTTTGTCACTTAGCTCATAAATGACTCATCTTATCTCAAAAATGACTTAACTCTTCTTCTCTCTTTTCATTAAGTGACTCGGTTATTCGCCTAACTCGACATCTGGTGACTTTCCGATATGGTCATTTCACTTAGCTGATGCAAAAAACTTGTTCATTTCTCACTTTTTATCTTCCATCTCTTCTGATTGAGACTTCTGAGTGTTAACTCAGCTCAATTAACTCTAGCTCATGCTTAAGCTCTTCAAATCTTGATTCACGTAAGGGCTTGGTGAAAATGTCAGCTAACTGCTTATCAGTTGAGATATATTCCATAGTGATATCTTTCTTTTCAACATGATCTCTTATAAAATGATATCTGACATCAATGTGCGTTGTTCTTGAATGCAACACATGATTCTGAGTGATTGCAATAGCACTTGTGTTATCCACAATACTTGGGCACACAACACTTGCCGCAGCTATGTACTCGCTTCAATCATGGGATGTGGCTATTGAGTTTTGATTCTTACTAAACCAGAAACCAACTGCTTTCCAAGCATTTGACATGTACCGAAGTACTCTTCCCGTCAACTCTACATCCAAAGATAGTCCGAGTCCGAGTAACCAATAAGATTGAATCCACCTTCCTTTGGATACCATAAGCCAACTTCTTGCATCCTTTCAAATATCTTAGGATTCTCTTAGCATTGCTATGTGTGGCTTTCCTTTGGTGCAGATTGAAATCTTGCACATACACCTACCGCAAAGGTGATGTCCGGTCTCTTGTCATTAAATGAGAGCAACATCCAATAAGTGCTTTGTATCTTGTTTGATCTACAGCTTTACCATTTGCATCCATGTCCATCTTGACTGATGTGTTCATTGGTATTTTCACAGAATGTTTCTCTTCCATACCAAATTTCTTCATTAAATCTCTGGTGTACTTTGTTTGACTTATGAAAGTTCCATCCTTCAATTGCTTAACTTGAAGTCCTAGGAAGAAAGCCAACTCTCCCATCATGCTCATTTCAAATTTGCCTTGCATGAGGTTTGAGAACTTATCACACAACTCTTTATTTGTGGATCCAAAAATGATATCATCCACATATATTTGAACAAGCAGTATACTCCGAAAAATAGTAAAAATATTTTAAGTCGATCGGAAGTATTTAGACAACAATTAGGGACATTGTTTTGGTTTAAAAACTCATTTGAACAAAATCATCAAAATCATGATAAAAACATTTATCTAACAAACTCCCTCTTTTTGATGATTACAAACCAAAACAATTTTCTGGAGGACGATTTTGAAAACAAATAAATTTTCCGGTTTTACGAGTGAACTATCCGTTAGAAAACATTTCATAAAAAGCTCCCCCTATCTATGAGCATATCAACAAGAGATATTGCAAAAGCTAGAAGCACAAGCTATAACAAGCTTTAATAAGATGCATAAAAACATCATAGGCTACGAAGCTCCCCCTGTCAAAATACTATAATCTTTTGCAATCAAGTCCATAATACAAGCCATGGACTAGGTATACTTGGCTTTAGAAAGCCATAGCTTATAGCTATTATTGCGAACTTTTATTAGCTTCTTTTAGCTAACGAGCCAATTTCTCCGTTTCTCCCCCTTTGGAATCATCAAAAAGAATGTTAGGAAGATAAAAACATCATACAATTATATCAAAGTGCGCCAAAGAAACGGTTTATCAACCATTGAACAATTTAGGCTTAAAATCCAAGGAAAATGGGAGAAATGTATCATGAAGAGTTCATACGCTCGTTTTATTTGCCAAAACATGATCTCAATAAGGATTTAAGACTTTTGGAAGCAAGAGAATTATGTAGAAGTTGAAATATTCATTGTGACATTTCATCGAACACCTTGTGGGCGTAAAAATTAAAAGAAGTTGTATAGAGCCCTTGTAAATGAATCAAGCCAAATATTTTCATCACCAATTCACATCAAACATTATACAATACTATATAACATTCAAGCTCATCATGATCATAATATAATTTCATCAAAAAATATACAAGAAAGCCACAAGCTCAAGGGTTCAACCCAATTGAGCAAAGAAAGAAAAATTCTTACCATTCGATCGGTAAAGATGAGCAATGATGATGATAAACATGCTATATAAGGGCCAAGACATGAATTGAATGCATGAAAATCAATTTTGAGTGAAATTTGTGTGAATTTGGCAAAGGGGACGAAATGGCAAAAATAAGTTAAAATGTCGAATCTTTGAGAGATGAACGGTTTTAATCCAAAATATAGCTCGGGCGACGGTCGTGGTTGAGGCGACCGATCGACGTTGAAGGCGACCGGTTGCCCTCAACCTCTTCAAATCATCATTTGTTTTGTCAAGTTTTCAAAATCCGAATTTTCAACCAAAAATCCGATTTTTCGCCCCTAAGTTTTAAAAACATGCAAAATGTAAACGTAAACCTCATTCAATATGCATTATGCCTAACCGAGCTCGTATGGACGCAAAAGTCTCGGAAGAGAGTGGTTTTGTAAAAATGTCCGCTAATTGATCTTGAGATGGTACAAAAGATATCTCAATTTTTCGTTTTGAAACACAATCCCTTAGAAAATGATGTCGAATCTCAATATGTTTAGTACGTTTATGATGAACCGGGTTTTGAGCAATATTTATAGTGGATATATTATCACAAAAGATAGGTACGCGTTTTCAAAAGAGCATTTGTAATCCGCTAAGGTTTGTTTCATCCAAAGAAGTTGAGTACAACAAAAAAAGCGGCGGAAATATATTCGGCTTCGCCGTTGAAAGAGAAACACGCTTTTGCTTCTTTGAAAACCAAGAAACTAGGCAATCGCCTAAAAATTGACATGATCCTGAAGTACTTTTCTGATCATCAATATTTCCCGCATAATCCGAATCTCTATAACCTTTAAGAGAAAAATATTTATTCTTTGGATAAAATAGACCATATTGAATAGTGCCTTTCAAATATCGAAAAATCCTTTTAACGGCACTCATATGAGATTCTTTGGGATTGCTTTGAAAACGAGCACAAAGGCATACGACATGAAGAATGTCCGGTCTACTAGTGGTTAAATAAAGTAAACTACCAATCATACCTCGATACTTTGATTCATCCACGGACTTGCCTTTTTCATCTTTGTCAATTTTGACATTTGTTGCCATGCGAGTAGAAACGGTTCTTCCTTCTTCAATGCCAAACTTTTTCAAAAGTTCTTTTGTATATTTTGATTGCGAAATGTATATGCCTTCTTGGCATTGCTTAATTTGGAGTCCAAGAAAGAAGTTGAGCTCCCCCATTATACTCATCTCAAATTCACCTTGCATCAACTTAGAGAATTTCTTGCACAAGGAATCATTAGTAGCACCAAAAATAATATCATCAACATAAATTTGCACAAGTAAGCAATCTTGCCCTTTTTCAAAAACAAAGAGAGTTGTATCAACTTTACCCCTTATAAAACCATTTTGCAAAAGAAAAGAGCTAAGTCTATCATACCATGCACGGGTGTGCTTGCTTTAAACCATACAAGGCCTTTTTAAGTTTATAAACATCATTAGGCCTAGAAAATTTTCAAACCCCGGGGTTGTTTTACATAGACTTCTTCTTGAATAATACCATTTAAGAAAGCAGATTTAACATCCATTTGGTAAAGTTTGAAATTTTTAACAAGAATAGGCAAGTAAAATACGAATTGCTTCTAAACGTGCTACGGGTGCAAAAGTTTCATCATAGTCAATACCTTCTTCTTGACAATACCCTTGAGCTACTAACCTTGCCTTATTTCGAACAATGTTGCCTTGATCATCAAGTTTGTTCCTGAATACCCATTTTGTACCAATAATAGTTTGAGATGAAGGACAAGGTACCAATTCCCATACATCATTTCTTTCAAATTGATTCAACTCCTCTTGCATCTCTAAGAACCAATCCTCATCCTCAATAGTCTCCTTAGCATTTCTAGGCTCCTTTTGAGAAATAAGAGCTTTCTCGGCAAATTTTCTCCGGGTCATCACTTTGTCAAGGGGATCACCAATAATAAGATCTTTTGGGTGATCTCCCTTAAATTTTAATGCAATTGGAAGATCCAAAGTATCACCTCTATCTTCTTGAGGAACATTTGAAGTGGACGATTGATCATTTGATGTAGACGGTTGATCATTAACTTGAACAATTGGTTCAATAATATCCTCTTCATCACTTTCATCATTGGGTATTCTTTCAACACCCGAAGCTTCATTGAATTTGACATGGATGGATTCTTCAACAACCCCACTAGTCTTATTGTAAACCCGAAATGCTTTGCTTTTTGTTGAATATCCCATAAATATCCCTTCATCGGCCTTAGGATCAAATTTGTCCAATTGATCCTTGGTATTCAAAATAAAGCATTTACAACCAAATATCTTGAAATAACTAATATTTGGAGTTCTACATTTCCAAAGCTCATATGGAGTTTTATTCATTTTAGGACGAATATAAACTCGATTAATAACATAGCAAGCGGTACTTACGGCTTCGGCCCAAAAATATTTTGGAAGTGAAAATTCATTGAGCATGGACCGACTCATCTCTTGTAGTGTCCGATTTTTCCTTTCGGCTACTCTATTTTGTTGAGGTGTCCTTGGAGCCGAAAAATTATGAGCATATCCCTTAAATTCGCAAAAGACTCTAAATTCACCATCAAATTCTCCACCTCGATCGCTTCGAATAGACTTAATAGTATCTTCCTTTTCATTCTCAATAAGTCTACACAACTTAACAAACTCATTAACGACATCGCTTTTATTAGTAAGAAAAAGAGCCCAAGTATATCTAGAAAAATCATCGACAATAACGAAAGTGTAATGTTTTCCACTTAGACTAGCAGACCAATATCCCCATACAAATCAAGGTGAAGCATTTGTAGGGGTTTGGTTGTGGAAATTTCATTTTTGGGCTTAAAACTACTATTAACTAATTTGTTCTTTTGACAAGTGTCACATAAGCCAAGATTTTCAAAATTCAATTTGGGTAGTCCTTTTACATGTTGGTTTTTGTAAATATTTTTCAAATTCTTATATCCAACATGTCCAAGTCGCCTATGCCATAAACTAGTTAAATCATTATTAGCGACTAAATAAGAAAAATTTTGACTAACCAAATCACTTGTACAAATTTTGTAAAGATTGCCTTTTCTATTTGCTTCACAAATAATTTCACCATTTTTAAGAATAAGGCATTTTTCTTTATTGAAAGAAACATCATAATTTGAATCACAAAGTTGGCTAAAACTTATCAAATTAAACTTAAGCTCATCTACTAAAAGAACATTACTAAGAGAGAAAGAAGAGTTACCAATTTCTCCATTTCCAAGAATTCTTCCTTTGCCATTGCCGAACATGACCATACCCTCTTCTTGGAGCTTGATGTTGGTAAAAGGTTATCTCCTCCCGGTCATATGGCATGCACATCCGCTGTCCACGAGCCATTTTGAATCTTCCATTGTTGTTATAGCCCCTATTACCTCATTATTTTCATCGTCTATGGCCATGAGACCATGTTCGGTCTCTCCTTCCTCGTCGGTTGTTTCGAGTAGTTCATCCCACGTTTTGACCTCCGCATTTAGAGCCTTCTTTTTCGTGAAAGGCTTCTTTTTCTTTTGTTCCTCTTCATCGAGTTTTGGGCAATCGGCAATAAAGTGCCCGGGTTTTGCGCATTTAAAGCAAGCATTATCTCTTGGTTTTCTTGCTTTATTTTTATTCACAAATTTTGCAAATTTTCGAAGAAGTGCGGTCGTCTCCTCATCATCATCATCATTATCATAGTATGCATTATTAGAAGAAGAAGCAAGACCTTTAGGAATAATTTTCATACCCGATTGATTTATGGATGGTTTGGAATTTTTTCTCTCCTTGAGATAGACTTCATAGATGAGGAGGTTTCCAATAAGCTCGTCAAACTTGAGTGTCTCAAGATTTTGTGCCTCCGTATTGCCGTCATTTTTTCGGACCATGAGCCGGGAAGAACATTCAATACCTTAGTCACCTTGTCTTCTTTGGAGATGACTTTACCGAGGGCCACAAGAGGATTGACAATATTGTCAAGCCTTTCCACCATCTTGGAGATACTTTCACCATCATGCATGTTAAAGTTTTCAAAGTCTTTAACAAGCATAGTCTTTCTTGCTTGCTTGACCTTCTTGGTCCCTTCATAGATTGTCTCCAATTTTTCCCAAACCTTATGTGCCGACCTTATGCCTCTTATGCGATTGTACTCGGTGGCAGTAAGAGAACAATGCAAAATATTTAAGGCCTTACCGTTTAGAGAGAAAGCCTTTTTGTCGTTATCATCGAACTCCTTGAAAGGTTTAGGAGCCGAGGTGCCATCCTCCGATTTCTTGGTTGGTTGATCAACTCCTTCAATGACCACATTCCAAATGTCGAACCCGCACCCTTGTAGGAAGCACTCCATACGGTCTTTCCAAAATGTGTAGTTGTTGGCGTCGAATAGTGGTGGCTTGTTGGTGGAGACGCCGGTTGTGAGATAAGCATCATTTGTAGCCATGGATCTTTCCTCTTTACTCGGAACGAGCTAGCCAAAGAGTTTGGCTTTGATACCACTTGTTAGTCCAAGTGGCTACGATAATCTTGAGGGGGGGTGAATAGATTATCTCGGTTTTTCGATTTTGCCCTCTTTTTCGAAAAATTCAAGCAAAGACGAAATGCTAATTGCGGAAACTAAATAGCACACTTCGATTTAAAGAGGTTCAACCCACCTAGGGCCTTATCCTCACCACCCTAGTATATCCGGGATGGATTTCAAAAAGAAAAAAAGATTTTATTAATTACCAAAATTAATAATATAATACCTTGAGAATTACCACAATCCTCTTGCAACACCTTGAGGATTACCACAACCCTCTTACACCACCTTGAGGATTACCACAACCCTCTTACAACACCTTTGAAGATTACCACAACCTTCAAACACCTATCACCTAGATCACCCAAGTGTATTCTTACCACAAGAATACTCACAAGGATGTCTTGTGTTGAATGATGACCAAAAAAAAGATTACAACTCAATGATGAATGATACAATATGAGTACAAGTGTAATCAAGAATTGAAAGCCTAGACCTCAAATTTGTGCAAGTGAAAGTGCTAAGGCTAATACAACAAGATATATGAAAGTGTTTGCTTGTTTGCTCTTTGCTTGTATAGAGTGTTGTGTCTTGTTGCTTGAATGAAGCCTCTATTTATAGGACAGGTCTTGGCTTTGATTTCCAGACATAGGCTCCTCCTTGGGGAGTGATTTGCTGCAAAAGAAACCATTTAGAATCATCAATATAGCTGTTAGAAATCAATCCCACAAAATAGGGAAAAGTTGTCTGAAAATGCAACGGATAGTTTGCTGATAAAACAGGGGTGCGACCGGTCGCGCAGAGATAAGATTGAAATTGAATTTCTGCAATTTTTACACAGGGGGACCGGTCGGAGGGGGATGCAACCGGTCGCCCTTGATGTTGACCGGTTGGGGTTGATAAAAAAACGAAACAGAGAAAACTGAACCAAAAGAGGGACTCCTGTGCACGGTCGCCGTAAACGTTCTCCTCACCGGTCGACCACAGTCGACTCGATCGCCCTCCCTTATTTTTTTCTACGTCCCTTTTCTTGTTTCAAAATCAACTCAGGTACGGGTTGCCCTATAGGGCGACCGGTCGAGCCTGAAACAAATGTGTTGTCCAATTTTTTATCGAAAATAAACACCAACAAATACTCCGAAAATAGTAAAAACATTTTAAATCAATCGGAAGTATTTAGACAACAATTAGGGACATTGTTTTGGTTTAAAACTCATTTGAACAAAATCATCAAAATCATGATAAAAACATTTATCTAACACCTGGTGGAGTCGGTATTGCTGCAGTTGTGGGAGTCTGCGCAGATGACTCGGGTACAGCTGGGCCTTGTTGAGTGGGTTGGCCAATCGACGACTTAGCCTCACTGTCTTAATGACTTTTTCACCGAGTAGATTTTTGTAAGTGAAGTATCGGGTCCTCGGCTGCAACATCAGCGTCATTGGATGATGATGAAACCTGGGGGCTTGGTTCATCATAAAGTTGAATGGTTTGACGAGCACCTTTGAACTCGAACGACTTGTCTCGCGGGAGAACATCCTCACTGGGTCCTTTTGATGTGCAAACTGGGTTGGACTCAGCTTCATCTTCAGACTCCAGAAATGATATGTCATGATTTTCCTGGGAGTCTTGAAGTGCACTAATCTCCTTCTCGGTTCAAGACTATGAACATGAGGGATGTTCGAATCTCTTGAGCTTTACCTAGGGAGGTCTCAACTTCCCTTGGGCCTACAACACCTCCAAAGGCGGTCCTCAACTACAAATGAGGGCATTCTACATTCCCTTCGACGTCGCACTGCCTTAGGGTCTTCAATGATGGCATCCATAGGAGTCTCAACCCCTTGGATTACGCTTTCGGCCTGCAGTGTTAACTCTCGGGCATTTCCATCTCAGGCCTCGATCGCAACAAAAAGAAGCAGTCATCGACCTTCAAAGCGGCTCACACTTCACCGGGACGACTCAATCGTCGAGCCACAATGTCAATCTGCAGAAATTCTTGTTCAGTTTCCACTTCGCCACCTTTCTTCAATATAGAGTCATCTGCAGCATCCTCTGACCCTGCTGCAGTGGAGTGAGTTTTCCCCCAGCTGGCACACCAGCTGAGTGACTGATGATGGGGTTACTCTTCTCCAGACTCGCGGCTACTTCCGTTGAGTGCTCAACCGTTGGGGCAGGTGGTAAAACACCTTCAATAGGGGTTGGCTCAACTTGGGTGCCCAAATTCCCAGTCTCATTGACAAATCCCCTTGGACCCATCTTCCGAAAGTACTGGGGACGTAGCTGCAGTGATGGTTGTGGCAATTTGCTGCACTACTCCTAATGGGTCTATCTGCAGGAGAGATTGTGAGGACTCTCCTGGTCCTTCAAACATTTGTTGCTCATGCATCATCTTGGATTCCCTCATAGCTTGATGCATGTCTGACTTATCTGTTGGAGCAACGGGATCCATATCTTCATCACTCTCTAAGAACACATCCAGATGAGGGTGAGTGTGTTCTAGAGTTCCATTTTAAATATCTTGGTTTTCTCGAGCTTCGCGCTTCCCGCTTTGGCTTGTTCCTTCTCCTTGAAGATTTGTAGGATATTCAGGCAGTTATCTTCATCAAGGGCCTGAAGCACTTTGGTGACTCCAAGAAATTGGAACAATTCTTCCTCTTCTTCGATAAACTCAGGGCGTTCAAACTGCACCCTTGAGTGGCTTAGCTTCCACGCCCTCCATTCACGTAGATGGCGCTGAATGTTTGGGTATATAGGAGAATACATGATGACATCATCATCGCATCTTCTTCTTGTCCTTCCTTTTCTCGGGATGGAAGGCGGGATGCTCTCGCTCTTCACTTTCAAGAATCAGTGAGCAGTGGAGACAACTTTTTCAATTGGAGGTTCGATTGTCTCACTGTGTTGTCCTCATCTGTCCCTCTCCCATACTGAAGTCTTCGTGGGCCTCTGTGATCACCCTCAACAGACTTGGCGCTTTATCTATTAGTTCGTGAGATCGCACTTCCCGAGAGTCGGAGCTCAAATGCTTTTTCCAAATGAGTGGCAGATTCAGCTATCTTTTCACGCTCTGAAAGCTTGATGATCCTTCTTCTTTTGGTTCTAACCAAAGGAATTTCTGGTTCTTTTTCATCTTCCGGTTCTTTGGCGGGGGGCAGGCATCCTTCTCGACCGAGTCGCCTTCCCGCTTAGCGATCCTTTTCTTGCGTATGGCTGGAGAAGGGATTTGGGCTTCCTACTCAGCCACGGCTGCAGGGGAAGGAGACACGGCTGGTCGGGCAGGTGACTCGTCTGCACGGTCAGGTGCATCCTGTTTCTTTGCTGCAGGGAAACCTTCTTCTTTGCATCTGCAGGGGCAGCTTTCTTCTTGGGAGGAGAGGTAACAACTATGTCCTCGGGTTCAGCTGATTCCCCCTCACTCGTATCCGCCCTCTTCACATGGGCTCTCTTCTGGGCTCCTGAGAGATTCGCCCTAAACATCTTCTTATTGATATGGCAAGGTTTTCCATGTCGAAGGGGAATGCCCTTCATTTCCATCAGGTGGCCAATCACCAGGCCATAACCAAGAGATCCTCCAAAGGATCCATCTTCCTTGAATGATTTATTTACAACGTTTTGACAGAGTCTGCTATACACAAACTCTGCCCAGTTGACTTTCTTTCTCTACATGATCGCAACCACGATGATCAGCTTAGTCTTTGACAGCTGGTTGAAACTGCCAAACTTCATGTCTACACACTTAGAGACGACATCCATCAACTTGTGATAGTCGTCCTTCAGCAATTTCTTCTCAGCTGTGTAGACCACCTTAGCAACACACTCTGGTTTGGCTACCTCTTTCCATGCAACAACCAAATCAACACCAGCTTTATTTATCTCATTCATGCCTTCAGACGACAACAAACAGTGCTCCGCAAGGTCCTTAGCTGTTATTATAATGTCCTCGCGGTGGACAGAAGACTTGATTCCTTCGTTCTGCACTTCTGCATTAACATAGAACTGCGTCACCTCTTCAAGGTAGGTGTGCGAATACTCCAAAGTCAGAGAAGCCTTAAGACCGGACTTTTCCAACATTTCTGCAATCTTCTTCACTAGGGTTTCATCCGAACCCTGCTTCACCATGCCTTCAAAATCCACGGACGGTCCTGAGTGGATTTGCTTCGATAACTTGACAAAATCAAACTTCGGTGCCATTATTAGGAACTTTTACCGATTAAAACTTGAATAAATGGTTGGAGGACACTTAGGGTTTTCGAGAGAGAAAAATGGCTTGCTTTCTTTTGCTTGAAGATGAACAGTTTCCGAGTGAGAGAGAGAGAATTGGAAAAATGAATATATAAGGGTTATGAAAGGACATGTCTTTGATTTTTGAAATTTGATCAAGATCAACGGCTCAGATTTAGCACGCCAAACCGCATTTAATTCCTCACATTTAATGCGGCAGCATTTATATCCAACCATATATTTACTGTGCAGCTTTTGACTATACCCGTCATTATTACGCTGACGTCATCCTTAAAAACATTCCACTCATTTAAAACGACTGCGTTTTTGTCACTTAGCTCATAAATGACTCATCTTATCTCAAAAATGACTTAACTCTTCTTCTCTCTTTTCATTAAGTGACTCAGTTGTCAGCTAACTCGATACAGCTGACTTTACGATATGGCTGTTTCACTTAGCTGATGCAAAAAACTTGTTCATTTCTCACTTTCTATCTTCCATCTCTTCTGATTGAGTCTCTTGAGTGTTAACTCAGCTCAATTAACTCTAGCTCATGCTTAAGCTCTTCAAATCTTGATTCACGTAAGGGCTTGGTGAAAATGTCAGCTAACTGCTTATCAGTTGAGATATATTCCATAGTGATGTCTTTCTTTTCAACATGATCTCTTATAAAATGATATCTGACATCAATGTGTTTTGTTCTTGAATGCAACACATGATTCTGAGTGATTGCAATAGCACTTGTGTTATCCACAATACTTGGGCACAACAGCTGCCTGCAGCTATGTACTCTGCTTCAACTGTGGATGTGGCTATTGAGTTTTGCTTCTTACTAAACCAGGAAACCAATCTGTTTCCAAGCATTTGACATGTACCTGAAGTACTCTTCCTATCAACTCTACATCCAGCATAGTCTGAGTCTGAGTAACCAATAAGATTGAATCCACCTTCCTTTGGATACCATAGCCAACTTCTTGGCATCCTTTCAAATATCTTAGGATTCTCTTAGCTGCAGTCATGTGGCTTTCCTTTGGTGCAGATTGAAATCTTGCACATACACCTACTGCAAAGGTGATGTCTGGTCTACTGGCTGTTAAATAGAGCAGTGATCCAATAAGTGCTTTATATCTTGTTTGATCTACAACTTTACCATCTGCATCCATGTCCATCTTGACTGATGTGTTCATTGGTATTTTCACAGAATGTTTCTCTTCCATACCAAATTTCTTCATTAAATCTCTGGTGTACTTTGTTTGACTTATGAAAGTTCCATCCTTCAATTGCTTAACTTGAAGTCCTATGAAGAAAGCCAGCTCTCCCATCATGCTCATTTCAAATTTGCCTTGCATGAGGTTTGAGAACTTATCACACAACTCTTTATTTGTGGATCCAAAAATGATATCATCCACATATATTTGAACAAACATTATACTCTCTCCATCTTGAATTCTGAAGAGTGTTCTGTCCACTTTGCCTTTTGTGAATCCATTATCAGTTAGAAATTGAGATAATGTATACTGCTTCAATCCAAGACCATTGATATTGGTGCCTGTTTCAATCCATATAATGCTTTCTTGAGCTTGTACACCTTATCACCAATGGTCTTCTGCTCAAAACCTGGAGGTTGTTCAACATAGACTTCTTCCTCTAATAGTCTATTTAAGAAGGCACTTTTCACATCCATTTGATATACAATGAAGTTCTTGTGAGCAGCATAGGCAAGAAACATCTTTATTGCTTCTAATCTTGCAATGGGAGCAAATGTTTCATCAAAATCTATTCCCTCTTCTTGGCAATACCTTTTGGCTACCAATCTTACTTTGTTTCTTACCACATATCCTTCCTCATTCATCTTGTTTCTGAAAACCTATTCTGCGCCAATAAAAATCCAATGGGTTGGTCTCTGCACCAATTCCCATACTTTGTTCCTTTCAAATTGATTCAGCTCTTCTTGCATGGCTTGAATCCAATGTGTATCATCCAGTGCTTGAGACACATCTTTTGGCTCTATTTGGAAAATAAAACAAGTGAACATTGTTTCTTGCTGAGCTCTGGATCTGGTTCTTACACCATCTCTAACATCTCCAATGACTAGCTCTGGTGGATGGTCTCTCAGCCATCTCACATCAGGTTGAAGCAAGTCAGCTGGGTTCAGCTGTCTCGTAGTTGTGTTGTCTTGAGCAGCTCTTTCATCATCATTCAGTTGCAGACTTTCCAGCTGTCTTTGAGATTCAACTATCTCATCTTCATCTTGGTTAATTACTCTTACTTCAGCTTCAACATAAGGACTCTTCTACATAGTTGGCTGATTCAGCTTATCAGCTAACTCTTCAATGTCTTCTCCATTCACATTAGTTTCATCAAAAACCACATGAATAGACTCTTCTGTGACCATAGTCCTCTTCTTCAGCACTCTATATGCTTTGCTCTCAACTGAGTATCCCAAAAAAATACCTTCATCAGCTTTAGCATCAAAAGCCTTTAGGTTATCCTTGCCATTGTTGTGGATGAAGCATTTACATCTAAATATTCTAAAGTATGCAACATTTGGCTTTCTCGTTGTCCATATCTCATAGGGAGTTTTGGTCAATTGCCTGTTTATCATGCATCTATTTTGAGTATAGCATGCAGTGTTGATGGCTTCACCCCAAAATCTCTTAGGCAATCCAGCTTCAGCTAACATGGTTCTTGCAGCTTCTTTGAGAGTTCTGTTCCTTCTTTCAGCTACTCCATTCTGCTGTGAAGTCCTTGCTGCAGATAACTCATGAGCAATACCATTTTCATCACAATATTGAGTTATTATCCCATTGACAAACTCAGTTCCTCTATTAGACCTTATCTTTATAATGGTTTGGCTCTTTTCATTTTGAACTCTTTTCATCAGCTGAGGTAACTTCTGCAAAGTTTCCTTCTTTTTGCACATGAAGATTGTCCATGTATATCTTGAATAATCATCTAACACCACTAAGGTGTATTTCTTTCTACTTATGATGGCTGGTTCAACTGGACCAAATAAATCCATATGCAATAGATGCAATATCCTTGTTGATGATTTGATCTGTTTTCCCATCTAGCATGTATCACATACACTTTCCTTCTTATACACTGAATCTGGCAATCCTTCCACAAGATGACTCCTTGCAAGCTTGTTGATTGTGTCGAAGTTCAGATGACTCATCTTCTTGTGCCACAACCAACTTGATTCGGCTGTGCTCTTTGCTTACAGACAGGTGCTTGGTGTGGGAGTAGACCAATCTACCACATACATATTCTTCTGTCTTGATCCTTGCAACACTATTTCATTTGATTCAGTGTCTTTAATCTGGCACAGTCCCATATTGAATCCAACATTGTAGCCCTTGTCACAGAGTTGGCTGATGCTTAACAGGTTGAAGTTGAGACCTTCAACATAAGCAACATCTGTGATTTCCAATCCATTTTTCTTGATAGATCCTGTGCCTTTGATTTCCCCTGGAGCTTCATTTCCTCCAAATATGACTTTTGCACCTCTAATCTCCTTGAACCTAGACAGATTTTTCTTGTTTCCTGTCATATGTCTAGAACAACCACTATCCATGTACCAGGTTCCTTGGCACTCAGCTGTTCCTTGAACCTGCAATCAAGGAAATTAGTTTTTAGGGGTTAGTGCGTAAGATGATCCAACCAACCTATAGCCAAATGATTTGACTCTAAGGGGTTGCCATCTATCTGTGCCATAATCATAATTCACTTTGGCAAATTGCTTGGGGGCATTAGGTTCATACAGCTGTCTCTTTTGTCTGTATGCATGTGTGTGTTTTAGCAATTGCCTTCTTTGGGTAGTTGTGATATTTGTGGGTGTAGTGCCTGGGTGTATATGTGTGCTGATAATAGATCTTTTGCCTTTGGAATGACCTTTGTTGAGGTCTAGGTCTTTGCCATCTAGGCTTGTATTCCATTGGTCTTTGCTGATTTTCACATTATTCCAATCAGCTTGGCTTAGGTAGTTTCTACCGTTCCCATCATATGTGTTTCTTTGATAAAACTTCTGGGGTTTTTGGTAGCTCTGTTTATTTTTCACAGAGTACTTTCTATTTGAAGTTTGCTGAGGAACTCTGCTGGATTTCTTCTCAGTTGTCCTCTTAGCATACTCAACTAACTGTTTTTCTTTCCCTTTATATCCGAGACCAGTTTGTTTGTGATTGTGCTTTGGAATGAATGTGGGTGCAACATTTGGTGTTTTGGATTTTTGAGAGGCTTCATTACTTGAAGATCATTTTTCCAAAATCACTCTAGGAGTTTGACTGTGCACAAAGTAATTGAATCCTATGCCTGTCTTATCTCCACATTCTTTTTGACTCATGATAAGGTCATCCAATGATTTGGATGCCTTTGTGAATGAGGCAATTACATTTTTAAGATCACTTTCTCTCTTTTCTATAGCATCTATCTCTGCTATTAGTTTGGCATTCTCAGCCTTCAGCTCTTTGTTCTCATCAGCTATGTGACTTAGAGTACTCAGCTCCTTAGTCAGCTGTGAGTTTTGGCTTTTGAGTTGGCTGTTTTCCTCATTTATGAGTGTGTGTGAGGATTTTATGTGCTCAAAGTCTTTCATCATTTTGCCTAATGAATCATAAAGATCAGTGGGTGATGAAATGTGTGTGTCACAATCACTATCACTTGAATTTGAATGAGATGAGTTAGAGTGTACCTCATCTTCTTGGTCTGATTGATCTTGTTCTTTAGCCGTAAGACAAATCATTGCTTCTTCTTCAGAATCACTTGAGTAGTCAGCTTCACTACTCTCTAAGTCTGCTGCTTCTTTAGACTTAGCTGTCTCAGTAGTCTCAGCAGCCAACATGACTCTCTTCTTTTCCTGTCTTCTTTCTCTGAAGACTTTTATTTCTTCTTCATTCCTGTATTTATTGACTAGTGGGTAGGAACAATCAATAGCAAAATATCCTGGTTGTCTGCAGTTCCAACACAGTTTCTCAGCTCTTTGATCAGCTCTTTCTATCCTTGAGTTATCAGGTCTCTGATACTCAATTCTTTGATGCTCAGCTCTCTTGGTGGCCTGTCTTCCCTTGACTTGGAGGGAGCTGAATGTCTCCTGGAGGATTCACCCTTGTTTCTTTTATAGTTCTTATTGAAGAACTTGTTGAATCTTTTAACCATCAGGGCAATCTCCTCCTGGTCTATGGCTTCCTTGACATCTGCTCTTTTTCCCTCCTTGACTATAAGTGCAGCTGTCTTAGGTACATCTATCTCCTCTTGCTCCTTTCTTCTCAGCTCAAACTCATAGGCTTTGAGATCTGAGAATAGCTCATGATTGGATGTTATTGTGAGGTTCATTGAATGTCTCAGGGCCATGACCTTAATTTCCCATTCAGCTGGGAGGCTTCTCAGAATCTTCATACACATTTCCTTTTGTGTATATTCTTTCCCAAGTCTTTGATAGCTCATTTGTGATTTGTGAATCGGCATCCAATCGATCCAAGGTTTCACCTGCAAGCATTTTAAAATTTTCAATTTTTTGTACAGCAACAGACAATTTATTTTCTTTAATTTGCTCAGATCCTTCACAAATTAAAGTTAATTTATCCCAGATTTCTTTTGCAGATTTGCAAGATTTGACTTTATTGAACATTGCTTTGTCCAATGTCTTGTAGAGAATGTCCTTGGCCACATTATCCAAGTTGTATCTCTTTCTGTCATCGTTGGTCCACTCAGTCCTTGGCTTTTCAACCATGGTTGGTCTGTCTTCATCTGCTTCTGCTACTACAGCTGCTATTCTTACAGCTGTGTTCACTTTAAGTATTTGCAGTGGCCCATCCTCTATCACTAGCCACATTTCATCATGTAAAGCAGATAGATGAGCCTGCATACGAATTTTCCAGTCATCTTATTCCTCAACAGTGAACATAGGAATGCGTGTCAGATTTGCTTCCATGATAATAACATTTGCTAATAATGAAGGATTTTGAAAATACAAGAGTTAAAAATCTTTTAGAAAAGATAGAGATCTAGTTCAGTAACCAGTGCGGAAGGCTCAATGAACCAACCGCTCTAATACCACTTGTAGGTCCCAAGGGGTGTGAGTAAGGTTTAGAAAGGGGGGTTGAATAAACCTTACCTAATTTTCGATTTAGTCCTTTTAAAGAAATTACAGAGTTAACACAAACGGCTATGTCCTTGAGGGACAGCTAAGTTGGTTATTCCGCAAAGTTAGCCATTCAACAGACTCGATAGAGCTGTTGATAAAATAACTCAGTTGTTTAACCTGAAACTTAACTTGGTTGTGTTGGTTTTATCAGCAGAACACTTAACACCCTTTGATTTGATTTAAACTTGTTTTAACACTTGATTTTAGCACTTAGTTATTAATCAGTTTAGATAGCAAATAAGTTTATTAGCAGATATAAAATAGATATGCAAAAATGTAAATGTGCTGAAAAATAAATGACAGTTGATTTTTATAGAGGTTCGAAGATGGGATAATTCTTCTAATCCTCTCTTCTCCAACTCCTGGAGGAATCCACTAAATAATGACCAGTTCACAAAGTGGTTCTCAGTCTAGAAATAAGTCTTGATCACACAACTGACTTGCTCCTTCGACTTAGTCTAGAGATGCCTTAGTCACATAGCTGGCTTCTCTTCCGACTCAGCTTTTCACAGGGAGCTGCCTTGCTACTTCAGCTCACTTTCTCAAGATTCTTGGATTTGATCACGAAGCCCTCCAATAACTTGATACTGGTTCGATCTTGAACCTTCCTACAATCCTCCTTAGAAATAGACCCCTTTTGATTCTTCAAAAGTTTCCTATTCAATAGTTGAAGTTGTCTTTCCTTCACAGCTTTGTGTTGGATTGATTTCCTTCGAGTTTCAAGCTTGAGGATTTGCTTGAATATCTTTGAGAATATTTCCAGGTTATAGTTTGACTATTACTTGCTTGTTCGTTGTTCAGGTAATCAAGGTAACCTTTTCTCAATGGATTTCCTCAGCCTTTTATAGTGAACTTTCAAAAATCTGCCCGTTGAAGAGATAGGCTGATTTTCAAAAGACACTAGTTTTTGTTGGCTTGTCTTTTCTTGGTCTTCAATCTTGAGATATAGACCTTTCCTCGTATTAAATGAATGTTCAGCTTTTCAGGTTCTGACACAAGGTGTAGTGCTTCCCATTGGTTTATTCCTTTTGCACGCTTTTGGGACGAGCACTTTAAGACCTGGTGGCATGGAAGTATTACTTATTTATGTATTGTTCTTGACTTTTGTGCAACGGATTCATTTCAGTTGACTTCTCTTGGCTGCTGCCTATTTCCCCAGGTGACTTGAGTCTGCTCTAATCATTTGAAGACTCAACTGTCACTTTCAACTTGTGACTTGGCTTCTTGAGATGACTTTGACTGACACTTCACACAGTTGTTCCTCAGCTGATACATCTTCAGTCAAGTTCTTGATCTTCCTTCTTGGCCGTACTCAGTTGTTCCACAGCGGAGTCTTCTCTTCAGTTGACTTCTTGTATTTCCTGGCATAGCTGACTTGACTCGGCTTTTCCTCTATCTATTACAATGAAAATTACAAGGAAAATGGGGTGCCAACTTTCTAGTTTAAGTTTTACATGGCATTCATCAAAATCTAAAAAATAAATTTCCCAACACTCACTGATCTGGCTCTTAGTTTTGAGAACATCCTAAGTTGTGTCCATAGGATTTGCAAGCAGAGTGGACTCAACTTCATCTTCTGACCCTAAAAAAGATGTATCTATGTGCTCTTGGGAGTCATGAAGGGCGCTTATCTCTTTTTCTGCATCAGCGTTGTTTAGTGGAGGAATGTTCTTTGCATCTTGACCCTTACTCAGGGAAGTCTAAACCTGCCTTGGGCCTTCAACACCCCCAACAGACTCAACTGTTGCATGGCCTTCAGTGTTCCCTCCGACAGTCTCAACAGTCTTAGGGTCTTCTATATTCCTTTCGACAAACTCAGTTGTCTTAGGGTCTTGGACGATGGAATCCAGAGGAGTTTCAACCCCTTGGATTGCACTTTCTATGCCTAGAGTGTTAACTCCCGGGGCTTCACTACCCCGTGCCTCGACTGTGATAACAGCGTCATTGGCCTTCAAAGCAGCTGACACTTTAGCTGGGACAGACTCAATTGTCCGAGCTTCGTCAATGTCACTCTGCTGATATTCACTTTCTTTCTCAACTTCGCCTCCTTGCTTCATAGATGAGTCTCCCACATCAACCTCCAACCCAGCAGTGGTGGAGAGAGTTTCCCCCTCAGCTGGCGCACCAGCTGAGTGACTGATTGTGGGGTCACTCTTCTCCAGAGACACGGCTTTATCCGTTGAGTGCTCAACCGCTGCCCTTCAGGGGTTGGCTCAGCTTGGGTGCCCAACTTCCCAGCTTCATCGCCATTTCCCTTGTATCCATCCTCTGATTGCACCGGGGATGTGGCTGCAGTAATAATGGATGCAATGTGCTGTGCCACTCCCAGAGGATCAGTTTGCAGAAGAGTTTGGGATGACTCTCTTGGACCTTCGAGTAACTGCTGCTCGTGCATGGCTTTGGATTCCTGCAAGGCTTGCTGCATCTCCAACTTCTCAGCTGCAGCAGCAGGATCCATATCCTCATCACTTTGTGAGAGAAAATCAAGATGTGAGTGAGTATGCTCGTGAGAGCCTGTAAATTGGCACATCTTTGATTTCTCCAAAGCTCGAGCTTGCTCGACAGCTCTCTTCTTTTCTTCCTCTTTCAAGATTCGGAGGATATCCATGCAGTTGTCTTCATTAAGAGCAGATTGAACATCCTTTACGCAGAGGCTCTCCATTGAGTGATCTAGCTTCCATGCAGTTGTCTTCGGAGAAGCTCTTCTTCTTCTTCTTCAATAAACTCAGGGCGAGTGAACTGCACCATTGAGTGATCTAGCTTCCATGCTCTCCATTCCCTCAAGCGTCGTTGAATATCTGGATAGACTGGAGAATACATGATTATATCATCATCATCAACTACACCTTCTCATCCAGTTTCCGGAATGGGAGGTAAGAGACCTTGCTCTTCCTCAGAAGTAGCAGCATCAGTTGTAGGCGAGGAGACAACTTTTTCAGCATCAGTTTCAATTGTCTCAACTGCTTCTTTCTCCTCAGTTGTCTTCCTAACAACTGGGTCTTTGACTTATATTTGCTTGTCACCATCAGCACACTTAGCAGATTCATCAATAACTTCCGGAGACTGCGCTTCTAGATCACCAGCAGTCTCGGCTTCCTTCTCCAGCTGAGTAGCAGACTCAGCCGTCTTCTCAAGGTTGGAATGCCTGACTAGCCTTCTCTTTCTTGGACGAACCAGAGGGACTTCTAGTTCAGATTCAATAGATTCATCAGTGGTGGGGGCTTGGGTACTCTTCTTAGAGAGAGCTGCCTTCCTCGACTTGGCACTCCTCTTCTTCTTTGCAACTTGAGAAGGGAGTGAGGGTTCCTTCTCAGTCTCCGCTGTAGGGGCAGGAGTCTCGGCTGCAGGGGCAGGAGCTTTCTTGGGCTTAGCTGCAGGGGCAGCTTTCTTCTTCGAGGGAGAGCTCTCAGCAGATTCTTCAAGGTCAGCTGATTCCCCCTCACTTGTATCAGCTCTCTTTGCATGAGCTCTCTTTTGGGCACATAAAGGTTTGCCCTGAACATCTTCTTGTTTACGTGAAAGTGCTTGCCGTGGCATAGAGCAATGGTTTTCACCTCCATGAGATGGCCAATTACAAGGCCATAACCCAAAGAACATCCAAACGACCCGTCCTTCGTGTAGGTCCTGTTCAGCACATTCTGGCAGAGTCTGCTGTAAACAAACTCAGTCCAGTTGACCTTCTTTCCCTGCATGATCGCAGCCATGACGATCAGCTTAGTTTTGGACAGCTGATTAAAGCTTCCAAATTTCATGTCAACACATTTGGAGACGACGACCATCAGCTTGTGATAGTCATCCATCAGCAAATTCTTGTCGGCTGTGAAAACCACTTTCGCAGCACACTCGGGCTTGGCAACTTCCTTCCAAGCCACAGCTAAGTCGACATATGCCTCCGAGATGTCCTTCAAGCCCTCCGCGGGCAACAAACAGTGCTCAACAAGGTCTTTTGCACTTAGTTTGATGACCTTGGTGTGGACAGAAGATTTGATTTCATCGTCCTGCACTCCAGCATTTACATAGAACATCGCTACCTCTTCAAGGTAGGTATGAGAGTATTCCATCGTTAGAAAAGCCTTTAGACCGGACTTCTCCAACATTTTAGCCATCTTCAGAACTAGGGTTTCATCAATACCCTGTTTAATCATCCCATCGAAATCTATTGAGGAACCAAAGTGGATTTGCTTTGAAAGCTTCACATAATCAAACTTTGGGGCCATTTTTAGAGACTTTTACCGAACAAAAAACAAAGAACTTGCTTTGAGAGAACTTACGGTTTCAGAGAGAAAATTTCCTTTGCTTTGAAGATGAACAGTTCTCGTAAGGTGAGAGAAATGCAAGAGTTCGTATATAAAGGTCATGAAAGGACACATTTTGGATTTTGAAATTTTTGATCAAGATCAACGACTAAGATTAAAACGCCAAAACCGCATTTAATTCCCCGCATTAAATGCAACAGCATTTATATCCAATCATATGGCATACTGTGCAGCTTTTATATCCAATCATATGGCATACTGTGCAGCTTTTATTGTGACTGTCATTATTACGCTGACGTCATCCTTAAAAACATTCCTGCTCATTTAAAACGACTGTGTTTTGTCACTTAGCTCATAAATGATTCAGCTTATATCCAAAGTGACTTAACTCTGTTTCTCTCTTCCCATGATGTAACTCCGCTGTCAGTTAACTCGATACAACTGACTTCCCGACAAGGCTATTTCACTTGGCTGAAACATGAAACTTGTTCTGCTTTAATTTTCTCATCTTCTTTCTCTACTGATTGAGTCTTCTGAGTTTCAACTCAGCTCAATTAACCCTAACTCATTCTTGAGCTCTTCAAATCTTGATTCACATAGAGGCTTTGTGAATATATCAGCCAACTGTTTATCAGTTGAGATGTATTCCAAGGTGATGTCTTTTTTTTCAACATGATCTCTTATAAAATGATATCTGACATCAATGTGCTTTGTTCTTGAATACAACACTGGATTCTGAGTGACTGCAATAGCACTAGTGTTATCACACATAACTGGAATCTCTTTTCTTCAACATCATAATCTCTCAGCTGTTGTCTCATCCATAAGACATGGGCACAACAACTGCCCGCAACTATGTACTCTGCTTCAGCTGTGGATGTGGCTATTGAGTTTTGTTTCTTACTGAACCAAGAAACCAATCTATTTCCAAGCATTTGACATGTAATCAAGTACTCTTCCCACAACTCTACATCCAAAGATAGTCTAAGTCTGAGTAACCAATTAGCTTGAATCCACCTTCCTTTGGATACCATAAGCCAACTTCTTGGCATCCCTTCAAATATCTTAGGATTCTCTTAGTTGCAGTCATGTGGCTCTCCTTCGGTGCAGATTGAAATCTTGCACATACACCTACTACAAAGGTGATGTCTGGCCTGCTTGCTGTTAGATAGAGTAGTGATCCAATGAGAGCTCTATATCTGGTTTGATCTACAACTTTGCCATCTGCATCCATGTCCATCTTGACTGATGTATTCATTGGAATTTTCACAGAAAACTTCTCTTCCATACCAAATTTCTTCATCAAATCTCTGGTATATTTTCTTTGACTTATGAAGGTTCCATCCTTCAATTGCTTGACTTGAACTCCTAGAAAGAAAGTTTAACTCTCCAATCATGCTCATCTCAAATTTGCCTTGCATGAGGTTTGAGAACTTGTCACATAGCTCTTTATTTGTGGAACCAGAAATGATGTCATCCACATATATTTGAACAAGCAGTATACTTTCTCCATCTTGAATTCTGAAGAGTGTTCTATCAACTTTGCCTTTGGTGAATCCATTGTCAGTTAGAAATTGAGATAATGTATCATACCATGCTCTTGGTGTTTGTTTCAATCCATATAATGCTTTCTTGAGCTTATAGACTTTATCTCCAATAGTTTTCTGCTCAAAACCTGGAGGTTGTTCAACATAGTCTTCTCATCCATTTGATACACAATGAAGTTCTTATGTGCAGCATAGGCAAGAAACATCCTTATTGCTTCCAATCTGGCAACAGGAGCAAAGGTTCATCAAAATCTATACCTTCTTTTTGGAAATACCCTTTGGCTACCAGTCTTGCTTTGTTTTTTACAACAGATCCTTCCTCATTCATCTTATTTCTGAAAACCCATTTTGTGCCAATGATATTTTGATGGGTTGACCTTTGCACCAATTCCCATACTTTGTTTCTTTCAAACTGATTCAGCTCTTCTTGCATGGCTTGAATCCAATGTGTGTCATCCAATGCTTGAGACACATATTTAGGCTCTATCTGAGAAATAAAACAAGTGAACATTGCTTCATGATGTGTTCTGGATCTGGTTCTTATGCCATATCTAACATCTCCAATAACTAACTCTGGTGGATGGTCTCTCAGCCATCTCACATCAGGTTGAAGTAAGTTTGCTGGATTCAGCTGTCTCGCAACTAAGTTGTCTTGAACAGCTCTTTCATTTTATTGTTGGTTGATTCAGCTTATCAGCTAACTCTTCAATGTCTTCTCCATTCACATTAGGTTCATCAAAAACCACATGGATAGACTCTTGTGTAACCATAGTCCTCTTGTTCAGCACTCTATAGGCTTTACTCTCAGCTGAGTATCCCAAAAAGATGCGTTCATCAGCTTTAGCATCAAAAGCCTTTAAATTATCTTTGCCATTGTCATGGATGAAACATTTACATCCAAATATCCTGAAATATCCAACATTTGACTTTCTCCCTGTCCAAATCTCATAGGGAGTCTTGGTCAATTGCCTGTTGATCATGCATCTATTTTGAGTATAACATGCTGTGTTAATGGCTTCAGCCCAAAATCTCTTAGGCAATCCAGCTTTAGCTAACATGGTCCTTGCAACTTCCTTGAGAGTTCTATTTCTCCTTTCAGCTACTCCATTCTGCTGTGGAGTTCTTGCTGCTGATAACTCATGAGCAATTCCATTTTCAACACAATATTGAGTTATTCTCCCATTAATAAACTCAGTTCCACTGTCAGATCTTATCTTTATAATGGTTTGGCTCTTTTCATTTTGAACACTTTTCATCAGCTGAGGTAACTTCTGCAAAGTTTCCTTCTTTTTACACATGAAGATTGTCCATGTATATCTTCAGTAGTCATCTACCACTACCAAGGTGTATTTCTTTCCACTTAAGCTGGCTGGCTCAACTGGCATATGCAACAGATGTAATATCCTTGTTGAAGAGGGACTTGGATTATCCTTGAATGAAGATTTTATTTGCTTTCCCATCTGGCATGCATCATATACACTCTCTTTCTTGTACACTGAGTCTGGCAATCCTTCTACAAGATGACTCATTGCAAGCTTGTTGATTGTCTCGAAGTTCATATGACTCAACTTCTTGTGCCACAGCCAACTTGATTCTGTTGTGCTCTTTGCTAACAGACAGGTGCTTGGTGTGGCAGTAGACCAATCTACCACATACATATTCTTCTGTCTTGATCCTTGGAACTCTATTTCATTTGATTCAGTGTCTTTAATCTGGCACAGTCCCATATTGAATCCAACATTGTAGCCCTTGTCACAGA
Organism: Rehmannia glutinosa; assembly: GCA_016081115.2. Taxonomy (NCBI): domain Eukaryota; kingdom Viridiplantae; phylum Streptophyta; class Magnoliopsida; order Lamiales; family Orobanchaceae; genus Rehmannia; species Rehmannia glutinosa. The sequence continues at coordinate 49,811,219 of CM071931.1, read as the reverse complement.
GTTGGCTGATGCTTAACATGTTGAAGTTGAGACCTTCAACATAAGCAACATCTGTGATTTCCAATCCATTCTTCTTGATGGATCCTGTGCCTTTGATTTCCCCTAGAGCTTCATTTCCTCCAAATATGACTTTTGCACCTCTAATCTCCTTGAATCTTGACATGTTTTTCTTGTTTCCTGTCATATGTCTGGAACAGCCACTATCCATGTACCAGGTTCCTTGGTACTCAGCTGTTCCTTGAACCTGCAATCAAGGAAATCAGTTTTTAGGTACCCATACTTGCCTGGTTCCTGAGGGGGTAATGCTATAAGATGATCCAACCAACCTATAGCCAAAAGAGTTGACTCTAAGAGGTTGCCATCTATTAGTGCCATAATCATAGTGCACATTAGTAAATTGCTTTGGGTTTTTAGGTTCATACAGCTGTCTCTTTTGTCTGTATGGTTGTGTGTGTGTTTTAGCAATTGCTTTCTTGGGATAGTTGTGAAATTTCTGAGTGTAGTGCTTGGGTGCGTATGTGTGCTGATAATAGCTCTTTTCCCTTTGGAATGACCTTTGCTGAGTTTTAGGTCTTTGCCATCTAGGCTGGTATTCCATGGGCTTTTGCTAATGTTTCACATTATTCCAATCAGTATAGTTTGGATAGTTTCGACCATTCCCATTATGTGTGTTTCTCTGATGAAACATCTGGGGTTTCTGATAGCTCTGTTTACTTTTCACAGAGTATCTATTTGGAGTTCGCTGAGGAACTCGGCTGAATTTCTTCTCAGTTGTCCTCTCAGTATACTCAACTGGTTGTTTTCCTTTCCCTTTGTATCCAAGACTAGTTTGTTTGTGATTGTGCTTTGGAGTGAATGTGGGTGCAACATTTGGTGTTTTGGATTTCTGAGATGCTTCATTACTTGAAGATCTTTTTTCCAAAATCACTTCTGGAGTTTGACTATGCACAAAGGAATTAAATCCTATGCCTGTTTTATCTCCACATTCTTTTTGACTCATGATAAGATCATTCAAAGATTTGGATGCCTTTGTAAACGAGGCAATCATATTTTTGAGATCTTTTTCCCTCTTCTCTATAGCAGCTAACTCTGCTATGATCTTGGCATTTTCAGTCTTCAGCTTAGTGTCTCATCAGCTATGTGACTCAGAGTACTCAATTCTTTAGTCAGCTGTGAATTTTGGCTTTTAAGCTGGCTGTTTTCCTCATTTAGAATTGTGTGTGAGGATTTTATGTGTTCAAAGTCTTTCATCATTTTGCCTAATGAATCATAAAGATCAGTGGGTGATGAAGTGTGTGTATCACAATCACTTGAATCTGAATGAGATGAGTTAGAGTGTACCTCATCTTCTTGTCCTGGTTGATCTTGGTCTTAAGCCATAAGGCAAATCATAGCCTCTTCCTCGAGTCACTTGAGTAGTCGCTTCACTACTCTCTCGAGTCTCCATCGCTTCCTTGACTTGGTATCTCGGCGAGCTCGGCTAGACTAACATGGCTTTCTTCTTTTCCTGTCTTCTTTCCCTGAAGACTTTCCTTTCTTCTTCATTTCTATATTTGTTGACTGGTGGATAGGAACAATCAACTGCAAAGTGTCCTGGTTGTCTGCAGTTCCAACACAGGTTCTCAGCTTTTTGATCAGCTCTTTCTGTTCTTGGATTATCAGCTCTCTGATAATCAACCCTTTGATGTTCAGCTCTCTTGTGTGGCCTATCTTCCCTTGACTTGGAGGGAGCAGAATATCTCCTGGAGGTTTCACCCTTGTTTCTTTTATAGTTATTATTGAAGAACTTGTTGAATCTTTTAACCATTAGGGCAATTTCCTCCTGGTATATGGCTTCCTTGGGTTCAGCTCTCTTTCCATCGTTGGCTATCAGTGCAGTTGTCTTGGGTGCAACTGTCTCCTCTTGCTCTTTTCTTCTCAGCTCAAACTCATAAGCTTTGAGGTCTTAGAATAGCTCATGGTTAGATGTCCTTGAGAGGTCCATTGAATATCTCAGGGCTTGAGAGGTCCATTGAATGCCTCAAGGCCATAGTCTTCATTTTCCATTCAGCTGGGAGGCTTCTTAAGATTTTCATACACATTTCCTTTTGTGTATATTCTTTCCCAAGAGCTGAAAGCTCATTTGTGATTTTCAGTGAATTTGGCATCCAGCTTATACATGGTTTCACCTGCAAACATTTTGAAATTTTCAAATATTTGAACAGCAACAGACAATTTATTTTCTTTAATTTGTTCTGATCATTTACAAATTAAAGTTAGTTTATTCCAGATTTCTTTTGCAGATTTGCAAGATTTGACTTTATTGAATATGGCTTTGTCCAATGTCTTGTAGAGTATGTTCTTGGCCACATTGTCCAAGTTGTATCTCTTCCTATCTTCATTTGTCCACTCAGTCCTTGGTTTTTCAACCATGGCTGGTCTTTCTTCAGCAACAACTTCTTCTCCTTCACCGCACGCTTTTCTTCTGATCGTGTTCACTTTTAGTATTTGCAGTGGCCCATCCTCAATCACAAGCCACAATTCATCATGTAATGCAGATAGATGAGCCTGCATATGAATTTTCCAATCATCAAATTCTTCAACAGTGAACATAGGAATACGTGTCAGATTTGCTTCCATGATAATAACTTTGCTTAAAATGAAAGATTTTGAAAGTACAAGTGTTTTAAACCTTTTTGAAAAGATAGAGATCTAGTTCAGTAACTAGTGCGGAAGGCTCAATGAACCAACTGCTCTGATACCACTTGTAGGTCCCAAGGGGTGTGAGTAATGTTTAGAAGGGGGGTTCAATAAACCTTACCAAATTTTCGATTTTAGTCCTTTTAAAATTACAACAGAGTTGACTCAAACAGCTATTTCCTTGAGGGACAACTAAGTTGGTTATTCAGCTAAGTTAGCCACTCAACAAACTCGATAGAGCTGTTTGATATATAGAATAACTCGGATGTTTAACCTAAACTTAACTTGGTTGGTTTGGTTTTATCAGCGGAAGACTTAACACCCTTTGATTTGATTTTTGCTTGTTTTAAACACTCGATTTTTAACAATTAGTTATTAATCAGTTGGATAGCAAATAAGATTCTATCAGCAAATATAATGTAAATATGCAAGAAGATAAATGTGCTTAAAGTAAATGACACAAATGTTTTTATAGAGGTTCGAAGATGGGGTAATTCTTCTAATCCTATCTTCTCCAACTCCTGGAGGAATCCACTAAGTAATGATCGACTTACAAAGTGGTGAAGATCTGAGACAACGACCCGATCACATAGTTGGCTTTTCTTGCGACTCGGCTTCTTCACAGGGCAGCTGCCTTGCTACTTCAGCTCACTTCTCAAGTTCTTGGATTTGATCACGAAGCCCTCCAACAAACTTGATACTAGTTCGACCTTGAACCTTCCTACAATCCTGACTTGGAAAGTAGACCCCTTTTGATTCTTCAAAAGTTTTCTCTTCAACAGATTTGAAGTTGTCTTTCCTTCACGGCTTTTGTTGGATCAATTTCCTTCGAGTTTCAGGCTTGAGGATTTACTTGAATATACTTGAGTATATTGTAGGTTAATTTCTTGAATAATGCTTGCTTGTTCGTGGTTCAGGTAACCTTTCCTCAGTAATTTCCTCAGCCTTTTATAGTGTACATTTGAAATTTTTCCCGTTGAATAGATAGGCTAATTTCAAATGTCCCTTATGTTCGTTGGCTAGCCTTGTTGCAGTCCTTGATGTTGACATTTCCTCGTATTAAATGTCATCGCAACATCGCAGGTGCCTGACACAAGGTGCAGTGTTTCACATTGATTTATTCCTTTTGCACAATTCTGGGACTAACACTTTAGACCTGACAGCTTAGATATATTACTATATTAAGTAATATTCTTGACTTTAATCAACGGATCTAAGTCAGTTGTCTTGACTAGACTGCTGTCTTTACCCCGGGTGACTTGAGTCAGCTCCAGTCATTGGATAACTCAACTATCACTTCAAATTTGAGACTTGGCTTCTTGAGTTGACTTGACTGACACTTCTCACAGTTGTTCCTCAGCTGACACTCCTTTAGTCGAGTCATTGACTTCCTTCTTGGCCATACTCAGCTGACACACAACAGAGTCATCAATCTAGTCCGCAGTTGACTTCTTGTATTCCTTGGCATATCTGACTTGACTCAGCTTCTTCAACCCTATCTATTATAATATAAATTACAAGGAAAATGGGGTGCCAACTTCCTAGTTTAAGTTTTACATGGTATCATCAAAATCTACTCAATAAATTTCCTAACAATTTCCCCCTTTTTGATGATGTCAAAACTTAAAACATTCAAAGAAAGTAAACAACAAAGATACATACAGACAATGCAGTAACAAAGAATGTATGCTTAAAATATATCTTTTATTGATCAGAGCATTCTTGTCCTTTACACAACTGTTTACATTTGGTATCATAGCAATATACAAGTATACATATCAAAACATAGTATATCTAAGCTAAGATACAGGGATGCATTCAGAGAGAAAGATTACATGGAAATTCACTAAGTTTATTATAGAAAACTTACATGAATGTATTTACAATAGTAATACATGAAGGGGTTTGCAGCAACACTTCAACGCCTTCGCTGCTTTCTTCCTCTTTCTTCTTCAGCTCTCTTGCGCTCTTCATCGTCATCAGCTCTCTTTCATCTCCTATAAATAGAGGAAGATTTGAAGCAACACAATAAGAAAGAATACTACAACACAATAAGATACACTCAAGCAAACATATTTGTTCTTCATTGTTATTATTCTTGTTGTAATTTGCCTAACTTATCACTTTCACATCTTGAGGTCTAGGCTTGATTCTTGATTACACTTGCACTCAATTTGTATCATTCATTATCGAGTTGTAATCTTGAATTTGAGTTATCATTCATTACAAGATATCCTTGTGAGTGTTCTTGTGGTAAGAACACATTTGGATGATCTAGGTGATGGGTGCAAGAAGATTGTGGTGATCTTCTTATTGAAAAGTGTGGTGCTCTTCGAGGTGTAGAAGAATTTGGTATTCTTCAAGTCGGAAGATTGTTGTAATCTTCACAAGGTGCCGTTGAAGATTGTGGTAATCTTCAAGTGAGATTGTGGTAATCTCCAAAGAGGTGTTGTAAGGTGTTGTTGTATTAATTGTGGTAATTAATAAAATCTTATTTTCTTTTTGAAATCCATCCCGGAGATACTGGGGTGGTAGAGGATTAGGCCCTAGGTGGGTTGAACCTCTATAAATCGACGTATGTTGTTTACTTCCCGTACCTTTATTCTTGTCTTGGCTTGTTTGTTTCGAAAAAGAGGGCATAATCGGAAAAAATGGAGATAATCTATTCACCCCCCCTCTAGATTATCGTAGCCACTTGGACTTACATATCTGACTTGACTCAGCTTCTTCAGCCCTATCTATTATAATACAAATTACAAGGAAAATGGGGTGCCAACTTCCTTGTTTATGTTTTAGATGGTATCATCAAAATCTACTTAATAAATTTCCTAACATTTTTCGACACGGTCATGGGGGCAATCGGATGGAAAAGACAGCTAAAGGAACAACCCACCGGAAAAGCATACCTCAAGGAGCACTAATCTCCCCCGGCAAAGATCGATCTACACGAAGCCGATCTATGGATAGAAAGAAAGATGCGGAAAGGAAAATGAAATATGATTTATGAAATCAAAATTTGGGAGTGTGAGATAGGCAGACGGGGAGTACACAGCCGAACAACCGCAGGGGCTTCCGGCAGTGATAGCTGAACTAACCGGATGGCTGCCCAAAAAACCTAGAGCTGACATAACAATTGAAATCTGAAATCAATGTTCGACCTATCACTCTGAAAATACTCTGCCCACCCGACGTGAGCTCCGAAAATCACCTCCTGTGTTGGCTTCGGATCACCTCACCAATACTTCCACTTTGGCTAGGACTCGTCAAGAAGACAGAGATAGACGCCATTACTGGGGACATATGGATTATCCAGAGACACCGACTGACGACACTGAAGATGAAGTGAATTCTCCTTAGCTTCCGTCTACACCAGCTCTTACCAACCTCACAAAGGCCTTAATATATTTTATTTCATTTCGTGATTTTCAGTTGGTTTCCGCCCAAGAGACGTTAAACATTTATTTATATTTCACTCATTTTTCCACCCACAGGGAGTAAAGATTTTCATTATAATAAATAAAAGTACTTTCACATTTTCTACTTTGATGTGATGAATGCAGTTAACGGCCACACATGGTTAGGGCGCAATTAATGGCCACATATGGTCGGGGTCAATGACTAGTTAGACACTCTCCTTAACAAACCACATCTTTCCGGCTACGGCCCCAGATGGGAGGGGCCTCCTCACGGGGGTCTTCATAAATAACCTTTTCTTGCTAAGACCCTTGAGGGGATGGCGTCACCCGGCCAAGACCCTGTGTAGGATGACCCATTCTGGCTAAGACCTTGGATCAGAGGGGCCTCATCATAAGAGGTCCTAGTAATTTACCTCCTCCGACTAAGACCCTGGAGGATATGGCCTTACTCGGCTAAGATACCGGGTAGGATGACCCCTTCTGGCTATATCCCAGATGGGAGGGGCCTCCTTACAAGTAGGTCCTAGTAAAAATTCTTTTCCCTTTGGCTAAAACCCCAGAGGAAGGGGCCTCCTCACAATAGTCTCGGTGGATTCTTCTCCACGATGAAAATGTGCAAGAAAAAGAAGTTAACAAATGCTAACGCATGTGGAGAAAAGGATCAAAAGCCTAAAGCAAAAGTTATGGTGGAAGCTCCAGAAGAGATCCCCTTCCAAGCTTAGTGATGTGAATCCAGTTACGAAGGATTCGAGTAACATCAAATGCAAGTTATCTCGAGTTCTTGAAGACTATGTAATTGAGTTCTTCTATTTGTTTATCATAGGTTAGGTGTTTATTTTTGTTGTTTTGAGTCATTTGAGTGGCCAAGTTGATGTTAGAGGCCAAGTATGTTGGGTCTACAATCATGTTAGTTAATCATGTGTCGAAAGGAAGCATTGACAATCGAACAATAAGTGGTTGTGTTAAAAAATGTCCAACCGCGTCAACAATTTTCAGCACTGGCAGAGTTTAGTATTTTGGTCATAACGTTTCTCTACAAAATTGATATGGAGCTAATTCAAGATTCTATGGAAAGATAAGAGAAAGGGCTACAACTTTCATGAAGACTCCATGAGCTAATTCAGACTCAAACGGATGAAACAGAGGCCAACACGGCCTAGCTGTGTCCACAAGCACGGTCCTGCTCGACTTAAGTTTTGGGTCCGAGACAGTGTGGAACACGGCCTGGCCGTGTTCAGCAACATGGCCATGTTCAGCGGTCATGTTTTAGGGTTTTATGATGTTTTGTTTCCTTTTTTGATTTTTAAGTTATTTCCTAGTTGGTTTAGGGTGTGTTTTGAGTCGCCTATATACGACAAACACTTGTTTATTTTTCAGAAGAACTTTGATATTGAATATTGAATTGATATTTTCTCTTCAAACCTTTGGGTTCTTCCAAGAGCTTCAAGATTGTTCATCTTGTTGCGAATCCCGACTTATCAAACAAACTTCTCCATTTGTTTGTGGCATCTACGCATACTGAGGTTTTTGCTTTGTTAAGTAACAGGTCGAGGTTTTCACTATCTTTAATCGAACTAGTGAAGATCTTGGGTTAACAATATATTGTTGTTTGGGTCGTATGCACGTCGTTGCTACGATTCACATCACTTAGGAAAGGCGCCCTGTGAACTCCAAGAGGGCACCCACTCTGGGCTCTGGAAGGACATCCTTCAAAATATTACTCCCCAGCGAAAGAAGAAAGAAAAACTCTAACACCTGGGGATGACATCGAAAGCGAGGCAAGAGAAGATTTCTAAAAGGAAGCCCCTTTCAAGCCCCGGAGGGGCACCCTCTCTGAGTTTTGGAAGGGCGCTGATCATGAAATTCTCACCGCAAGCGTACAGTGTCAAGTTTTAGTATAGTTTTAAAAGTGGGGTTATCGTCTCCACAGGGATTGGTATCGAATTTTATACTAAGTACTACAATTATAAAAAGAAAACTAAAATTAAGCTAACAAGTTGGTTCAGACAAATTATCAAACACTTAAGAGATGAATTCTAGAGGGTTGATTCACCTAGTTATCCCCTGTGTTCTCAATCCAATTTATTAACCACACGTTATTAATCTATAAGCCCAGTATTCCTACCGTTTATCACTTCCTCTCTCGAGTGCCAAGTGATCTTAGGTTTCAATCCTAATTTTGATATCTCTATAAAAATCAAATTAAACCCTAATGTGCTCGATGAATATTCTATCACAGGCTTCAAAAGATTCATAAACTTTGCAGTTCTATGATACCCTAAGTTATGCTATTCTATGGCCATGTGTTCAATTACCCCTCTCGAATGTCAAATCAAACACGCCAAACAATCTAAATTATTGATCAGATAATCCAAATGCAATCTATTCAAATAGCACATATAGATTAAATAACATGCGAATCTAATAAACTAGAAATCAAAACATAGGTTCAAACATAAGTTACATTAATACCTATAAAGATAGGTTTAGCTCATATTAGATGTACAAAAACTCATGAAAAAATAATTATGCATTGCAAGGGTTCAACAAAGATAATGGAAAAATGATTCAGAATAATCAAAGAAACAATCATCTTTGTTTCCAGAAGATAGATGGCTTCAAATCTCGTCCCAAACTCTTTCTCCTTCCTCAAAGTCGTCCCATGTGCTCCCGAAAATATCCAACACGGGTTTTGTGCGTCATTCATTGTATTGATAGGCCCAAAATCCGTCAAAAGCCCAAAAAGAATAAAATATAACCTCTTTCCGCCCGGACGCGCGCTGTGGCGCTGAAGAATCGTGATGTCATGCGCCCTGCACGTTGTTGTGCATCACCCAGTCGTGCGCTGCGGCTTTCACGTTGAGCGCTGCGGCGCTGCCATGTCCACGAGCCTGTACCAATTTGGACCCCCACGCTGCGGTGCTCCGCCTTAAACCTCCGTTTCTCCATTTCCTCTTCTTCAAACACGCCTTTTTTCCTTCTAGCCACATTTTTTCATCGTTTTTGACCAATTTCGCCTACCAAAACCTGGATCGATGTTCGCCTATTTTTATAGCTTCACCGCAAGTGTACGGATCAGTTTATAGAATAGGGTTTGCAAGGTCGAATCCACAGGGATTAATAAATTAATGTACTAAGTATTGGATTATAATAGTCCTATTTTTATCTAAACTATCGAAATTTGAAGGTTTGGTTTTATTATTACTAAAGCAGAAATTAATCCTAAAATAACAAAGTAAAGAGCGATTGAAAGATCAAGTATGAATGGATGGATTCCAGGGTTATGGTTTCAATTAATATCCCACTTTTATGCTCTGGAGTTAAGCAAACCAAGTTAAACATATTCTTCTCTATAGACCAATCACCAAAGTAATTTATCCCCTCTCTCGAGATGTATGTAAAAGTTGATTGGAATATCCATGTTAGCATCTCTACTCAACATGAGATATCCAACTCCCAAAAGTTCAAAAGATTAAACGATCTCACAAATATTCACAGACTTCTCAATCATGCAATCTATTTGTGTCAAGTACTCAAGATCTAGTATTGAAACTCATCGGTTAGAATTATGAATCAATACATCAAACAAGTTTAGATCAAAGGCCTTTTGATAAAACAAGAATTAAAGCAAAGTACTTGAATAGAGAAAGAAAACATTAACTTCAATTATCCTTAATCGTCACATAAAAGTGTTTATTAATCTACTCCCAAACCCGAGAATCACAAGAGTTTTAGCCAGACATTGAAAATAAACAATTCATAGACAAATTATTCATAATCAAAATCTAACTAATTGAAATAACGATACGATGGAATGAGTGACTCGGGGATGATGACGATCTCTCGATCTATCTTCAATCCTCGAAGGTGTAGTTGCGGTCTTGATCGATCTCTCGAAGTATCCCTTGGAAAACTGCTCTTTTCTATGGTTTCTAGGGTAAAAATCAGCGTGTCTTTGTTTGTGGCCGCCCCGGGTCTATTTGTACTTCGTTCGGGTCGAAACCTAGTTGAAATTTGACAAACTCTGTTTTCCGCAAAGACAAAGACGGCACGCCGTGCCCCTTTTTGGCACCCAGCCCGTCTTTGGGTGCCGAACCATTTGTAATCTTTCTTCAGAGGAGCACGGGCGTGCCAATATGGCACGGGCTGCCCGTGCCCTAGGCCGCACCTTGAGTCATTTTGTTTGGGTTGAGCACGGGCTGTGCTAGAGGAGCACGCCCTGCCCATGCTCACCTGGAACAATATGCCCATAGACTATTTTTTCCGTTTCTCGCCCGGTTCGTCCAACTTCTTCTCGACTCGACTCCAAACTTCGTCACTTGAGTCAAGTATTGGCGGTTGCAATGCTCGAATTGTTGCCACTATGCCACAAATATAGATAAATTCCTACAAAACGAGCAAAGCGTAATCGATTCCACAAAACAAGAATACTACCCAATTTACTTGTATAACGCATGCATATTCCCACATTCTAGCCAATATTAAGCCCAAAATACATGCAAAATACCCGGTCAATCAAACCCCCAAACTTAAACCGTTGACGATCGGTCAACACTTTATAAACAAGACAACACAATTGGGGTAAAGAAAGCAACTCATGAACACCGCATCACAATTCATGTCATCTATCCATAGACATCAAGCATAAACCAACCAAGTTTCAAATAGCTAACACGGAGCACAATTCTATTAAAATCATGGTAAAACACTTCAAATCATGCCTCTCATGGATAAAATGTATACTCTACTCACTAGAATAATAAGGGACGTGTATTCGCTCAAATCATATCAATGTTGAAGAATTACCATATGCTTGCAAATCGTCTCACATCTCCGCCACTCGTTTGTATGCAATTCACAAATCATAAAGGACTTTGTTTATGGTTGTAATGAAGGATCTTTGGTTAAGGTAGGGAAATATGGATAAAGTGACTCAACTCAAGCGTATAGATTGGTAAGCACATCGTTTTTCTCTAACTATGATTATTTTAATACCAACCAACTATGTACTCCCAATCGCCTTATATCTTATCACCTCTCTATTTCTCCCTTCTTTTTTCATACAAATCATTCTCCTTCACCTTACATCACAATTTTCAGCCTATTTCTAGTACATGCCGACTCACTTTTTTTTTTCAGTCACGTTTTTTTTTTTATTTATTTATTTATTTTTTTTTCCGACTGTTTTGTGAGTATCCTCATTTTTCTCCTTTTCTTCTTTTATTCCCAATCACCAATCATACAAACTATTTTCTAATTTCTTGATATCCCTTCATTCAATCATTTATTCTATCCTTTACTCAATGCTATACGCTCAAGTTTAGGATAACAGATATATCAATTTAAGTTCTAAGGCTTGAAATGTGGCTATCAAAAAAATCAGGCAATAGGCTCAAGTTGGCTAACTAGGAAAATCAAATATCATAAGGTAGGCAAAAAGGCTTGAAAGGCTTAACAAAAATGGCCTAAAATCATTTTCATGAATGCATACAACATGTGACCTTGACGGAGATACCAGAGCAAGTTCTAGAATTCAAATCAACATGAATGACACACTCAATCGCAAACAAGACTGCATATGATGAAAGCAGTAAAGGCTCAAAAGCTCACAGGCTTGTAAGTGCATAATTCAAAGCATTTTCTCAAGCTTTCCTCAAATGCACAGAACCTGTCGTGATCATACTGGCCCCCATGTTCCTCGCCTTGGCGAGAGCTCTGGAATATCGGGTTGTCCATGTGGGCCGCTCGATCGAAGCTTCCTGTTGGAAGTCTTGCTCAAATCCCCTCTCCTGTCTATCGTACTCCTGTGCCTCCATGACCAAGTCTTCTTCATCGGGCAACCCGACTATCCTTCGCCTCTTTCGCGCCGCCAAACCCTGCATGACTCTGATATGCTCCTCGAGTCTGGCTTGATTGATTTGGTTATCAATTCTGCTTTGTGAGCTGCGGGTTAGGAAGGGGAAAAGACCCGACTTTTGTTGAAAACGAGGATATTCTCCTCATTACTGATGATCTTCATGGTGAGACGGGCGCTCATGTTAATGCTTGATTTGCCCGCTAATGGTTCCATGCGGCTTATGTCAACCCCAAAATGTTGTGCGATTGGGGTTATCATTCCCCAATTAGTATTTTCCCGCTTCATGCTTTGTTGTACGTAGACGGCGTGTTCCACAAAGTATGCCGCCATGTTATAAGGGGTGTGATTGAGCATACACCAAAGTAGGTATAGCTCTCTCGCTTGCATACCCCCATTGTTGTACCGGGCGAACACAGAATGGGCCGTTACTTTTTGAATGTAACGGAATATGGGGTTGCGGAGTGAGGAGGCCTTGGAGTGCGCGTGCTGCATATTGCATGAGCCACTGTGTCGGGAGTTTCGAGTCAACAATCGCCGCGAGAAAGCACGCGAGTCGTAATTTGCGGCCGTTCGGTATGGGGCGTCCGATGGTACCCCAAAATTTGATTAAGTTCGGCAATAGTGACGGTTCTCCATTCATTGCCCAACTTGAATCGGATTTCCCGAGGCTCACTCCGTGGTCGTGTTGCCGTGACAACAAAGCGATTTAAGAACTCTAGTGTGAGTGTCTTGTAGGTTGGCCACCGCCTTGCATAAATGCGATCCATCCAACTCGATCAAACATTTGCCACACCTCCTCGTGTATCCCGAGAGCTCGGGTACATTCATCGTCGGTATAGCGTGTAGGTGCGAATGAACAATGGATGAGCCGGTTCCATTTATCCAGATATTTCATTTTCATCAATAGTGAGCCCATAAGCACCGGGCTGTCCGAGTGTGGTGGCGCTCGGCGGCATGCTCTCCCAACCTCGTCTTCCTCGGTTTGGTCGTGGTTCGGCCATGTTTCAATTTAGTACCTGGCAAAACAATCGTGAGAATCCATACTTGCCAAGTAAAAACAAACAATGAATTAATACAACAATTTCACTAGAAGTATAGTAGCTCATCATCAACAATTCGATTCATAATCAAGCGTTCAATTCACATACCAATATAATTGCCGAGAATCCTAGCCCCTAACCTCTCAAACAATCTAACACAAGTATAATCCATCAAGCAATCAACTAAATTCATCACAATTCAACAACCCACCAAGTGTTCGATAAAAAGCCCCATAGAAAATTCCAATTAAAAATATGGCTAAAGTATCACACAAGCATTATATATCAACCCTAGTTCATAATTCTCAAGAAATTTGACATAAAATTTTCAGTTCATACCTTAATTTTCGAGAATTAGAAGAGAGTTGGATTGTTGAAACCCTAGGTGCTATCTACCCCAAATCCTTGCTTCCAAGCAAATTCAAACGTGTAATTCGTGTTTAGAGTAGTGTGGGAGGTGAGTAGTGATGACATCTAGAATGAATTTTTGAAAAAATTTGGAGGGGGAGGGTTTTTTTGTTTGTCCGTGCGTGAAGGGGGGAAGATTCTGTGAAGAAAATAAGGCCCTGCCCGTCGATTTTAAGCCTCAGCAGGCATGAGCACGGGCATGCTCATTCGGCACGGGTCGCCCGTGCTAGGGGCCGAAAGATTGCTCCCAAAAATTCTTAAGGCGCACGGGCCGTGCAAAGCGGCACGGGTGGCCGTGCTTAGGGCCCGAACTTTGGAGTCTGGTGCTGGAAAGGGCACGGACGTGCCATATGGCACGGGTTGCCCGTCTTTGGGTCCGAACCTTGTGTTCGAGTTTTTTTTTTTTTTTTAACCTATGAAAGCAATAAAATCCTAACTTAGAAAAGGGAAAGGAACAAATTAAGAAACATGGGAAGAAATAAAACAACAAAACCATTGGGTTGCCTCCCAACAAGCGCTAAATTTAACGTCTATAGCTTGACGCTGTTTAGTTGATCATGGCTCTAGCAATGTGAGGCGTGTCACTTCCTCCTTTTGCTCCCGGCTCAAGTAATGCTTGATTCTCGGCCATTCACCATGAATGTCTCCCCATCTCGGCTCAATAGCTCCACTATTCCCGGAGGATTTAACACTTTCTTTATCACAAACGGCCCCGACCATCTAGACTTAAGCTTTCCCTTTAAAAGAGTTTAAGGCGTGAGTTAAACAAAAGGACTTGTTCACCCGTAAAAACTCCTCTTCTTTATCATTCGATCGTGCCATCGTTTGGTTCGCTCCTTGTAAATCAGGGAATTTTCATAGGCTTCATCCCGAATTCCTCCATCTCATTCGGTGCAAGAGCCTCTTTTCACCCGCCGCTTGGAAGTCAAATTCAACTTCTTTACTGACCCAAAACGCCTTATGCTCTAATTCGACGGGCAAGTGACACGATTTCCCGAAGACTAAGCGTCTGATGATGTGCCCAAGGGTGTCTTGTATGCGATCCGATATGCCCATAGTCGTCATCTAGCTTCATGGCCCAATCTTTGCGATTTATGTTCACTTTTTTTCTCTAAAATCAGCAATCTCACGATTGGCTACCTCTGCTTGTCCGTTTGCTTGTGGATGGTATGCTAATGCCACCTTGTGCTTAACCCCCCGCATACTTCGCAAGTAGAGTGCTCATTAATTTATTCACAAAGTGTGACCCCCGTCGCTAATCAAAGCTCTCGGGGTTCCAAACCGAGTGAATATATTTTTCTTCGGGAATTTGAGCACTACTCGCGCATCATTGGTCTCGAGCCGGAATAGCTTCAACCCATCGAGATCGTATTCCACTGCAAGTAGAATGTATTGATAGCCCGACGAAGATGGGAAGGGGCCCATGAAGTCGATCCCCACACATCGAAGAGTTCAACTTCCATCACATTGGTCATTGGCATCTCATGTCGTCTCGAGATGTTTCCCATCCGTCCGGCACCTATCACAACTTTGTACGAATAGATAGCAATCGTTAGATAATGTAGGCGATATAATCCACTTTGTAATACCTTAGCCGCGTCTTGTATCGGACCAAAATGTCCTCCGGAAGGTGAGGAATGGCAACTTCTTGTAGAACTCCCTCCCACTCTTCTTGAGGTACACATCGTCGAATGATGGTGTCGGGCGCACCTCTTAAAGAAGCGAGGATCGTCCCACATGTAAAACTTGACATCATGGAGGAACTTCTTCTTTTGATAAGATGATAAATCCGGGAGGCAAAACCCCCGCAACCAAATAATTAACAAAATCGGCATACCATGGGAATTTAGCTTGTAGCATCGAAGTTGCTCATCGGGAATTCCTCCTTAATTGCCTCCGTGATTTCTTTCTCCTCCTTCTTGTATTCTAGTGCGGACAAGTGATCGGCTATTACATTCTCGCAGCCCTTTCTATCCCGAATCTCCACATCGAATTCTTGTAGCAAGAGGATCCACCGAATCGATCTCGGTTTGGCATCCTTCTTGTCAAAACGGATATTTAATTGCCGTGTGGTCGGTGTGGACGATCGTCTTAGTCCCAATCAAGTAAGATCGAAACTTGTCGAATGCAAACACGATTGCTAGCATTTCCTTCTCGGTGGTAGTGTAGTTTCTTTGGCCTTTGTCTAAGGTTACGCTCGCGTAGTAGATGGCTCGAACATCTTGTCTCGTTTCGACCCAAAACAGCCCCAACCGCAAAGTCGGGCATCACACATTAGTTCGAAGGTGACTCAATCCAATCCTAACTACTAGAATGGGTGTTGTCACTAAAGCCTTCTTCGAATTTCAAAAGCACACGCAAACAATCATTGGAAAAATTGAAAGCGATATCTTTTTCTAATAAGCGACTTAAAGGTTTAGTGATTTTAGAAAAGTCACGGATAAACCTTCAGTAGAATCCGGCGTGTCTAAGAAACTTGAATGGCTTTCTCGTTTGTTGGAGGTGGGAGTTTCTCGATTGCCACAACTTTCGCTCTATCAACTTCCAAACTGCGAAGAGACTCGGTGGCCTAAAACAATGCCATCTCGTACCATGAAGTGGCACTTTTCCCAATTTAAAACAAGGTTAGTCTCCTCGCATCTCTCAAAAAACTAGAGAAAGGTTATTCAAGCAATGGTCATATGAATCTCCAAACACGGAAAAATCATCCATGAAAACCTCCATTATTTTCTCAATGAAATCATGGAATATAGCCATCATGCATCTTTGAAAAGTAGCGGGTGCGTTACAAAGTCCAAATGGCATCTGCGAAATGCAAAGGTACCATAGGGGCATGTAAAGGTCGTCTTCTCTTGGTCTTCCGGGCAATCATGATCGATTATACCCCGAA
Source organism: Rehmannia glutinosa (assembly GCA_016081115.2). Lineage (NCBI taxonomy): Eukaryota > Viridiplantae > Streptophyta > Magnoliopsida > Lamiales > Orobanchaceae > Rehmannia > Rehmannia glutinosa. The sequence continues at coordinate 49,794,929 of CM071931.1, read as the reverse complement.
TAACCATCGAAAAACAATAATAATCATATCCCGCCAAGCGATCAAGCATCATATCAATAAAGGGAAGGGAAAGTGATCTTTGCGGTAGCGTCATTCAACTTCCTATAATCAATACAAATTCTCCATCCGATTACTACTCTAGTCGCTATAAGCTCATCACTCTCGTTTCTTACTACCGTCATCCCCCTTTCTTGGCACCACTTGTACGGACTTACCCAAGAGCTATCGAAATAGCATAAATAATTCCAAAGATCTAACCATTTTAAAACTTCTTTTCTAACGACTTCTTGCATTATAGGGTTTAATCTTCTTTGATTTTGCACGAAGGTTTGTAGACATCTTCCATTCTAATTTTATGCATCACAATAGATGGACTAATGCCTTTCAAATCGAGAAATTGACCAACCTATCGCCGACTTATGTTTTCGTAACACCTAAGCAATTTATCGAGTTGAACTGAAGTTAAAAGTGATGATACGATTACGGACTCATGTTATTCGCTCCAAGGAATGCATATTTGAGATGCTCGGGCGGGGTTTGAGTTAAGGGTTCGATTTGGCCTCTTCGGAAGAAAGCACGGGCTGCCCATCTTGATGAGCACGGGCCGTGCCATCTGCGGCTCCTTCTTGAGCGTTCCCCGACCTTAGGCACGGGCTGCCCGTGCCATTTGGCACGGAGCCACGCCGTCGTCGTTTTTAAATCAATTTTTTTCGGCCATATGCACGGCTGGCGTGCTCAAGGGCACGGGTCGTGCGTCCCTGTAGAACCGATTCCGTACGTTTTTCGCGTGTGTGTCCCTCTTGCGCTCCTCGGTAGTTCCTACATATTATCCAAAGCACAAACACAATCATACAAGTCTTGGTTATCAATATCAATAGTCAAGTTCGATGTTGAACACGAATGTGTCAAACCAAACTCCAAAGTATCCCGAAAACAATGTATGATCCGCATACTCATCAATGCGAGGATTCAACTACGTCTATGAATTTACAAGTCTCCACACCATCATGAAATTGAAGTGCCTTATATATCGTAAATAGAACATGCTCATCATTAACCCGTAACGTGAGCTCTCCCTTTTGCACATCTATTAAGGCCTTCCCCGCCGCTAGGAATGGACGCCCAAGTATCGAGGAACGTCTTTATCTTCCTCCATGTCCAAAGACTAAGAAATCCACAGGAATATGAATTTATCAACTTTGACAAGTACATCCTCGATGATTCCCTTTGGATATGTGAGTGATCGGTCTGCGAGTTGTAAGGTGACCGTAGATGGCTTCACCTCTCCCAATCGAGTTGCACGAAAATAGACAAGGGCATTAAGTTAATACTCGCTCCTAAGTCACAAAGTGCTTTCTTAAAGAAAACATCACCAATAGCACAAGGGATAGTGAAACTCCCCGGATCTTTCAACTTCTGTGGTAGTTTCCTTTGGATTATTGCACTACACTCCTCTGTCAGTTAGACTGTCTCGAAACTAGTCATCTTTCTTTTCTTTGACATAACATCCTTCAAGAACTTAGCGTAATTGGGCATCTGCTCCAATGCATCTGCAAAAGGAATGTTAATATGCAGTTTTTTAAAAATATCTAAAAACTTAGCAAATTGTGCGTCTAACTTTTTCTTTTGAAAACGTTGGGGAAAAGGAAGGGGAACATTAAGTTTAGAAATATCAGGGTTAGAGGAAGATTTAAGCTTCTCAGCCCCTTTTTGTTCAGCACGATGTTCCTCAGCTTGTTCCTTGGCCTCAACCTTGCCATTTGCCTCAGTTTCCGCATCACCCGGCGCGCATCGATTGTCGTGTCGGCAAAGCGCCGCACGGCTGGCCGTCTTGGTGGCGCGCGGGCCGTGCCGTCTGCGATTCTTCGAATTTTACGGTATTTTCGGCCCCTCGTATTCCGTTCCACTCCTCGGACGAATGGCTTTACACTTTGTTCCTTTGGGTTTACCTCGGTGTTGCTCGGAATGCCTTTTGATCTTGCCCACCAATTATTGTAGCTATTTGACCAATTTGGGTCTCAAGATTCTTCATCCGGGACCCCGGTTGGGTGACATGGTTTTCGATTTTATCCATCTTTGCCTCATCCTTGTTGAACTTTGTTCCTTGTCTCGTTCATAAACGCGAGGTGAACATGTCTTCCATGGTTGGTTTAGGATCTGCGATAATAACTCCATTAGTCACATTAAACCCGGTGGTGGTTGCATCACGTTCTTTGTGTTCGCATAGGAGAAATTTTCGTGGTTCCTTAGGCCGGATGATAATGAGTGGGATTTTGATTGTTCGGAAATTGTTGAAATTCGGTTATTCACGTAATTTGCTTCCTCTATCGGATCTAGAGAAACTCCCCGATGTCTGCACCGCGTTTACCTCATTTGCCTTTGTCAATGTACTCAATTGATTGGTCAAAACGGCCATCTGTCTTTGTCAACTCTTTAATTGGATCGAATCGAAACTTGGCCCCCTTTTCACGTTAGTCCTCTCGGAGGGCCACGATAGCTATTCATGGCCATTTCCTCTAACAAGTTGAATGCATCTTCCGGAAATCTCGCGAGTAGAGCGCGCCCCTGCGGCATCTACAAATGATCTCGTCTGTCCCATCAACCCATTATAGAAAAAGCAAAGGCTGATCTTGGGAAATCCATGTTGCGGGCACCTCCTCAACAAATCCCGGAATCTCTCCCGGGCCTCGTACAAAGGCTCGAGTCAAACTGCTGGGCGGTGATCTCGCTTTTAGGGCTGTAGTGTCTTACTTGGTGGGAAGTATTTAAACGAAACCTCGACTTAGCTCATCCCATTGTTCACACTCCCGAGTTAGGGTGCTAGCTTGATTCTAGCCTTATCCCTTAAAGAGAAAGGGAATAGGCAAAGACGTATAGATCATCATCACCCCATTCATCTTGATAGTATTGCAAATTTGTATGAAATTCGCAAGATGAGAGTTGGGATCTTGAGGCAGGAAGCCCCCAAACCGGTTCTGTTGTACCATCGAGATCGATCTTTGGCTTTAGCTCAAAATTATTCGCATTGATCGTGACATTGGCAATGCCACCATAGTTGCGATTGATTGGGCGAAAGTAATCGTCGCGTATCGCTTCTTTGTTGAGGCTGCGGAGCCACTGGAACCTCTGGTATTGGTAACTCAACATTGACCTGTTAGCCTGGTTGTTACCCCGTTATTGCCTCTATTGTTGTCTTCAACTTACGCCATGGTTTGGTCTGTTGTCTTTCTGCCCGTTTAGTAGCTGCACTATTTCGCCTAGCAAAGCTTCAACCTCCGGTATGAACGGTGCTAAGTCTCCTTGCTTTGAGCGGTGATCATGCACTACGAACCAACTAAAGAAAACAAGTTAACCACAATAAGTAAAATCGAACAAATTAAAAAAATGTCCAGTTAAGAATAGTTCTATTTATCGCAATATTAGTACTAAAAATTTGATTAATCCCGACAGCGGTGCCAAAAACTTGTTCGCCTATTTTTATAGCTTCACCGCAAGTGTACGGATCAGTTTATAGAATAGGGTTTGCAAGGTCGAATCCACGAGGATTAATAAATTAATGTACTAAGTATTGGATTATAATAGTCTATTTTTATCTAAACTATCGAAATTTGAAGGTTTGGTTTTATTATTACTAAAGCGAAATTAATCCTAAAATAACAAAGTAAAGAGCGATTGAAAGATCAAGTATGAATGGATGGATTCTGGGTTATGGTTTCAATTAATATCCCACTTTATGCTCAAGTTAAGCAAACCAAGGTTAAACATATTCTTCTCTATAGACCAATCACCAAAGTAATTTACCCCTCTCTCGAGATGTATGTAAAAGCGTTGATTGGAATATCCATGTTAGCATCTCTACTCAACATGAGATATCGAACTCCCAAAAGTTCAAAAGATTAAACGATCTCACAAATATTCACGAGACTTCTCAATCATGCAATCTATTTGTGTCAAGTACTCAAGATCTAGAATTGAAACTCATCGGTTAGAATTATGAATCAATACATCAAACAAGTTTAGATCAAAGGCCTTTTGATAAAACAAGAATTAAAGCAAAGTACTTGAATAGAGAAAGAAAACATTAACTTCAATTATCCTTAATCATCACATAAAAGTGTTTATTAATCTACTCCCAAACCCGGGAATCACAAGAGTTTTAGCCAGACATTGAAAATAAACAATTCATAGACAAATTATTCATAATCAAAATCTAACTAATTGAAATAACGATACGATGGAATGAGTGACTCGGGGATGATGACGATCTCTCGATCTATCTTCAATCCTCGAAGGTGTAGTTGCGGTCTTGATCGATCTCTCGAAGTATCCCTTGGAAAACTACTCTTTTCTCTGGTTTCTAGGGTAAAAATCAGCGTGTCTTTGTTTGTGGCCACCCCGGGTCTATTGGTACTTCGTTCGGGTCGAAACCTAGTTGAAATTTGACAAACTCTGTTTTTCCCGCAGCACGGCACGGCCGTGCCCCTTTGGCACGCCCAGCCCGTGCTGGGTGCCGAACCATTTGTAATCTTTCTTCAGAGGAGCACGGCGTGCCAATATGGCACGGGCTGCCCGTGCCCTAAACGCCGCACCTTGAGTCATTTTGTTTGGGTTGAGCACGGGCCGTGCTAGAGGAGCACGCCCTGCCCGTGCTCACCTGGAACAATATGCCCATAGACTATTTTTCCCGTTTCTCGCCCGGTTCGTCAAACTTCTTCTCGACTCGACTCCAAACTTCGTCACTTGAGTCAAGTATTGGCGGTTGCAATGCTCGAATTGTTGCCACTATGCCACAAATATAGATAAATTCCTACAAAGCGAGCAAAGCGTAATCGATTCCACAAAACAAGAATACTACCCAATTTACTTGTATAACGCATGCATATTCCCACATTCTAGCCAATATTAAGCCCAAAATACATGCAAAATACCAGTCAATCAATCGACTCTCTAATGACAACTAATGACATAAAATAGACTCAAACGACACTAAAACACCCAAAAACAACGCAATATCCTAGTCTAAAATACTTAATACATTGGTATAAAACCAACTTAATAGGCGCCCATTGGGCTATGGAAAGGCGCCGTCAAGGAGACACGGGATGGCATGCATTAACCTTGAACACGAGTATTTTCGGCTATTCTAAAAGAATCAAGACCCCCCTCCGAAGGGAAGGTCCACCTCGACGTAGAAAATATACAAGTCTTCTACAGAAAGGAGTTATGTTAAATCACCAGATAAAACAATGACTTGGGGAAAATCCAAAGTGGGCGCCCTCCTCCGAGCTCCGGAAGGATGCCCCAGGAACCCCAAGGGGACGCCCTCCTCTGAGTTCTGGAAGGGTGGCCTGTGATGTTAAAATGTAATGGAAAATTGATCTCCCACAAGAAGTCACACACTGATATCACAAGTAAAACATGACATGGGAAGCTAAAAGACATGAAGAAAATGGACGAATCATCTAGCCCCATTGGGCAAACAAAACATCTCAAGGTCAAGAGTAGGGCGTAAATATTCAAGTACATAGAAGAAACATCTAAGTACGTAAAGCAAGCCTTAAACAGGTGGGTGTGAAGAAAAACTATCATTGATCAAGAAGGAGGCACATCATCTCTGTCAGCAGTCTCTATAGGCTCATCTCCATCGCCGTCAACATCGTTGGGAAGTTCGTCCAAAGCCTCAACCTCTTCATCCTCCTCCTCAGAAACACCACAGCCTAAGATGGCGATCAACTCACTAGAAGCCTTTCCACTCTGCTGTAGAAGTTTCTGGCAGTGGCGCACCGCCTTGTCATAATAAGAGCAAAACTCTCTCATCATGTCGGAGCGATAAGATAAGGAACCTCTGTAAGCCTCAATAGAACTAAACCTCTCCTTAGCCAGCAACTCAACTCCAGCGAGAGACTGGAAGAACAACTTACCCATCTCAGCCTCGTGGGCAAGCTAACTCTTAGCCCGGCACACTGGTTTGACAAATCTGACATCTCTCACTTGTGATGGCTAGTTGTGGCATTGAGTGCCTTCACCTCACCTCGAAGTTGATGGTTCTCTGCCTCAGTCACCTCGCCTAAATGGTTCGAAGCGGCTGCTAGGTTCAAGGCCTACAACAAAGATAATTATACATCACAAGGGATCAACAAAGATAATGGAAAAATGATTCAGAATAATCAAAGAAAAAATCCTCTCTGTTTTCAGAAGATAGATGCCTTCAAATCTCGTCCCGAACTCTTTCTCCTTGCTCAAAGTCATCTCGTGTTCTCCCGAAAATGTCCAACACTTGTTCCATGCGTCATTCGTTGTTTTTGTAGGCCCAAAATCCATCAAAAGCCCAAAGAGAATAAAATATAATCTCTTTCCGCCCGGACGCGCGCTGTAGCTCTAAAGAACCGCGCTGCCGCGCGCCCTGCACGTTGTTTCCTATCACCCAGTCACGCGTTGCGGCGCTGCCATGTCCGCGAGCCTGTACTAATTTGGAACCTCGCGCTACGGCAAGGGGTGTTAGAGCTAAGGCGTTCCGCCTTAAACCTCTGTTTCTCTGTTTTCTCTTCTTCAAACACACCCTTTTTCCATCTAGCCACGTTTTTTCATTGTTTTTGACCAATTTCGGCTACCAAAACCTGTATCGACTCTCTAAGGTCAACTAATGACATAAAAGAGACTCAAACAACACTAAAACACCCAAAAACAACGCAAAATTCTAGCCTAGAATACTTAATACATTGGTATAAAACCAACTTAACAAATACCCCAAAACTTAGATTTTTGCTTGTCCTCAAGCAATTACAGACTCTTGGAAAACAAAAGACACAAAGGAAACATAAATAACAACAACTGACTCGAACAGACCAACTACAAAACTTCACAACCAAGCTCATTCGTCTCAAAATTCGTTTTACCATCAATCAAGCACGCGTTTAACAATGTGATCATGAGTGTGGAATGTTCATGCGAACTCCATTTTCATTATCCGAATAGATTCACGCAATCAAGTGTTTTCAAAGTGATCCACTTTCTGAATATAAAGATGAGATGCTTACCGGTCTCCATAGGTTTGTCTTTCACACTAATCTCCACTAATGTAGGATAATGTAACACACGGATCTATAGGGCTTTCAAAGCTTGTAATGATGGTAAGGTAGGAAAATATAAGATTATGTGGCTCAAATCATCCAAACACACAATTATCAACTCTTTCAAATCACCAATTAATAACCACCCTTCACTTTTTGACATTCCCATTGTTCTCACTTCATGGACCTTCAGTCCCGCTGTGTATTCTTTTCTCAATTTTTTTTTGGCGAAACCCGCAAACTTAATCTTTTTCATACTTTAAACACGGGGTTTAATATTTTTACTTCTCGTGAAACTTCACGCAATTAAACATATACCCTATTCATCATACCCTCCTCAACCTTCAACATGTTTCCATAACTTGTGTGTATGAGTGAGGGGTAATTGGGATTTTCACATGTAGGCTCTGGGTATTAGATTGGCTGCCAAAGAAACGGGTTTACAAGACTCAAAGAGGGACACTAGGGAAAATATATAATATAAAGGTAGGCATTTTTGGCTCTAGCTTGTTCAAAGATGGCCTAAATCACTTCCTTAATGTTACTTCACCTAGGATTTCGCCTCGACTAGTGTTCAGACAAGTTCTAGAATCCAGTGGGATTCATTCAGTAAATACTCAACCGCATAAATTATCTCCAAATAAATCAACAGAGTTAAGCACATAGATAAAATAAATGGGATGAAGAATAGATCACATCTCAAACACATGCTCTTTTGCCCGTTCAACTCATATTCAACAACTTCACTTAGTCATGCAGTTTTACATTTACACAAACGACTCGATTGACTTTTTTTTTTCGTTTTTTTTACTTAAGACTCGACTCAATGAACAAAAACAGACTACCCCTCAAACTTATAATGACATTTTCCTCGATGGAGAGGTCATAAGAGGACTTTCCTGGTAGCCGAGGAGCTAAGGCTCCTCATCAGAGTCATGTGGTGGACCAGTGTGGCGGTCTCGGAGGTGGTGGTGGTGGAAAGGGAAGCTATGCAGTACATCGACCATAAATCTGAGCTAGGACCCTATCACGCTCATTCTTGTACTCTTCCCGCAAAGCTCGATGGCACAGCTCGGCCTGAAATGCAACTGCTAAATGGCAATGCGCCCGTCGCATCTGCAAATAATATTCATGCATAGGATCAGCCTGGAATGCGGAAGGATGAGACTGCGCGTTAGCCAAAAAAGAAGGACCCTCATCATGGTGTGACTATGTTGATGCATCCTATGCAGCTGCGGGAAAGGTGTGAGCAGGGTCAATTATGTATCCCTCTCCCTGAGGCTCAGGTATGCCGTCGGCTATATCCTCATACGCTGCAATGGTGGCCGAATCAATTGGCGCCTTAGGGCATTCCAACGGCTCATTCATCCCCCAAGTAATACCCTCTGCATGGCTCAAGCCACAAATCAATGCTGGCATGCACAATCCCCCCGTACTGCGGTGGCGAATGGCCTGGTGGATGGAAGTAGAGATAATCACGGCTAGGTCAAACTGGATGTCGTGTATGATAGCATGGAGAAGATGTGCTTGAGCTGGCGTGACATCACTAAAATGACTGGTCGGCATCACATTATGGCATAAAAACTGATACCATGCACGACCATAGTGGCTCAGTGTCTTGTGGGACAAAACCAGGGCACCACCACCGGCTCGAGCAGGGTGCCATTTGGTGCCAGGGCGACAGAGGGCCTAGACGATCATATCTGGATCTGGCTGGCTTGAAATAAACTCTGTGTAAGGCCGGTGGTCAACCTTTGGTAAGGAATAATACTGTCGAATAGCCTCAGGGGTACAAGTGACTCGCTCTCCATATAGAAATAGCTATGTCGGGTCCTCATCGGGATCACTAGCATTTGCATAGAATTCCTTAACAAGCACCGGTGCGAATGGTGGAGGCGGGGCACACAACTTTTTCCAACATCACTCACGGATCATGCGTTGGATATGCCTCGTTGGACATTGATCCGACGAGTCATTAATTTTCTATAGAATAATTTTTGTGCCTCCTCACTAACAAACCTCGCGGTGTCGTATTCCTCAGAGGTAGACGCTTTTTGCTTGCCTTTGCCTTTGCTCTTGCTCCTTCCCATGTTTAGCACCTAGCAAAATAAACACCAAAACAAAGCCCATGGAAACATGAAACTCGGTGAGGGGTGAAAAATCAACAATCAAGGTAGTTATAAAATGCACCCAAGTGTACGAAGTAGCATCATGTCGAGACGACAAGCATGAGCATGCAAAATTGCACTCCACAATGTGAATGTATCATTGGGACATTTGATCAAACACCTTGTATGCATGAATTTGGGATAAGATGATAAATACAATTACAGTACAATTCAATCTCAAAATTTCAACACCCAAACCTAGTTCTAGCATGAGCAGTCAATCCACATTTCAACAACAATGATCCAAACACTACTACAATCCAATCACACAAAATAGAGAAATGGGGGAAAACTATAGGGTTTAGAAGTAGCAAACTTACCAAATAATGAGTGGGGAAGAGGTGTTTGATAAATGTTTTTATCATGATTTTGATGATTTTGTTTTTACACCAAAACAATGTTTTTAGATGTTGTCCAAATACTCCTAAATGATTTAAATTGTTTCTACTTATTTTCCGGAGTATTTCTTCTAGTTTATTTTCGACATTAAATTGGACAACACTTTTTATGATTTTGAGTTAATGTGTTTTTACATCAAACAATGTTTTCAAATGTTGTCTAAATACTCCCGATCGGTCTAAAATGTTTTCACTATTTTCGGAGTATTTTTTGAAGTTTATTTTCGATATAAAATTGGACAACACTTTTGTTTTGAGGTCAACCGGTCGCCCTATAGGGCAACCCGTACCTGAAAGTTGTGCAAAACAGAAAACTTCATGTTTGCATAAAATGGTTAGGGTGATCGGTCACCCTAGGGCGGCCCGATGGCGTCGGCCGTCGACTATAGAGGCGACCGGTACCTGAAGGTTGGTTCAAATTTGCAAACTTCTCTGTTTTGATTTTTGAAGAGAACCTGCCGGTTGGACCCTAGGGTGACCTAGTCGGACCCCGTCGGCCGTGCCCTGTAAAAATGTGTTCTTATTTTCAAACGTCTATTTGTGCTTGCGACCAGGTCGCCCTATGATTTGACAAAGAAAATTCTAACCGTTGTCAAACAGACATCTTTTCCCTAAATTGTGGGATTGATTTCTAACAGCTATAATCTTGATTTTAATTGCAATTTTTTTGTAGATATCAGATTCCAAGAGGAGACTATCAAGTATTAATCATCTCCAATAAATAGAGGAAGATTTGAAGCACAACAACAAGAGAGAACAACACAACACAACAAGATATACTCAAGCAAACACTTGGTCTTCTATTGTCATTATTCTTGTTGTAATTTGCCTAGCTTATCACTTTCACACCCTTGAGGTCTAGACTATTCTTGATTACACTTGCACTCAATTATATAATTCATTATCGAGTTGTAATCTTGAATTTTTGGGTTATCATTCAACACAAGATATCCTTGTGAGTGTTCTTGTGGTAAGAACACACTTGGGTGATCTAGGTGTTAGGTGTAAGAAGATTGTGGTAATCTTCTTGTTGAGGTGTTGAAGAATTTGGTATTCTTCAAGGTTGAAGAATGTGGTAATCTTCACAAGGTGCCGTTGGAGATTGTGGTAATCTTCAAGAAGAGATTGTGGTAATCTCAAAGGTGGTGTTGAAGAAAAGTGTGGTGCTCTTCAAGGTGTTGTTGTAAGTTGGTGTTGTATTAATTTTGGTAATTAATAAAATCTTTTTTTCTTTTTGAAATCTATCCCGGATATACTGGGGTGGTAGAGGATTAGGCCCTAGGTGGGTTGAACCTCTATAAATCGACGTGTGTTGTTTACATTCCGCACCTTTATTATTGTCTTTGAGCATTCGGTTTGAAAAAGAGGGTAAAATCGAAAAGATGGAGATAATCTATTCACCCCCCTCTAGATTATCGTAGTCGCTTGGACTTACAAGAGGAAGATGATGTGTGTGGTGTTAGCGTGTTTCTTTGGGAAGAGGGAGTGGGGTTTGTGGAAGTTGTGGTGGTAAAAATGTGGTATCCCATCGAGTTCCAAGCAAGCAAGGAGAGTGTTGTGATTTAAAACAAATGAGGGGCTGGGGTGGGTTTTAATTGGTCATGGGCAGTAGAGGAGCGCTGCAGCGCGCCATAAAAAGTGGGCCTGTCCAAACTGGGGGGCACGCTACGGCACCCCTAAGGCTAGCACTACGACATTGGTAGGCCTGAATCAAATTTTCACCTGCTGCACGTTGTAGCAGGGATTTAGGGACCCCTGCCGCCTGGTTTTCCATTATAATGCTTCGCTCACATGCAAAAACAAGCGGTCGGGATATAATGCAACTCGCTAATCCTAAAAATGCAAAAAAATCCACTATGATGCAGTAAAACGAAAAACTACTACTCAACTATATTAATACTACTAAAGCAATAAAAGGGCTTGGGTTGCCTCCCAAGAAGCGGTAAATTTATAGTCTTCAGCCGGACTGTGTCAGATTATCACGACTCTGTATCTCCAAGTGGGAGATTTAGGATTTTCCGGGCTTCATCACAAAAATAATGTTTTAACCTCTGCCCATTAACCTGAAACGTGCTGCCATTTTTACACTGCAACTCTATAGCACCAAACGGTGAAACACGCTCGATGACAAATGGTCCAGACCATCTCGATTTCAATTTGCCTGGGAATAATTTCAACCGCGAATTGAATAATAATACCTTCTGGCCCGAGAGAAATTCGTGCCTCAAGATCATTTTATCATGCCATTTCTTGGTCTTTTCCTTGTATATTTTGGCATTCTCATAGGCCTCATTTTGGAATTCCTCCATCTCATCAAGTTGCAATAGTCTATTCTCACCCGCTTCCTTCAAGTCAAAATTCAGCTTCTTCGTGGCCCAATATGCACGATGCTCAAGCTCTACCGGCAAGTGACATGCCTTCTCATACACCAAGCGATATGGGGACATACTAATAGTCGGTTTAAAGGTCGTTCGATATGCCCAAAGCGCATCATCCAGCTTATGAGCCCAGTCCTTGCGATTACGACTCACAGTCTTCTCAAAGATTTGCTTCACCTCACGATTTTAAATTTCAGCCAGTACATTCGATTGCGGGTGGTAACCTAAAGCAACCTTATGCCTTACACCAAACTTAGAGAGAAGGTTATTAAACAGTTTATTGCAAAAATGAGTACCTTCATCACTAACAATAGCCCTAGGAGTGCCAAAACGAGTGAATATATGCTTGTGGAAAAATTTCTGCCAAAACGAGTGAATATGTGCTTGTGTAAAAATTTCAACACTACCTTTGCATCATTAGTAGATGTAGCAATTGCCTCCACTCATTTAGAGACATAATCAACCGCAAGAAGGATATAGGCATGTCCAAATGAAGGGGGGAATGGACCCATGAAGTCAATCCCCCAAACATCAAACAATTCTACCTTCATCATGATGGTGAGAGGCAACTCATGGCGTCGAGAGATGTTTCCAACTCGCTGGCATCTATCACAAGTCTGCACAAACGTATAACAATCTTTGAATAAAGAAGGCCAATAAAATCCAGATTTTAATACCTTAGCGGTCGTGCGGGTTGGCCCAAAATGACCACCATAAAGGTCAGAATGGCAATGTTGTAGAATCTCTTCCACTTCCTCTTGAGGCACACACCAGTGAATAACTGAATCCGCTCACCTCTTGAACAAAAGCGAATCATCCCAAAGATATGATTTAACATCATGCAAAAATTTCTTCTTCTGGTGGGAAGTCAAACCAGAGGTAAGACTCCACCAGCCAGATAATTCACAAAATCAGCATACCATGGGAGATGAGTCTCTATTGCCAAAATACACTCATCCGGGAAGGACTCATGAATAGGAGCTTCATTAGCTTGCCAGGCTGTTCCAACCTTGATAGGTGGTCGGCTACCACATTCTCATTACCCTTCTTATCCCGGATCTCAATATCAAATTCTTGGAGGAGAATCCATCTAATCAGTCGTGGTTTCGCATCTTTCTTTGTAAATAGGTACCGAATAACATCATGATCAGTAAACAATAACCTTGGTACCCAATAAGTAAGCCCGGAACTTGTCAAATGCAAATACTACTGCTAGCATCTCTTTTTCCGTGATGGTCTAGTTCTGATGGGCGTCATCCAATGTCCGGCTTGCATAACAGATGGCCTTGAAAATTTTATCTCGTCTTTGCCCCAACACAGCCCCCATTGCATAATCACTAGCATCACACATAAGCTCAAAGGGCTATGTCCAATCCGGTACCACCATAATGGGAGCAGAAATAAGTGTCTTCTTAATGTGCTCAAAAGCCTGCAAACAAAGATCATCAAAACAAAAAGACACATATTTTTCAAGAAGATTACATAAGAGCTTGGTTATTTTTGAAAAATCTTTAATAAACCTACGATAAAAACAATCATGCCCAAAGAAACTCCAAATCCCTTTTATATTTCCCGGTGGTGGTAATTTTTTAATCGCCACTATTTTAGCTCGATCTACCTCTAATCCTGCAGCAGACACCCTATAACCAAACACAATGCCCTCTTTCACCATGAAGTGACATTTTTCCCAATTAAGCACTAAATTAGTGTCTTGGCACCTTTGTGAAACCTGAGATAAATTATGGAGGCATTGATCAAAAGAATTACCAAATACTGAGAAATCATCAATAAAAACCTCCATAATTTCCTCCACCATGCCATGAAAAATAGACATCATACATCTCTGAAATGTGGCTGGTGCATTATACAACCCGAAAGGCATCCTGCGAAATGCAAAGGTACCATAAGGACATGTGAATGTGGTCTTCTCCTGATTCTCTGGAGCAATCGCAATCTGATTATAACCCGAATATCCATCTAGTGTTGGGAAATTTATTTTGTAGATTTTGATGAATGCCATGTAAAACTTAAACTAGAAAATTGGCACCCCATTTTCCTTGTAATTTTCATTGTAATAGATAGAAATTTGGAAAAGGTTCTAGTCGAGTCGACTAAGCCTGGAAATACAAGAAGTCAATCAAGATCAAGTGAAGACTACTGTGTGGAACAACCGAGTATGGCCAAGAAGGTAGATCAAAAACTTGACTGAAGATTTATCAGTTGAGGAACAGCTGTGTGAAGTGTCAGTCTAAGTCATCTCAAGAAGCCAAGTCACAAGTTGAAAGTGACGGTTGAGTCTTCAAGCTGTAACCTGCAAAATATTCTCAAGATATTCAAGCAAATCCTCAAGCCTCGAAACTCGAAGGAAATGAATCCAACACAAAACTGTGAAGGAGAGACTACTTCAAATTGTTGAAGAGGAAACTTTTGAAGAATCAAAGGGGTCTACTTTCCAATGAGGATTGTAGGAAGGTTCAAGGTCGAATCGATCTCAAGTTATTGGAGGGCTTAGTGATCAAATCCAAGAAGCTTGAGAAAGTAAGTTGAAGTAGCAAAGCAAAATGCCTGTGAAGAAGTTTGAGTCGGAAGAGAAGCCGGTTGTGTTACCAAGGCATCTCTAGACTGAGTCCAAGGATCAATTCAGTTGTGTGATCAAGACTTGTCTCTAGACTGATAACCACTTTGTGAACTGATCATTACTTAGTGGATTCCTCCAGGAGTTGGAGAAGGGAGGATTAGAAGAATTACCCCATCTTCGAAACTCTATAAAAATCATTTGTGTCATTTACATTTCAGCACTTTTATTTCTGCATACTTTCTTATATCTACTGATAATTTGCTATCCAACTGATTAATAACTAAGTGCTAAACTCGAGTGTTAAAACAAGTTTAAAATAAATCAAAGGGTGTTAAGTCTTCCGCTGAAAAAATCAACACAGCCAAGTTAAGTTTCAGGTTAAATAGTTGAGTTATTCTATCAACAGCTCTATCGAGTCTGTTGAATGGCTAACTCTGTTGAATAACCAATTTAGCTGTCCCTCAAGGACTTAGCTGTTTGTGTTAACTCTGTAATTTCTTTAAAATGACTAAATCGAAAATTTGGTAAGGTTTATTCAACCCCCCTCCCCTTTCTAAACCTTACTCACACCCCTCGGGACCTACAAGTGGTATCAGAGCAGTTGGTTCATTGAGCCTTCCGCACTGATTACTGAACTAGATCCCTATCTTTTCTAAGAGATTTTTAACACTTGTATTTTCAAAATCTTTCATTCTTAGCAAAAGTTATTATCATGGAAGCAAATCTGACACGCATTCCTATGTTCACTGTTGAGGAATTTGATGACTGGGAAATTCGTATGCAGGCTCATCTATCTTCTTTACATGATGAAATGTGGCTAGTGATAGAGGATGGGCCACTGCAAATACTTAAGGTGAACACAGCTGTAAGAATAGCAGAAGTAGAAGAAGACATACCAACCATGGTTGAAGCCAAGGACTGAGTGGACCAATGATGATAGAAAGAGATACAATTTGGATAATGTGGCCAAGGACATTCTCTACAAGACATTGGACAAAGTAATGTTCAATAAAGTCAAATCTTGCAAATCTGCAAAAGAAATCTGGGATAAATTAACTTTAATTTGTGAAGGATCTGAGAAAATTAAAGAAAATAAATTGTCTGTAGCTGTACAAAAATTTAAAAACTTTAAAATGCTTGCAGGTGAAACCTTAGATCAACTGGATGCCAAATTCACTGAAATCACAAATGAGCTATCAGCACTTGGGAAAGAATATACACAAAAGAAAATGTGTATGAAGATTCTGAGAAGCCTTCCAGCTGAATGGGAAATGAAATTCATGGCCCTAAGACATTCAATGAACCTCACAACAACATCCAATCATGAGTTGTTCTCAGATCTCAAAGCTTATGAGTTTGAGCTGAGAAGAAAAGAGCAAGAGGAGATAGGCATGCCTAAGGCACAAATTTTGGAGCGATAGTCCAGGATGAAAAGAGAGCTGAAGTCAAGGAAGCCATAAACCAGGAGGAGATTGCCCTGATGGTTAAAAGATTCAACAAGTTCTTCAATAAGAACTACAAAAAAAACAAGGGTGAATCCTCCAGGAGACATTCAGCTCCCTCCAAGTCAAGGGAAGACAGGCCACCCAAGAGAGCTGAGCATCAAAGGGTTGAGTATCAGAGAGCTGACAACCCATGGACAGAAAGAGCTGATCAAAGAGCTGAGAACTTGTGTTGGAACTGCAGACAACCAGGACATTTTGCAATTGACTGTTCCTATCCACCAGTCAATAAGTATAGGAATGAAGAATAAAGAAAAATCTTCAGAGAGAGAAGACAAGAAAAGAAGAAAGCCATGTTGGCTGCTGAGACTACTGAGATATCTAAGTCGAAAGAAGCAGCAGACTCAGAGAGTAGTGAAGTTGACTACTTAAGTGATTCGGAAGAAGAAGCAATGATCTGTCTAATGGCTAAAGAACAAGATCAACCAGACTAGGAAGATGAGGTACACTCTAACCCATCTCACTCAGATTCTAGTGATAGTGATTGTGACACACACACTTCATCACCCACTCATCTTTATGATTCATTAAGAAAAATGATGAAAGACTTTGAGCACATTAAATTCTCACACACACTATTAAATGAGGAAAACATCCAGCTCAAAAGCCAAAACTCACAGCTGACTAAGGAGCTAGGTACTCTAAGTCACATAACTGGTGAGAACAAGGAGCTGAAGGCTGAGAATGCTAAACTAATAAAGCGAGATATAGTCACAAAAAGAGGAAAATGATCTCAAAAATGTGATTCCTCATTTACAAAGGCATCTAAATCATTGGATGACCTTATTATGAGCCAAAAAGAGTGTGGAGATAAGATAGGCATAGGATTCAATTCCTTTGTGCACAATCAAATTCCTAGAGTGACTTTGGAAAAGGGATCTTCAAGTAATGAAGCATCTCAAAAACCCAAAACACCAAATGTTGCACCCACATTAATCCCAAATCACAATCACAAACAAACTGGCCTTGGATATAAAGGAAAAGAAAAAGATCGATTGATTATCTTTGAGAGGGCAGTGAGAAGAAATCCACAGAGTTCCTCAACAAACTCCAAATAGAAAATACTCTGTGAAGAATAAGCGAGCTACCAAAAACCCCAGAAGTTTTATCAAAGAAACACATTTGATGGGAATGGTAGAAATTACCCGAGCCAAGCTGATTGGAATAATGTGAAATATCAGCATAGTCCAATGGAATACAAGCTTAGATGGCAAAGACCTGTAGAGCTCAAAAAGGTCACAAAAGGCAAAAGAGCTATTATCGGACACATATGCACCTAGGCACTACACTCAGAAATATCACAACTACCCAAAGAAGGAAATTGCTAAAACACACACAGGCATACAGACAAAAGAGACACCTGTATAAACCTAAAGCCCCCAAGCAATTTGCCAAAGTGAATTATGATTATGGCACGAGATAGATGGCAACCTCTTGGGGAGTCAAATCATTTGGCTATAAGTGGTCGGATCATCTTACAAAGACACTAACCCCTCGGGACCCAGGCAAGTATGGGTACCTAAAAACTAATTTCCTTGATTGCGGTTCAAGGAAACAAATGCCAAGGAACCTGGTACATGGATAGTGGTTGTTCCGGACATATGATAGGAAACAAGAAAATCAGCAAGATTCAAGGAGATTAGAGGTGCAAAAGTCATATTTGGAGGAAATGAAGCTCGGGGAAATCAAAGGCACATGAACCATCAAGAAAAATGGATTAGAAATCACAGATGTTGCTTATGTTGAAGGTCTCAACTTCAACCTGTTAAGCATCAGCCAACTCTGTGACAAAGGCTACAATGTTGGATTCAATATGGAAGTGTGCCAGATCAAAGATGATGAATCAAATGAAATAGTGCTGCAAGGATCTAGACAGAAGAATATGTATGTGGTAGATTGGTCTACTGCCACACCATGCACCTGTCTGCTAGCAAAGAGCACAGTCGAATCAAGTTGGCTGTGGCATAAGAAGCTGAGTCATCTGAACTTCAAGACAATCAACAAGCTTGCAAGGAGTCATCTTGTGGAAGAATTGCCAGACTTAGTGTACAAGAAAGAAAGTGTATGTGATTCATGCCAGATGGGAAAGCAGATCAAATCTTCATTCAAGGAGAAGCCTAGTTCTTCTTCAACAAGGATATTGCATCTGTTGCATATGGATTTATTTGGTCCAGTTGAACCAGCCATCATAAGTGGAAAGAAATACACCTTAGTGGTGTTAGATGATTATTCAAGATATACATGGACAATCTTCATGTGCAAAAAGAAGGAAACTTTGCAAAAGTTACCTCAGCTAATGAAAAGAGTTCAAAATGAAAAGAGCCAAACCATTATAAAGATAAGGTCTGATAGAGGAATTGAGTTTGTCAATGGGATAATAACTCAATATTGTGATGAAAATGGTATTGCTCGTGAGTTATCTGCAACAAGAACTCCACAGTAGAATGGAGTAGCTGAAAGGAGGAACAATACTCTCAACGAAGCTGCAAGAACCATGTTAGCTGAAGCTGGATTGCCTAAGAGATTTTGGGCTGAAGCCATCAACACTGCATGATATACTCAAAATAGATGCATGATTAATAGACAACTGACAAAGAATCCCTATGAAATATGGACTGAGAGAAGGCCAAATGTCGCATATTTTAGAATATTTGGATGTAAATGCTTCATCCACAACAATGGCAAGGATAATCTAAAGGTTTTTGATGCTAAAGCTGATGAAGGTATCTTTTTGGGATACTCAGCTGAGAGCAAAGCCTATAGAGTGCTGAACAAGAGGACTATGGTCACAGAAGAGTCTATTCATGTGGTTTTTGATGAACCTAATGTGAATGGAGAAGACATTGAAGAGTTAGCTGATAAGCTGAATCAGCCAACTATGAAAAAGAGTCCTTATGTTGAAGCTGAAGTAAGAGTAATCAACCAATATGAAGATGAGATAGTTGAATCTCAAAGACAGCTGGAAAGTCTGCAGCTAAATGATGATGGAAGAGCTGCTCAAGACAACGCAGTTGCAAGACAGCTGAACCCAGCTGATTTGCTTCAACCTGATGTGAGATGGCTGAGAGACCATCCACCAGAGCTAGTTATTGGAGATGTTAGAGATGGTGTAAGAACCAGATCCAGAGCTCAGCAAGAAGCAATGTTCACTTGTTTTATTTCCCAAATAGAACCACAAGATGTGTCTCAAGCATTGGATGACACACATTGGATTCAAGGCATGCAAGAATAGTTGAATCAGTTTGAAAGAAACAAAGTATGGGAATTGGTGTAGAGACCAACCCATCAGAATGTTATTGGCACAAAATGGGTTTTCAGAAACAAGATGAATGAGGAAGGATATGTGGTAAGTAACAAAGCAAGATTGGTAGCCAAAGGGTATTGCCAAGAAGAGGGAATAGATTTTGATGAAACCTTTGCTCCTATTGCAAGATTAGAAGCAATAAGGATGTTTTTTGCCTATGCTGCTCACAAGAACTTCACTGTATATCAAATGGATGTGAAAACTGCATTCTTAAATGGACTGTTGGAGGAAGAAGTCTATATTGAACAACCTCTAGGTTTTGAGCAGAAGACCATTGGAGATAAGGTGTACAAGCTCAAGAAAGCATTATATGGATTGAAACAGGCACCAAGAGCATGGTATGATACATTATCTCAATTTCTAACGGATAATGGATTCACCAAAGGCAAAGTGGACAGAACACTCTTCAGAATTCAAGATGAAGAGAGCATACTGCTTGTTCAAATATATGTGGATGATATCATTTTTGGATCCACAAACAAAGAGCTGTGTGATAAGTTCTCAAACCTCATGCAAGGCAAATTTGCAATGAGCATGATGGGAGAGCTGACTTTCTTCCTAGGACTTCAAGTTAAGCAATTGAAGGATGGAACTTTCATAAGTCAAACAAAGTACACCAGAGATTTAATGAAGAAATTTGGTATGGAAGAGAAGTCTTCTGTGAAAATACCAATGAACACATCACTCAAGATGGGCATGGATGCGGATGGTAAGGCGTAGATCAAACAAGATCTGAGCACTTATTGGATCACTGCTCTATTTAATGCCAAAGAGCCAGGACATCACCTTTGCGAGGTGTATGTGCAAGATTTGAATCGCACCAAAGGAGAGCCACATGACTACGACTAAGAGAATCCTAAGATATCCGAAGGGATGCCATGAAGTTGGCTTATGGTATCCAAAGGAAGGTGGATACAAGCTTATTGGTTACTCGGACTACGACTATCTTTGGATGTAGAGTTGACGGAAGAGTACTTGGTGCACATGTCAAATGCTTGGAAACAGCATTGGTTTCCTGGTTTAGTAAAAGCAAAACTCAATAGCCACATCCACAAACAAAGCAGTACATAGTCAGGGCGGTAAACACAGTGCCCAAGTCTTATAGATGAGACAGCAGCTGAGAGATTATGAAATTGAAGAAAAATAAATTCCAATTATGTGTGATAACACAAGTGCTATTGCAATCACTCAGAATCCTATGTTGCATTCAAGAACAAAGCACATTGATGTCAGATATCATTTTATAAGAGATCATGTTGAAAAGAAAGACATCACTTTGGAATATATCTCAACTGATAACCAGTTAGCTGACATATTCACCAAGCCCTTATGTGAATCAAGATTTGAAGAGCTTAAGCATGAGCTAGGGTTAATTGAGCTGAGTTAACACTCAGAAGACTTAATGAGAAGGGAAGGAAGAGAGAAAGTGAGAAATGAACAAGTTTTTCACATCAGCCAAGTGAAACAACCATATTAGAAAGTCAGCTGTATCGAGTTAGCTGACAGCTGAGTCACTTAATGAAAAAGAGAGAAGAATAGTTAAGTCATTTGTGAAATAAGTTGAGTCATTTATGAGCTAAGTGACAAAAACGCAGTCGTTTTAAATGAGCGGGAATGTATTTAAGGATGACGTCAGCGTAATAATGACGGGTATAGTCAAAAGCTGCACAGTAAGCATATGATTGGATATAAATGTTTTCGCATTAAATGCGAGGAATTAAATATGGTTTGACGTGCTAAATCTGAGCCGTTGATCTTGATCAAATTTCAAAAATCAAAAACTCATCCTTTCATAACCCTTATATACGGTTTTCAGTCTTCTCTCTCACACTTTACTGAAACTGTTCATCTTTCAAAGCAAAAGAAAGCAAGTTCTTCTCTTTCTCGCAAACCCTACGTGTTCTCAAACTAGTTCATCAAGTTTTAATCGGTAAAAACTTCTGAAAATGGCACCGAAGTTTAATTTCGTCAAGTTATCAAAGCAAATCCACTCAGAATCGTCTGTGGATTTTGAAGGCATGGTAAAGCAGGGTTCGAATGAAACCCTTGTGAAGAAAATTGCTGATATGTTGGAAAAGTCCGGTCTTAAGGATTTTCTTACCTTGGAGTACTCGCACATCTATCTTGAAGAGGTGGCGCAGTTCTACATGAATGCGGAGGTGCTGGACGAAGGCATCAAGTCTTCTGTCCACCGCAAGGACATTATGATAACTGCTAAAGACCTTGTGGAGCACTATTTGTTGCCGTCTGAGGGCATGCCTGAGATAAATGAAGTTGATGTCGATTTAGCTGATGCATGGAAAAAAGTAGCCAAACCTGAGTGTGCTGCGAAGGTAGTCTACACAGCTGAGAAGAAGTTGCTGAAGGACGACTATCACAAGCTGATGGATGTCGTCGCCAAGTGTGTAGACATGAAGTTTGGTAGCTTCAACCAGCTGTCAAAGACTAAGCTGATCGTCATGGCTGCGATCATGCAAGGCAAGAAAGTGAACTGGGTTGAGTTCGTGTACAGCAGACTCTGCCAGAACGTTGGGAACAAATCATACAATGAGGACGGATCCTTTGGAGGATCACTCGGATTTGGCCTAGTAATTGGCCATCTGATGGAAGTGAAGGGCATTCCCCTTCAACATGGAAAGCCTTTCCATGTAAACAAGAAGATGTTCAGGGCTAATCTTTCAGGAGCCCAGAAGAGAGCCCATGCGAAGAGGGCGGATACCAGTGAGGGGGAATCAGATGACCCCGAGGACACAGCTGTTACCTCCCTTCCCAAGAAGAAAGCTGCAAAGAAGAAGGCGCCCCTGCAAAGAAAGAGACAGATGCACTGCCCTGCACTAGAGTCACCGCCCCGAGCAGCCGTGTCTCCCCGCCCCTGCGGCCGAGGCCGAGAAGGAAACACAAATACCTTCTCCAGCTATAAGGAAGAAGAGGACTGCCAAGACGAGAAGGGCAACTGCCTCTAAGGAAACTCTGAAGGCCTTTACTTTCGAAGAATCGGAGGAAACAGAACCAGACATTCCTCTGGTTAAAACCAAAAGAAGAAGGATAGTTAAGCTTTCAGAGAGTGAAAGGACAGTTGAGTCCGCCACTCACCGAGAAAGCTTCGAGATCTCGACACTCGAAAGTGCGATCTCAAAGTAGTTGATGAAATCGCCAAGTCTGCGAGGTGATCAGCAGAGGCCCATTAAGACCAGTGTGGGAGAGGAGGGCGGTGAGATAAAGAAGCGGTGAGACAAGCGAATCTCAAGGTGAAAAGGTTGTCTCTCCGCCGCAATCGACAATTTGAAAAGTGAAGAGCGAGAAAGCATGCTACCTTCCATTCCAGAAATGGAAGGACAATAAGAGAAGGATGAGGATGATGATGTTATCGTACTTTCTCCCGTATATTCGTACATCCAGCGTCGTCTACGTGACCGGGGCGTGGAAGCTAAGCCACTCAAGGGTGCGGTTTGAACGCCCGAGTTTATCGAAGAAGAGGAGTTATTGCAATGTCTCAAGTCAACAATGTTCTTCGTGCTCTTGATGAGGATAATTGCACAATATTCTACACATCAACAAGGAGAAAGAAAAAGCCGGGCAAAGCGGTTGAGGAAGCAAAAGCACTCGAGAAAGCCGATTATATGTCCTCTTCTCGGAACTGAACACACTCACCCTCATATAGATGTGTTCTCGGAGAGTGATGAAGACATGGATCCGTTCTTTGCAATGAAAAAAGCGGACATGCGGCAAGCTCCGAGGAATCCAGGATGATGCATGAGCAACAAATGTTTGAAGGACCAGGAGAGTCCTCACAATCTCTCCTGAGATAGACCCATTGGGAGTAGTGCAGCAGATTGCCACAGTTATTGCTGCAACTACATTCCCTGTGCACTCGGAAGAAGGGTCCAAGGGACTTGGCTATGAAACTGGGAATTTGGGCACCCAAGTTGAGTCAACCCTTACTGATGGTGTTTTACCACCTGCCCCCATGGTTGAGCACTCAACGGAAGCAGCCGCGAGTCTGGAGAAGAGTGACCCAATCATCAGTCACTCAGTTGGTGTGCCAGCTGAAGGGGAAACTCACTCCACTGCAGCAGGGTCAGAGGTTGCTGCGGATGACTCCATATTGAAGAAATAAGGCGAAGTGGAAACTGAAAAAGAACCACAGCAGGTTGACATTGAAGAAGCTCGGACAGTTGAGTCCATCCCAGCTAAAGTGTCAGCTGCATTGAATTCTAAGGACACTGCTGTTGCAGTCAAGGCACAGGTTGGAAATGCCGCAGGAGTTAACACTCTGGGCACTGAAAGCGCAATCCAAGGGGTTTAGAATCCTATGGATGCCATCTCTTGAAGACCCTAAGACAACTACGATATCGAAGGAATGTAGAAAACCATTTGAGCTTGAGACCCCCATTGGAGGTGTTGAAGGCCCAAGGGAAGTTGAGACCTCCCTGGTAAAGCTCAAGAAGTTCAAAACATCCCTCCTATTAATATTGCTGAATCTGAAAAGGAGACTAGTGCACTTCATGTCTCTCAGGAAAACCCTGACATATCATTTCTGGGGTCTGAAGATGAAGCTGAGTCCACACCTATTGAATATCAAAAGGACCCAGCTGAGAATGTTCTCCCGCAGACGAGTCAGTCGAGTTTTAAAGCTGCTCGTCACACATTTAACTTTGATGATGAACCAAGCCCCCAAGTTTCTTCATCATCCGATGACGCTGATGATGCAGCCGAGGACCAGGTACTTCACTTAGCAAAATCCACTGAGGCCGAAGAAGCTGTTAAGACAGCTGAGGCTAAGTCAGCTGGCCAACCCATTCCAAAAGGCCCAGTTGAAACCGAGTCATCTACGCAGGCTCCCACAGCTGCAGCAGTACCGACTCCACCAGGATCATCGCAGGCACAGACTGAAATTTCAATCCCTTATGTGTGAGATGATACTTTTGAGCAATTATTTCCCTATTCACCTGAGCTGCCAGAGCTCGACAAAGAGACAGTTGAAGAGCAGCGACGATACACCGTTCGAGAAGATCCAATAATCCCAACAGACTCCATTGTACCAGCAGACTTTGATTTCGATGTTGAATGGCCGGTGGAACTGGAGTCTAGAATTTATTGACCATTGGGGTCATTCTCGAACTGGATCCAGCCCCGGGCGTCCTACAAATACAGAACGAGCTCGATGAGGGCAGAGTGGCGGGACGATTCGGCTACCACGCTGTGCTCGTGGGGGGGGGGTCTTCACGCTGTCTCCTCCTGTGTTGTCTGTTTTCGAGTTGAGGGCCTCGGGAATTGGCCTCTTGGTCGTCTGGGTTTATCGGAGGTTGATTTTGAGTGTTTCTCAAGGGATTCGCCTCGGCTTGAGGTGGCATTTGAGGTTGTGGGTTTGCAAATGCCTGGGCCAATAGTTGGCTCATTTGCTGGAGGATATCCTGCAGGGTGTATCTAGCTTACTATTTACAACTTTCCCTTAAAATAATGGTGCTATTTATGGCACGCGTGGGAAGTAGCCATGTATTGGGAGAATGTTGTTGACCTTGAGGGAATATTGTTGCTTTTGAGGAACTTATTTTATTGTGGGCATGTTTTCTTGACCGTTTGGTAGCGTCACACGGGGTCGCTCTTGTCACATGTGCCCTGCTCGGTAATGTGCTCGCTTGAGTCCCTGTCTAACTTTGCTCCGCTGGGTTGAGCTCGGTTTGTGCCAGGTCAGCAGCTCGGGAGTTTTTGTTATTTGGCTCGGTCGCTTACGTGGCCGAGCCTCCTGGTCGGCTGGTGTTGTCATTGGCTGAATGGGCACGTAGCTTTATTGAGCTCGACTCGGATGTCTTTGTTCTTCCTTAGGTCGGCTCGGGTGTCATCAAGATCTTATCTTGATAATGGATTGACTCTTCTCATTTTGAACTCTTTTTGTCAGCTGAGAAAGCTTTTGCAATGTTTCCTTCTTTTTACACATAAAGATGGTCCATGTGTATCTTGGGAAATCATCTGCCACCATAAGGGTGTATTTCTTTCCACTGATACTAACTGGTTTCATTGGTCCAAATAAATCCATATTGCTGGGAATTTATTGCTTAGATTTTGATGAATGCCATGTAAAACTTAGACTAGAAAGTTGCACCCCATTTTCCTTGTAATTTGCATTGTAATAGATAGGGTTGTACGAGCTGAGTCAAGTCAGCTATGCCTGGATATGCAAGAAGTCAACTGAAGACTAAAATAAAGACTCCGCTGTAAAGCAGCTGAGTATGGCAAGAAGGAGAAGTCAAGAACTCGACTGAAGGAGTATCAGCTGGGATACAGCTGTGAGAAGTGTCAGTCAAGTCAACTCAAGATAACCAAGTCTCAAGTTGAAGTGACAGATGAGTCTCTCAATCATTGGAGCAGACTCAAGTCACCTGGGGAAAAGGCAGTCAAGTCAAGACAACTGAAAAGAATCCGTTGCACAGAGGTCAAGAATATTACCTAAACATCAATTCAGACTCCGAGTATAATGCCATCATTGGCCGACCTCTACTTTACCACCTGAAAGCAGTTGTCTCAGTATATCACTTCTGCGTCAAGTTTCCAACCTCGAGCTGAGAATGAATTCACAAAGGGAATCAGAGAGAATCTCGATAATGCTCTCTGAAGATCTGGCCCATGGAGATAAATGTTGTGGGAGACGAGAAGTCCGATGGAGCAATTGTGAGTGTAGACTTCAAACATGCTGGGAAGACCCGAGCAAAATCAGCAAGGTTTTGTCAAATGGTGCATATTAGCTCAAATATTTAAAGTGGGAAAAACTCAACCATCCGTGGAACGTGACCTACCTGAAGAAATACTATCAGAAAAAGCCTGGGATTTCATTTACTTGATCCATCTTCCTAGATGTTACTCCAACACAGTGGAGGTGTCCCGAAGTATTAATAACGAGCCCAAAATGGTTCCTGTCAACCCTATGCAACTGTAATGAAGTTATCCTTTCATCTGATATTCTGAGAATTCTACTTAAAGACTTCCACTAAAAAGACTCGGCCACACACTGAGCACAAATCTTGGAAATGATTCCACTAAAAAGATTCGGCCACGCACCAAGCACAAATCTTGGAAATGATTCTACTAAAAAGACTCGTCCACGCACCGAGCATAAAAAGGACTCGACAACGCACCGAGCACAAATCTTGGAAATGATTCCACTAAAGAGACTCGGCCACACACCGAGCACAAAAAGACTTGGCCATGCACCAAGCACAAATCTTGGAAATGATTACACTAAAAAGATTCAGCCACGCACCGAGCACAAAAAAGACTCGGCCATGCACCGAGCACAAATCTTAGAAATGAATCCACTAAAGAGACTCGGCCACGCACTGAGCACAAATCTTGAAAATGATTCCACTAAAGAGACTCGGCCACACACCGAGCACAAAAAGACTTGGCCATGCACCGAGCACAAATCTTGGAAATGATTCCACTAAAAAGACTCGGCCACGCACCGAGCATAAATTTTGGAAACTATTTCACCAAGAAGACTCGGTCAGAACCGAGCACAATACTTGGCACGATACTTGCTAACATCTACTTTTGTCAATTATATCTATTCAGGAAAACTAGGGATTCAACCCCCCATTCATACATCTATTTGAAAGAAAACCGAGCACAATACTTGGAAAATTCTCACAAAGACGAAGTCGAGCACAGAACCTACTAATATTTGTTTTCGTCAATGTATCTATTCAGGAATGAAACACTCAAAGAAGCTCCAAGGACCATGTAATCTGAAGTTGGATTGCCAAAGAGATTTTGGGCTGGAGCTATAAACACAGCCTATTACACTCAAAATAGATGCATTATCAATAAACAATTGTCCAAAACCCCTTATGGAATTTGGACAGGAAGAAAGCCAAATGTGGAATATTTTCACATTTTTAAATTCTTCATTCACAATAATGGCAAGGAATATTTAAATGCATTTGATGCTAAAGCTGATGAAGGAGTCTTTCTTGGATACTCAACTGAAAGCAGAGCCTTTAGAGTACTGAATAAAAGGGCTATGGTCACAGAAGAGTCAATTCTTGTGGATTTTTATGAACCAAATGTCAATGCAAAAGTCATTGATGAATTAGTTGAAAACATGAATCAACCAACTATTCAGAAGAGTTCATATACTAAGACAGCTCCCAGAAGATTCGATCCTAATGAGGATGAGTTAGTTGATCTCAAAGAGAGTTGGAAATATTTCACTTAATGAAGATGATCAAAAAGAAGTTGTTCAAGACAACTTAGCTGCAAGAAGGAATAACCCAGCTGACTTACTCCAACCTGATGTGAGATGGCAGAGAGACCATCCATCTAATTTAGTCATTGGAACAAGATCAAGAACTCAATATCAAGCAATGTTCACTTGTTTCATATCTCAGATTGAACCAAAAGATGTGTCAGAAGCATGGTTGTAGAAATCGCTAGGTGCTAGTCGGGCGGCAGCCCAGCGCCTAGCGCCTAGACCACCTAAGCGGGCGCCTAGAAATAACATATTTTTCTACTTCTTTTTTATTCTTTTTATATTTACCGATTTTTGGCCGATTTTTTCCGCCTAGCCCGTCTAGGCACCCGCATAGGCCCAATTTTTTGGCCGCCTAGAAGAGCGCCTAGCTCCGATTTGGCACCGCCTAGCACGCCTAGGCGGGCGCCTAGGCCGATTTTCAGCCAAACTGATTTTTTCGACCGATTTGGGCAAAATTAGATCGGCCTAGGGGCGCCTAGGCGGCTGCCTAGGCCGATTTTTACAACACTGGTCAGAAGTATTTGAGGACACACATTGAATCCTAGCTATGCAAGAAGAGTTAAATCGGTTTGAAAGGAACAAAGTTTGGGAATTGGTTCAAAGACCTACTCACCAAAAATGTCATTGGTACCAAGTGAGTATTCAGAAACTAGATGAATGAAGAAGGATTAGTGGTCAGAAATAAGGCAAGATTGGTAGCCAAAGGGTATTGCCAAGAAGAATTTAGTGATTTTTTATTAAACACTTGCTCCAGTTGCTAGATTAGAAGCAATAAGGATGTTTCTTGCCTATGTTGCACACAAGAACTTCACTATTTATCAGAAGGATGTGAAGAGTGCAATTTTCAATGGACTATTGGAAGAAGAAATCTATGTTGAGCAATCTCTAGGTTTTGAGCAAAAGATTATCAGAGGTAAAGTGTACAAATTCAAGAAGGCACTTTATGGATTGAAACAAGCTCCAAGAGCTTGGTATGATACATTGTCTTCATTCCTTATAGACAATGGATTTACCAAAGGAAATGTTAATAGAACTGTTTTCAGAATTCAAGTTGGATAAAGCATCTTGCTTGTTCAAATCTATGTGGATGACATCATCTTTGGATGCACAAACAAGGACTTATGTGATAAATTCTCAAAATATGCAAGGAAATTTTGAGATGAGCATGATGGATGAAGAAGTTTGATGAAGAAGTTTGTTATGGAAGAGAAGTCATCTGTGGAAATTCGAATAAACACTTCAATAAAAATAAATTTGGATGCATAAGGTAAATCAATTGATCAGACAAGATATAAAGCACTTATTTGATCACCCCTTTAGAATCATCAAAAAGACTATTAGCACGATAAAAACATCATATATATATATATATATATCAAAGTGCATCGAATCAAATTATCATGCTTTTGAATATAAAGCTTAGAATTCCAAATTGTAAGGGAAGTTTGAGGAGAAAGTTTATAGAAGCTCATTTGATGTATAAAATATGATCTCCATAAAGATATAAGACATTTATAATCAAGAGATTCGTGTAAAAGATGAAATATTCACTATGATATTTTATCGAACACTTGGCATGCATGGATGGGATAAAATCAAAGTTGTATATAACATTTGTAAATGTAATCATGCCCAAAAAATCAATCAATCCTAATTCTACAATCATAATCCATCAACATACATAATTTCCATCACAATTATACAAGAATTACAATAATCCATCAAGTATCAACAAGGTTCTCAAGGGTTCAACCAATTGAGATTAAAGAGGGAATTACACTTACCAATTAATCGGAGAAGATGAATAATATGGAAGATATATACATTATCTACGCCCAATATAGTAGAATTTGCAAGAGAAGATCATTTTGAGTGATTTGTGTGTGAAATGGGCGAAGGGGTGTGAAATTTGAAAATAAGACGAATGAATCGGACATAAGTAATCTAATTGTTAAATTGGCCGACTGGTCCCTGGGCTGGTCGACCGTTTGACCTCTTGGTCGACTGGTACCTGAATCCCAGTCCAGTTTATGTCCGGCTGTTGAGTTAAAAATGCAAATTTTCACCCCTAAGTTTTAAAAACGAACAAAATACAATCATAGACCTTATTTGATAAGCATTATGCATAAACGAGCTCGAATTGAAGTAAAAGACTCGGCGGCCAAAGGTTTTGTGAAAATATCTGTGAGTTGATCTTGAAACGGAACAAAACACATCTCAATTTTTCGTTTAGAAATGCAATCCCTTTGAAAATAGTGTCGAACCTCAATATATTTTGTTCGATTATGATGAACCGGATTTTGAGCAATGTTTATAGCGGACGTATTGTCACAAAAAATAGGAACATTTTTGAAAGAACATTTGTAATCCGCTAAGGTTTGTTTCATCCAAAGAAGTTGAGTACAACAAAAGGCCGCGGAAATGTATTCGGCTTCGGCCGTAGATAAGGATACACAATTTTGCTTCTTTGAAAACCAAGATACTAGGCAATTGCTTAAAAATTGACATGATCCGGAAGTACTTTTGCGATCATCAATATTTCCCACATAGTCTGAATCACTATATCCTTTTAGAGAAAAAATTTCATTCTTTGGATAAAATAAGCCATATGAAATAGTGCATGTCAAATATCGAAAAATTCTTTTAACGGCACTCATATTAGATTCTTTGGGATTGCTTTGAAATCAAGCACCTAGGCATACGGCATGAAGAATATCAAGTCTACTTGCGATTAAGTAAAGTAAACTACCAATCATACCTCGATATTTTAATTCATCAACCGACTTGCCTTTTTCATCTTTGTCAAACTTGATATTAGTTGCCATTGGAGTAGCAACGGTCCTTCCTTCTTCAATTCCGAACTTCTTTAGAAGCTCTTTTGTATACCTGGAATGGGATATATAAATGCCTTCTTGGCATTGTTTTATTTGAAGTCCAAGGAAGAAGTTGAGTTCTCCCATCATACTCATCTCAAATTTACCTTGCATGAGCTTAGAAAATTTCTTACAAAGAGACTCATTAGTAGCACCAAAAATAATATCATCAACATAAATTTTAACTAATAAGCAATCTTGCCATTTTTCAAAAACAAAGAGAGTAGTATTAACTTTACCTCTTGAAAAACCATTTTGCAAAAGAAAATAGCTAAGTCTATCATACCATGCTGGGGTGCTTGTTTTAAACCATATAGGGCCTTTTTAAGTTCATAAACATCATTTGGCCTTGAAAATTTTTCAAACCCCGGTGGTTGTTTTGCATACACTTCTTCTTGAATAAAACTATTTAAAAAGGCGGACTTTATATCCATTTTGGTAAAGCTTGAAATTTTTTAAACAATAATAGGCAAGTAAAATTCGAATTGCTTCTAAATGTGCTATGGGTGCAAAAGTTTCATCATAGTCAATAGCTTCTTCTTGACAATACCCTTGAGCTACTAGCCTTACTTTGTTTCAAACGATGTTGCCTTGATCATCGAGTTTGTTTCAGAATACCCATATTGTGCTAATAATAGTTTGTGATGGAGGGCAAGGTACCAATTCCTAAACATCATTCCTTTCAAATTGGTTCAACTCTTCTTGCATTTCAAGAAACTAATCTTCATCTTCAATGGCTTCCTTTGCATTTTTATGCTCTTTTAGAGATAGAAGAGCTTTCTCAGCAAATTTCCTTCTAATCATAACTTTGTCTAGAGGATCCCCAATTATGAGATCTTTTAGATGATCTTCTTTGAATTTTAATGTTACGGGAAGATCCGAATTGTCACCTTTATCCTCTTGTGGAGCATTCGAAGTTGAAGGTTGATCTTTGATGTGGAAGTTGATCACTTTGAACATCATTTGGAACAATTGGTCCAACTTCATCTTCTTCATCACTTTCATCATTGAGTATTCTTTCAACACCGGAGGCTTCATTAAACTTGATGTGAATAGACTCCTCGACCACCATGCTTGTTTTGTTATAAACCCGATATATCTATTCTTAGTCGAGTACCTCATAAATATTCCTTCATCGACCTTAGGATCAAGTTTGTCTAATTGATCCTTAGTATTCAAAATAAAACACTTGCAATCAAATATTTTGAAATAACTAATATTTGGAGTTCTTCATTTCCCAAGCTCATAAGGTGTTTTATTTAACATGGGACGAAGATATACCCGATTTATGACATAGTAAGCGGTCGCCCAAAAATATTTTGAAAGTAAAAATTCATTGAGCATGGACCGACACATTTCCTGAAGAGTTTGGTTTTTCCTTTCGGCAACACCATTTTGTTGTGGAGTTCTCGGAGCCGAAAAATTATGTGCATACCCCTTGGTTTCACACAATATTCTAAAATCACCATCAAATTATCCTCCTCGGTCACTCCTTATAGACTTAATCGTATCTTCTTTTTTATTCTCTGTAAGTCTACACAACTTAGCAAACTCATTAGCGACATCACTTTTATTTGCAAGAAAAATAGCCCAAATGTAACTGGAGAAATCATCAACTATAATAAATGTGTAATGTTTTCCACTTAGACTTTCGGTGCCAATATCCCCATACAAATCAAGATGAAGTAGTTGTGGAGGCTTGGTTGTGGAAATTTCATTTTTGGGCTTAAAACTACTTTAACTAATTTGTTCTTTGGACAAGTGTCACATGCGCCAAGGTTTTTAAAATTTAATTTGGGTAGTCCTTTGACATGTTGGTTTTTGTAAATCCTTTGTAAATTCTTCTATCCAACATGTCCAAGTCTACTATGCCATAAACTCGTTAAATCATTATTGCGACAAGACAAGAAACATTTTGACTAACCATATCACTTGTGCAAATTTTGTAAAGATTGTCTTTTCTACTAGCTTCACAAATAATTTTATCATTTTTGAGAATAAGGCATTTTTCTTTATTAAAAACAACATCATAATTAGAATCACAAAGTTGACTTACACTTATCAAATTGAACTTAAGCCCTTCTACTAATAAAACATTACTAAGAGAGAAAGAAGAGTTACCAATATCTCCATTGCCAAGAATGTTTTTCCTTTGCCATTCCCGAACATGATCATTCCTTCTTCTTGGAGCTTGATGTTGGTAAATAGTTCTCTCTTTCCGGTCATATGGCGCGAACACCCTTTGCCCATGAGCCATTTTGAATCTTCCGAAATTGTTATAGTCCCTAGCATCTACAAATAAATCATTTTAGGTACCCTAAAATTTTGGGGTCCATGGGGGTTAGTCTTGAGACTTTTGGGTCTCCAAAAATGACTATAGCTATTTTTAAAATTACAATCATTAGCAAAATGTCCATTTTTACCACAATAAGAGCAAATAATAATGTTAGGACTACTAGCACGTATGAAAGTCGGAGCTTGGTCATTTTTCTTAGAAAGAGTTTGAAAAGATTTGTAACCAAGTCCTAGTTTGGATTGCTCACTTCTTTGTGCACCAAGAATTTCTGTAACCTTATCTGTACTAAAATTAAAACGTTGCATGTTCTTTTTCAAATTTTCAATTTCTTTTGTGAGCAATTATTTTTCGGAATCGAGGCTATAAACTTTTGCAAGAGTAATTGAATGAGCATGATCAAGTGATTCATAAGAAGTAAATAATCTATCCTTTTCTAATTTAAGCTCTTTATACTCCTTTTATAAAGTCTTGTATTTACAAATCATATCTCTAAACTCATTTTGTAAATCATCGTAATCACATTGGAGTTCATCAATTAAAGAAGAAGATGAAGACTTAGAGTGTACCTCGTTGTTTCATCGTCTATGGCCATGAGACCATTTTCGGCTTCTTCTTCTTCGTCGGATGTGGCAAGAAGCTCATCCATGTTTTGGCTCCGCATTTAGAGTCTTCTTTTTCAGAAAAGGTTTTTTCTTTTTTTGCTCCTCCTCCACTAATTTTGGGCAATCAACTATATAGTACTCGGGTTTCCCGCATTTAAAACACGAGTTGTCTCTAGACTTCCTTGCTTTATTTTTATTAACAAACTTGGCAAATTTCCGGACAAGGCGGCCGTCTCCTCATCATCCTCATCACTAGCATAATATGATTATTAGAAGTAAGACCTTTAGAAGTAGATTTCATACCCGATTGTGAGGTGGATGGTTTGGAGTTCTTTCTTTCCTTGAGATAGACTTCGTAGATGAGAAGATTTCCAATGAGTTCATCGAACTTGAGAGTCTCAAGGTCTTGTGCTTTCGTAATAGCCGTCACCTTTTCGGACCATGAGCTGGGAAGAGCATTTAAAACTTTGGTTACCTTATCTTTCTCCGAGATAACCTTTTCGAGCGCCAATAGGGGATTGACTATGTTGTCTAGCCTTTCCACCATTTTTCAAATACCTTCACCCTCAAGCATTATGAAGTTTTCAAAATCTTTAACAATCATTGTTTTTCCAGCTTGCTTTACTTTCTTTGTGCCTTCATAAATAGTTTCCAATTTTTCAAATAAATAAATGTGCGGACCTTATTCCTCTAATACGATTATACTCGATGGCGGTAAGAGAATAATGCAAAATATTCAAGGCCTTACCGTTTAGAGAAAATGACTTCTTGTCATTATTGTCGAATTCTTTGAAACTCTTGAGGGGCGTTGTTCCATCCTCCAACTTCTTGGTTGGTTGAGCTATTCTTTCAATAATCACATTCCAAATATCGAAACTGCAACCTTGTAGAAAGCACTCCATTTGGTCTTTCCAAAAAGCATAGTTGTTGGCGTCGAATAGTGGTGGCTTATTGATGGAGGCGCCAGTGGTGAGGTAGCTTTCGCTTGTACCCATGGATCTTCTCTTTACTCACAAAGATTAAACGAGCTTGCCAAAGAGTTTGGCTCTGATACCACTTGGTAGTACAAGTGCCTACGAAAATCTAGAGGGGGGGTGAATAGATTTTCCTGATTTTTGATTTACGCCCTCTTTTTCGAATGTGAAGATGATGACCAAAATAAAAGTGTGGAAATGTAAACAACACACAATGATTTATAGAGCTTCAACCCACCTAGGGCCTAATGCTCTACCACCTGGTATGTCCGAATGGATTTTGAAAGGGAAAAAGTATATTAATAGATACCAAACTATTACAACCTTTTACCTTGAAGAGTACCACACTCTTCTTACAACACCACCTATGAAGATTACCACAATCTTCTTACAACAATGATGAGCACCACACTCTTCAACACCTAGAATCAACCAAGTGTGTTCTTACCACAAGAACACTAACAATGATGTACTGTTTTGGATGATTTAAACCAATTCAAGATTAGAACTCAAATGAAGTATACAACTCTGAAGTACAAGTGTAATCAAGAATGAAGCCTAATACTCAAGATGTGCAAGTATAAGACTTAGGCTAAGTACAACAAGAATATAAAAGTGAAGAACAAGAGGCTTGCTTGTTGTTTGTATTGCTTGTGTTGTTATTGTTTGATCCTTCAAGCCTTCAACTATTTATAGGAGAGCTCTTGGATTTGAATCCCATCATTGGCTTCTCCTTGGAGGTTGAAATTTGTAAGAAATTGCAAATCAAATGGAGAAAATAGCTGTTAGAAATCAATCCCACAATTTCATGAAAAGTTGTCTGCTGCAACGGATAGTTTCTGCTAAAAAATCTTAGGTCGACCTCTATATGAAAAAAACATTTGAAAATTAAAAACACAGTTTAAACAAGGGGTCGAACCGGTCCAGGGTGGGGTTGGACCGGTCAACCAAGGGTTCGACCGGTCGCCCTACCCCTAGACCAGTCACCCTCTAATTTTTGTGAAACAGAAAACATTTTGGGAAATTTACAAACTTCAGGCACCAGTCAACCAGGTGGTCGACTGGTCGGCCTCTCCTATTTTTCTTTCTGTTTCGATTCTGTTTTAGTTTTCTTCTTCAGACACAGGTTGCCCTCTAGGGCGACCGATTGGCCTCAAAACAGAAATGTTGTCCGATTTTTGTCAAAGATAAAGTTCAAGAAATACTCCAAAAAATTAGTAAAAATCGTTTAAATCATTTGAAGTATTTGGACAACATTTGTATCATTATTTTGGTGTAAAACTCAATAATATGAAATCATCAAAATTACGATAACACCTTTGTCACCCTATCTCTTTATTATATGTAAAGAGGATTGTCTTCTTTAATTTGAAAGGATGAACGAGGGAGACTAATTCTTGGGCTCATATTTGTAGAGGTGCCCCAACTATCTCAAGTTTATTATTTGAGGATGACTCGATTTTTTTTTATTATGCCTGTGTTCAAGAATACTCAAATATGAGAAATATTTTTCAAGTGTATGAGTCAACTTCGGGTCAGGCAGTTAACTTCTCGATCCGTTTTAGTAGTAATGTTGACCTTGAACTAAAATGAGAGCTTTTTGATACAATTGATATCTATAATCCAATTAACACCGGAAGATATTTGGGCTTACCATATGTAATTAGGAGAAACAAGAAGGTTATTTTCTATTACCTGAAAGATCTACTTTGGGGTAAGATAAATGTGTTTCGAAGAAAACCTCTATTACAGACGGGTCATGAGATTTTGATTAAACCGGAGGGTCAGACAATCCCCATTTATTGTATGCAAAAATCTCTTTTTTGCAGTATCTTTGCTAGATGAACTACAAAAACTTCTGAACCCTTTTGGTGGGTTACTAAGTAGAGTAATCATCAAGGGATCTCGTGGACTAGTTGGGACAGGTTGTGTCTATGCAAATATGATGGTGGGATGGTTTTAGAGACTTCAACACATTCAATCTTATATTGTTGGAGAAATTCGGGTGGAAATTTATGTCCGACCCGGATCTTTATGTTATGCAAGTTAATCAATATTAAATATTGTCTGAGGGAACTTCCTTAATGCCGAGGTTGGGCGTAGTCCAAGTTATACTTGGAGAAGTATTTGTCTTCTCATCTTTGTGCTTGAGAAAAGATGTTGTTGGAAGGTTGGTGATGGTGACAACATAAGGGTCTAGGAAGATCCGGTTGAGATATTCACATAACTTTTATATCTCTACCCCTTTGTCTACATGGAGATTGGCGACTTGACAGTTAAAGAATTAATTATGTCGGGTGATAAATGTTGAGACGTGGGCTTCATAACGAATCTCTTTAATGATAGAGATATAGAGAGGATCCTTAATATTCCGATCACGCCTGGTTTAATCAAGGACAAATGGGTTTGGCACTTCACTAAGGATGAAAAATATGTTGTATGGTCAAGATATCGTCTCGTGAAGGTTAATTTCTTGCAAATGAGTTCAGACTTGCATCCAAGCAAATGGAAAAGGTTATGGAATCTAAAGATACCTCCCAAAGTTAAACTATTTTGTTGGAGAGCATGCCAAAATATGCTTTCAACCCGATCGAATTTGCATAACAAAAGGATTTCATGTATGAATATTTGTGTTTTTTGTGGGGAATATGGGGAAAACCCTTGGCATGTATTTGTCTCATGTTCAAATGCTACCTCATGTTGGTCCAACACTGATCTTGCTCATATCGTTAACTTAGCTTCAGAAACAACAACGAACTTTTTGGACTGGTTTTTTACTTGTTTGGTCAATAAAGAGGCAGATTCACCAGTACTTCTATGTATGGTAATTTGGGGAATTTGGAAACAATGTAACTCAAAATT
Source organism: Rehmannia glutinosa (assembly GCA_016081115.2). Taxonomy (NCBI): domain Eukaryota; kingdom Viridiplantae; phylum Streptophyta; class Magnoliopsida; order Lamiales; family Orobanchaceae; genus Rehmannia; species Rehmannia glutinosa. The sequence goes on along the minus strand of CM071931.1, from coordinate 49,757,676 downwards.
TTGGGATGACAAACTCATAAACAACGAGGATACAATTTGAATGGCTAAGAAATCTCTAGAGGACTGGATTGCTGCTAGAAGTATGACTCAGAGAGCAGACCTCCATACTAATGCAAATGCTATTGTTAATGTGAGTTGGTTGATGCCCTAAAGTCCATATATAAAATGCAATTTGGACCCATTTTTTTCTTCCAAGTAGCAGACTAGTTGGTTTTGGTATGGTGATTTGAGATTAGACTGCGAAATTCATTGCTTGTCGAACAACGTATTGCGATGGGTTCTTTGAAGTTAAAGAAAGAGAAGCTTATGGTTTGCCGGAAGCTTTGTCTTGGTTACGTGGTTTGGGGTACCATGTTATTTTGGAGCTTGATGACAAGATTGTTGTGGATGCTTTCAATTCTCGCAAGGACGATCTCTCAAAATTTGGAGACATTCTTAATTTGTGCCACTCACTTTTAAGTCAGTTTACTTATGTGAAAGTGTGTTATTCAAACCATGGGGCTAACATGGTTGCTCACACGTTGGCTAGGGAGTCTTTCATTTTCAATAATCCTAGCGCTTGGCTCTCACCACCTGATTGTATTAAAAGCAACTTCTTGTTGAATTTGATGATGCTTATTAATGAATGATACTTTCTTGCTTTAAAAGAAAAAAATAATATTTATCTGAATATAGATCATCAGATCCTGTTCAAGTCAAAATTGGGTCAAAATTATACTAAAATTACTTAATTGGAAGAAATTTAAACTTTTGAGGAAGAGTTCACTTCAAAAAAACTGAACTAATTGAATTGAAATCGTTTTGCTTTTTTTCATTTTTTTTAGAATCAATTGAATAAATAGTTCACTAATTCACACGGCATTTAATTTTTCGTATATATGAAAATTAGAAAAACACCCGTGTTTTATACTGGATTTGTTATTTAGATAGATTGTTTACCCTTTTGATATACATAAACCAAACCTGGAACCAATAGAAATAATGAAGAGTAACCCAAATTGCCAGACCTCCGAATTCCACTCCAATGGCAGCTCCCCTCCATTGATCCTCAACCCCAACCCCTAAACTCCGATCAAAATTTAGATAAACCCTTTACATCTAGTAAAACCAACAAAATTAAAATTTAAAAGTTGTGTGTAAATAAAAATTGCTGGAGAGGAGGAAATTGAGAGAGGATGGGGAACAAGATAGCGCGGACGACGCAGGCGTCCGCGACGGAGTATTATCTGCACGATTTGCCGTCTTCCTACAACTTGGTGCTCAAGGAAGTGCTGGGGAGGGACCGTTTCCTCAAGTCCATACTCTGCAAGCACGACGAGGGTTTGGTTCTCGTTAAGGTCTACTTCAAGCGCGGCGACTCCATTGATTTGCGCGACTACGAGCGCCGCCTTGCTCGCGTTCGGGAAGTTTTTTCCCACCTCGACCATCCCCATGTCTGGCCATTCCAAGTTAGTTACCGTTTCCCCTTTTGCAACGAGTCCTGGTTCAATTGTTGGTTTCCCTGTTTTTATGTTGTTTTCTGGGTATGGATAACGGTGGAGGATCATCTGGTCGATGCTTATATCTTTCCTTCACTTTAGTCAGTTAATTTTTGATTTGTGGTATGCTTCATAGTTTCTTATCCGAATATTGAGGTGATTTAAGCTTTATATTTGGCTGCTTTGGTGGTAGGAATTGTGTATGTAACTTGGAGGCAGTAGAATTTTTATTTAGTCAAATTGTTGATTTAAGCCGTTCCTTCTTGTGGAAAAGGGAATGGAACTTGAGTGGAATTTATGGGGGTTATTACTTTCATTTTCTATGAGACTATTACCATAGGGTAAGATCCATTCGCAGAAATTTCCACTTTTTAAATGTTAGATAGATGGTAGAAACTCTTCGCAGGAGACGAATATGAATTTTGGGTGCCATGTGGATGCTTGATTAGATAGGCAAGCTGCACTGGGTAATTTGTGCACAAGCTTTTGATAATTGATTATATATGGTTGTCAAAAGTGCAGGGTTGAGGGGATATGTCATAGAACCATTTTGTGGCTGTTTGGTCACACTTTTTTACAAATTTCATGCCATGTGTCAATACTATGGTATAAGGGTTATGCATCGGATTGAAATAAACTGGCTGCCAGGAGTGAGGTTTGTGGAAAATCCGAACAGATGGTTTATCAAAATATAGCTAAAATGTTTTGATTGCAATCATAATTTTCAAAGGTTGGTCTCATTTGTGTTAAGTCAGTGAAAAATTTGTGTAACTGATTTCTCAGTGTGCATATTGGGGATTTTTAGTTAGTTGAAAATGATGTGCAGATTGACTTTTTAAGGTAGTAATCAGTGAATAATTCTAAGAAAACAGATTTTGAATATCTGCTTAATTTCTTCTGTGGTAGTTAGCTTTTAGACAAGAAACTATAAAGGGCATCATTTTTAGGGATTACTTCACTGCTAAGAATTAAAAACTGCACAAATGCCACCCCAAGTCCAAGTGACAAATACATAAGCTATAGTTCAATGAGGAAGTCTGTTTGCTACAAGAGTTCAATAAATAAATGCTTATTACTCTGTGGAACATACGGGTATTTGTGCGTTGCTTGTGATACTAAAGGAAATAAAAAGGGCATCATTTTTAGTGATTACTTCACTGCTAAGAATTAAAAACTGCACAAATGCCACCCCAAGTCCAAGTGACAAATACATAAGCTATAGTTCAATGAGGAAGATCGTCTGTTTGCTACAAGAGTTCAATAAATAAATGCTTAATACTATGTGGAACATACAGGTATTTGTGTGCTGCTTGTGATACTGAAGGAAATAAAAAAGCTTCCATTCCAAAAGTTTCCTATTCTATTAGTGTTTGATTTCTAGAAAGGGGATGGTTTTGGTCTATTTCCTCGAGTCTTAGTTTGCTTTGAGTTTCGTAACTGTTATTCGTTTCTTAGTTTTCAAACAGCTCCATGAATGCCTTTTTCTGTATCATAATGCAGTTTTGGCTTGAAACGGATAAAGCTGCTTATTTGTTGAGACAATACTTTTTTAACAATCTTCATGATCGGTTGAGCACTCGACCTTTCCTTGGTCTGGTTGAAAAGAAATGGCTGGCATTTCAGGTTCCTATCTTCCTCTGTCTGTGAAATCTTGTTGATACAATTGGAATTATGAATTGTAACAAAACAATTAGGGAATGGAATCACACTTATTGCGTTTTGCAGTTGCTTTATGCTGTGAAACAGAGCCATGAGCATGGAATATGTCATGGTGAGATGAATCCTTAAATTCATTTCTACGTACCTGCAAGGTCTCTGTTGTGCTTTTTCCTTGAGAAGATCATTAATTTATTGCAGGTGACATTAAATGTGAGAATGTGCTGGTCACTTCCTGGAATTGGCTCTATCTTGCTGATTTTGCATCATTTAAGCCCACATATATCCCATATGATGATCCCTCTGATTTTTCATTCTTCTTTGATACTGGTGGGAGAAGACGCTGTTATGTTGCACCAGAGGTGTGTTTTCTCGATTCTTTTGTTTTTAGATTTTTTTTGATCTTCGCATTCGCTTAGTCCTTATAGTCAGGTACTTCTAAATGCTTACGTGCCAGGTTATATCCAGTGAATAATGATAACATATGGCCATGGAAATGTTTTTAAATGCATTATTGGTTCTTTTGCTGCGAAGGAACATTCCAGATTCATGTGGTGGTATCAAACTCCCATCCTTTTAAGTGAGGATGCACATAGTATCATGTTTTGATTCTCTGATGATATTCGTAGATGCTTGGTAAATCTTCTCTGTGTATACTTTCTCATGCTCTGTACAATTGTTTTAACTGCAAAGAGAGAACAAAGCATCCTGTAATTGACGAGAGAATCACATAATATTTTCAGATATCAGGGATCTTTGTTAAAATAAGAATCGTACTAGTGATCCTGGCTAGTATTAGTACTATGCTTGTGTTTTGTATGCATGAACCTCTTGATTTACGTCTAATAAGCCTATTATTGGTTACATGGTGAACATACTTTCTATCACATGTTGTCTGTCCATAGTTAAAACCTCGCTTAGGCCACATGGCATGGTTTATCGCCTCGTTGTCGCCTAGGCGTTGCCTTTCCGAGAGGCGATAGGCGACTGCTAATTGTGATGTTGCCTTGTTGGCATTATTGACTATTTGACTTGTGCTTTTGTTGCTTGATGATTGATATTGGTGTTTGAGATAGTTTATCATTGTTTGATATGATGTTTTTTTTTTTTTGGGTTTTTAGAAGAATATAAGGTATAACATGTTTTTTAGTTGTTTTTGGTTTGTCGCCTTGCATGGCCAGGCCATTGCCTTTTGTCGCCTAGGCCGTCCGGCACTAGGCCATGGCTTGTCACCTTGTCATCGCTTATCACATTAATAACTATGCGTTTGTCTATTCCTCCCAATTAACATATCTTATTAGTCCCACAAAACTGGGAGATATCATCTTACATTATTGTCATTGACTGAGATTTCCATCTCAATTGTGGGTATCTGTCGTTACAAGACATGAAATAGATAGCTTTTATCGCCATTTCACTATCGGTATTAATCTTCTCGATTTCAATATATGGTAGACGAGACCAAATCTAACAACTAGGTGAAAGCATCAGATGTGGCTTTGCTGTATTGACTTTGCTTAGTTTGTTATACTGTCACTTGTGGGATGAGTGGATCATGTTCTATTGTTGCTCCATATTTGGTCAATCTTTTTTTTTGAACTGCAATATAGCGCTCAGGTGTCTTGATACGTGTTTGTCATGAAGGATTGGGCTGGGAATGGTGTCAGCATTCCTCAAGTCTATACCATCTCCGTCAGAGAATAATCACATGGCATAAGTATTATGAGATCATGTATCACCAGTTTTACAGTGTTAGCTGTCCAACATGGTGTCCCATTACATCTAGTTAGGAATGAACCACGTGTTTTTAACTATCCAAAATATCCTATAAAGTTCCAGAAAACAACAAGGTGTGCCCTTGTACCTGCTCCCTCTCCTATGTTATCTTTGATCTAGAAACGCCAACTATTATTCAACCTCTTTAATTAATAGTTAATATACAACCAGTTACTGCCCATGCCATCACCACCAATAACCTACCATCTTAGTCACTCTTCCTGCTCATTTTTGCACTCGTATAACGTCTCATCAAACTCCTGCCAATCCTGATTCACTCCCCATCTTCCCCAACAGTTGCCACTCAGTCCGAAACTCACCACTACCTGCAGGTATGTGCCTGCCACCAGCTCACTGATGTCTCTATATTATATCTTGTAGCTTCCGTTTGTTCTTACACACCACATGTGGCTGTTCCCCCAATGTGACCCATCTCCACATTGACCCTTGCTTAGGGGTAGCAATTCGGGTTATCGAGTCGTCTTCGGGTTTAGTTTCGGATCAATTTCGGGTTATGTTCAAAATACATAAAAAGTTAAATTAAATTCAAGATATTATGTTTTTAGACAATTTGGTAACTTTGTGTCGGATTGGTGCTAGTCGTGTTCGTGTTTGGGTTTCTCGTGTTCGTGTTCGTGTTTCTCTCAATAACTTCGGGTCGGGTTTGTGTTATCGTGTCAGGGATTGCCACCCTTGAGTGCCTTTCTTGCTACATAGCTGGCCCCCAATATTGTAAACGGACTACATGCACATGCTAACCTGGATCTATTGCAGGCCTCACAAACAATGCACATTATATTACACAATCCCACAAATCCAAATACAAGACAAACATATTATGAAGTTCTGATAAGAGAATAAAGTTGGTGAACTGGGTATCTATAATTTGAGTTTATGTTTGAATATATGGGTGTCAGGTGATGAATTATCTTATTTACTCCTACCCAGTTGCACTTTATTTGGATTGGATGCATTGGGATGGAAATGATATTAGTTTAAAATTTCCAACTTGGGATACTCATTTTGATTTGGCTTAGGAAGAACATGGCACTTGCTAGTTTTAGCAGCTTCAGTAATTACTGATGCTTCTTGTAGATCTATTACTAATGTTTCTGTTAAAACGATTATATCACATCATTTGCCAAATCTCGTGGTCATAATATGCAGATTTGCAAAGCAAAATCCTTTAGAATTTGAGCATGGCCACTGATGAAAAAGGTTCATCATAGTCAATATCTTATATTTGAGTTTAACCTTTTGCCACCAAGCGAGCCTCATAGGTTGCTACCTCCCCATCCATTCCAAGCTTATTATATTCTAGTATTGATGTGGGATATTAGTTTGCTATTAGATGGCTTATCAGCTCCTATACGATGGATTAAACAAATAAATTTGGGTTCAAGTGAGGCTGCTGCTCAACATACTGATAAAACTGTGGTCTCCGTTTCTATTATGTGGAGGTTTCTGGTTTTAATATTATGTTAGTGGAATAATAAAAGCTATATTTTCAGAGGTTTTATGAGCATGGAGGTGAGACGCAAGTGGCACAAGATGCACTTCTGAAGCCCTCTATGGACATCTTTGCTGTAGGGTGAGTGTTTTCCTTATGATTGCTTCTAGGGATAATTACAACCCCCCTCTCCCGAGGTTCAGGCTAATTACAAAAAAACCCAGAAATTTTGAAAATTGCAAAAAAACCTTGAGGTTGACTCTCTTACATTTTCCTCATTCATAAATAAAAAGTATTTCAAAAACCCTCTGATAGTGAGAGAAATATTACAATTACCCTTTTAAATTTAAGACAAGCAAACCTGAGGGGGCTTTTTGGAATTTTGAAACGTCCCTGAGTTTTTTTGTAATTAAGTTTTTTTTTTTTTGTAACTACCCCTTACTTTTATTACCTTGGACTGCTTACAAAATTCTGATTTAAATGTTGATGTGATGAGCTGACTGAACATTGTTGAGCCTTTATTAGACAGCAAAATGCAGCAAGATCCCTTTTAGCTTGGATAAGGGATACTTTCCAGGAAGCTTTTAAGTCTTTGTTTGCAATCCTTGTCTTGTTCTTGGGCCAGCCCTTCCTGTGAATTGAAATAAGGGGGCATAAGACCATGATAATTTCTTCCAGTTGTAATCATGCATGTAATTTGAGGATAGCGCAGATGGCATATTTTCTTCTTCAATTTTAATCTTTGTTTTGGGTAGTGGGACGAAAGAATTGGTAGATGACTTATGAAATGTGCACTAATGCCAACAGATTGCTCATTGTTCACTTATATTAGTTCATGTTTCCACATACATAGTATATCAATATTCTGGCTTTTCATATTCTTTCTATACATAACTACTTTTATTACTTCAGCAGCTCTTTTTTTTTTTTTTTTTAACTAATGTGCATGATATAGATTTGTTGCTATAGAGTAATACCTGCCAGCTGTACGAGAGTTGGGAATAGAAACCTCTATCAGTTACTATAAATTTCAAGAGAAGTTATTCTAGTTAGCCTAATGCTTTCCTGTACTCAACCAACAAGTTCATAATTGTCTTCTCTGTCTCGTAGAATGATTTTTCAGGAGCTCTTAGTTTTAGGATACATTTGTGACTGTGTTTGGAATTTGCCAATAAATATATCTCTAGTCAGTTTGTAATTTACTTTCTCCTGCATAGCCTTTGAAGTTTCATTTTGTGGCGTTTTATTATGCCGTGCATTCAAATACTTGAAATTTATAACTTTCTGTTTCAGGTGTGTGATTGCTGAGCTTTTTCTTGAAGGTCAACCATTGTTTGAACTCTCTCAACTGCTTGCATATCGAAGAGGACAATACGATCCTACCCAGCATCTGGAAAAGGTAACTTCTCATGCAGGGGGGATTTGTTTTTAAAAGTTTCCATTTGCTTTTCAATTTTACCTTTTACTTCCGTCTCAGCCTTTAATCTGCCCAGTTCTGCAGATAATACCTCATCTTTTACTGATCTCACTAAAACCAGTGAAAAATTCCTCGAAATCTCTGGTTTCATTTAAATTCACCCCTCTCTACTAAGTGATTGCTTTGTCATATTGCATGACTGCAGATTCCAGATTCAGGAATCCGTAAGATGATTCTTCATATGATTCAACTGGATCCAGAGTCAAGATGTTCTGCTGAGAGCTACCTGCAGGACTATGCAGGTGTTGTGTTTCCGAGTTACTTCTCACCATTTCTTCATAAGTTCTATTCCCTGTTAAATCCTCTGAGTTCCGATGCAAGGGTAAGGAACTTGGATAACCCTGTCTCTATTCTTGGTGGCCAGTCACAGTTTTTCTAATTGATGTAATCACTGCTGCAGGTTCTAGCGTGTGAGACCTCTTTCCAAGAAATACTTAGACAAATGATGGGAAATAGGGTTGGTGAGGATATGACCTCTGAAACGGAAACTTCTTCTGATGGTAAAAGACAATTGCCACAAGCAATTGATGCAAATCGACATTCTGACAAGGCAGGTACAACTTTGAACGAAAGAAAAGAGAGCAAGAAGATCTCAAGTCATGATCGCTCTGATCTTCTTGGTAATGTGAGTGCCCTGCTAAGGGATGTTAAACAAAACAATGGGCATTGTGATATGAAGTCTGTGCCAGATAGTGTGGTCAAGACCGTATATCCCCAGAACCAGAAGCAAGGTGGTTTTCAATCTCCTGGTGAGCTGATTCAAAGTATCTCAAATATATTCCAGCGAAGTCACCATCCTTTCTTAAAAAAGATTACAATGACTGATTTGAGCTCATTGATATCGGATTACAATAATCAATCAGACACTTTTGGAATGCCTTTTTTACCATTACCTCAGGATATATTGAGCTGTGAGGGTATGGTTTTGATAGCCTCACTTCTTTGTTCCTGCATTCGTAATGTTAAGGTCCCTTTTATACGAAGGGCTGCTGTCCTCCTGCTGAAATCTTGCTCTTTGTATATTGATGATGAAGATCGACTGCAGCGCATCCTTCCTTATGTTATAGCCATGCTTTCAGATCCAGCTGCTATCGTCCGTTCTGCCACCTTAGAGACTTTGTGTGACATTCTTCCTCTAGTCAGAGATTTTCCTCCTAGTGATGCCAAAATATTTCCGGAGTATATTCTTCCAATGCTTTCCATGCTTCCTGATGATTCTGAGGAGAGTGTGAGGATTTGCTACGCCAGCAATATATCCAAGCTGGCGCTGACTGCTTATGGGTTTTTAATTCACTCAATAAGCTTGACTGAGGCAGGGGTTCTTAATGAGACTAATTTATCCCGGAAGTCATCAAAACCAGCGACAGACACTTCTGGAGAGCCACAGAGGGTGAATAATGATGCACAGCTCGCACAACTGAGAAAATCTATTGCAGAGGTCATTCAAGAACTTGTGATGGGTCCAAAGCAAACACCAAACATAAGGAGAGCTCTCCTGCAGGATATTGGCAACCTTTGTTGGTTTTGGGCAGAAGCAGAGCAATGACTTTTGCTACCTATCCTCCCTGCTTTTCTGAATGATCGTGATGAGCAGCTCAGGGCTGTATTTTATGGACAAATAATATATGTCTGTTTCTTTGTGGGCCAACGCAGTGTGGAGGAATATCTTTTACCTTACATTGAGCAGGCACTAAATGATATCACCGAGTCTGTCATTGTCAATGCCTTAGATTGCTTGGCCATTCTGTGCAGAAACGGTTTCCTGCGGAAAAGGATCCTGCTTGAGATGATAGAGCGTGCCTTTCCTTTGCTATGCTATCCCAGCAAGTGGGTGAGGAGGTCAGCCGTCTCATTTATTGCAGCTAGTAGCGAGAACTTAGGTGCAGTCGATTCTTATGTATTTCTGGTCCCAGTTATACGCCCATTCTTGCGCAGACAACCAGCATCATTAGCCTCAGAAAAATCTCTTCTTGGGTGTCTGAAGCCACCAGTCTCAAGAGAACTATATCATCAAGTTTTAGAAAATGCAAGAAGTTCAGACATGCTGGAGAGACAGAGAAAGATATGGTACAATACATCATCACAGTCTAAAAAGTTTGAAGCTGTAGACTTACTTCAGAAAACTGCCAGGGAGTTGGATCCAATGAAGTGTTTGTCTGACAGACAAAATGATATTCAGCATTATAACTTTACCAGTCCTTCGGGTGAACACATGGATTTTATAAATTCTGATGATAATGAGGGCAAGTTCAAAGCTATGGGAAACTTAACACAAAATACGTTGAATCAAGAAGAAGCCCATGATCGTGTTGCCTCAGAAAAGTCTCAACTGTCTGGATTTATGTCGCCTCAAATGAGTTGCATGAACAGCTTTATTGATAAATCGTCAGAAAGCATACCTTTATACTACTTCAAGGTTGAAAACAAGCGAACATCAGGCACTGCTCCAGCTGCTTCTGATTCTTCATTACCATGTAGTTCCTTGGGTTTTAGCACTTCCTCCTTGCCTTGGATTGACCCAATAAACAAATCATTTAGTTTAGCAAATTCAATACCAGCTCCTAAGGTGGTCTCGGGGTCAACCTATGTTGGTAATGGTCCTGCACTATTGAGGAGAGTTGTGCATGAAGTAGAAGATCGAGAAATTGATGAAACAGCTTATATCAGTAGCAAATTTCATGAGATGGGAGTGCCTGACAGAACGAGAGTGAGTTCTCTCACAATGGGTGATCACTCCACTTCGACTGAGGCAACAGAATCGTCATCATTAGCATGGTCATCGACCATTCCTGATTCAGGGTGGAGGCCACGGGGTGTGTTGGTTGCACACCTCCAGGAGCACAGATCTGCTGTCAATGATATTTCCATCTCAATGGACCAGCAGTTTTTTGTTAGTGCTTCTGAAGATTCTACTGTAAAGATATGGGATTGCAAGAAGCTGGAGAAGGACATCTCATTCCGGTCTAGGCTAACCTATTCGTTGGGTGGAAGTCGAGCAATGTCTGTTGCGGTGCTTCAAGGTTCTACTCAAATTGTTGTTGGATCAAGTGATGGGATGATGCATATGTTTTTCGGTTGATCACATCTCTAGAGGACTTGGCAATGTTGTTGAAAATTATTCAGGTATCGCCGACGTGAAAAAGATTGGTTTCGGAGAAGGTGCTATACTAAGCCTTTTGAACTACTCTGCTGATGGTAGTACTAGCAAAATGATTCTATACAGCACGCAAAATTGTGGAATCCATCTCTGGGATACAAGAACAAGTTCAAATAGTTGGAATACAAAAGTTTATCCTGAGGAGGGTTATATATCTTCTCTGGTGGCAGATCCTTGCGGTAATTGGTTTGTATCTGGATCATCAAGGGGTGTGCTTACTTTGTGGGATCTCAGATTCTGCATACCTGTCAACTCATGGCAATATTCTCTTGCATGCCCCATTGAAAAGATGTGTCTTTTTGTTCCTCCTGCCGGCACTCCATTGTCTGTTGCCACAAGGCCACTTGTTTACGTTGCAGCTGGGTGTAATGAAGTTTCTCTTTGGAATGCAGAAAATGGGAGCTGTCACCAGGTATTCAAAGATTTTTTGGGTCTTTTTCCCATCACAAAAACTTGTGTGAGGCGGTGCGATCGTGAGGCGGTGATACTTTTAGTATTCAGACAAAGTATCACTTTTTACACTAAAAGTATCACCGTCTCACGGTCGCACCGTCTCAGAAGAGACATGCTGGTTTCCCATAAATCCATGTCATTGTGTACGAAATTATGACACTTATGCAACAAGTGAATCATAAATCTTTGTTATGACATCTTTTTTTATTCACGTTATGTAATTATTACTTGTTTATTCTATTCCTATGGTAAAAGTTATTCTTTTAGTTTTTTGGGTGAGCAGAAGTAAAATACAACTGTTATATTGTTGTTTTGGAAAATTACAGTTCTTTTAATAATAATTGTGAAACTGAGATTTCATTGACAGATTAAACTTACCACAAATGTTTTCCATCTCTACCAATTTCAAAGAATAGATAGAATACAATATTCAAGGTGAAAGTGCTATCTATCACTGACTGCCAATTTCTTGGACTGTACACTGATAGTCATGAGCATTAACTGGGGTTATTATAATGTGAACTTGGAAAAGTTGGTATTGCTTGGATTACTTCCAGTAGTCAAATTGTATCTCGAAGCTAATATCTTGCAGGTCTAATATGGCATGGTTGTTCGTGTTTTGCAGGTATTGAGGGCAACAAACCATGAGTCTGATGCTGAGAATTGTGAGTCGCCTTGGGCTTTGGCCAGACCATCTAGTAAGATTAACGCTAAATCAGACATGAGGCGAAATATAAATTCTAAGTACAGGATTGATGAGCTGAATGAACTGCCCCCCCGTATTCCTGGTATCCGTGCATTGCTTCCATTACCTGGTGGAGATCTGTTGACTGGTGGAACTGACTTGAAAATACGTCGGTGGGATCATTGCAGGTATACATTTGTGCTTCGTTTTGAGATTCATGTTTCTTTTCGTTTTTCTTTTGTTTACTTCCATTCATCAATTTTCTTTTGTTGATGTTCTCACTTGTGTATGCAGCCCTGACCGGAGCTATTGTGTGTGTGGACCATCTATTAAAGGCATCACAAATGATGATTTCTATGAGACAAAGTCTAGCTTTGGGGTGCAAGTTGTGCAGGTATATCCTATTTCTAGGCTAGCATCTGGCGCTCCTTTCTTTTCTGTATATGGTGGGGTAGTAGATAGTGTTTAAAAGTACGAATAGTATAGATGCTTTTTTAAAGGAAGTTACTTCTTATATGACCACTGGTATGGACACAGACAAGTTTGTAATGAGAAACAGGCAAAAGAATTACAACAAATAAAGTTGGTTGGGTTGCAAAACGTCGCGGAAGACGTATGTTTCTGTCCATGGCAAGTCTTATATGAATGCCAAGACCATCCTTTGAGGTCGATCACTTGCAAATATTCTTCAGCATCAGCACAATATGCTGTGGTTCCAACACTTACTCTGGTCTTCGTTGTGGTGACATAACCCTCCCCAGAACTCCTGAACTAAGGATTCTGACAACAAGGTCTATTTGATACGAGTGATTAGGAGCAAATGAATCCTTCCATAGGAATCTTTTACGAACTCCTGAAGTAATCTTCAAGCTATTGACTAAGACGAATGGTTAATTATTAAACAGTGGGATTTTATTTACCAAATAAATGATGGGTAAATATTAAATAAATGATTATGATATATCCTATCAAATATATGGCACACCTCCAATTTTCTTCCTTTTTTCCTCTTTAAGAATGAAAATACATTTTTGTATAGATTTCTTGGTACTTGCGATTGCTGAAACTGGTAATTGTTTCTGTAGGATTGCATACAAGTTATATTTCTCTCGTCTACTTACTATCACATATTCCATGTGTTTTAGCTTCATTTTGCAGTCATTGGTTCTTCATCTAAGATAAAATGTTCTTTTATAGGATATAGATGTTATATTGTCTTCTAGCACAATACATGCATTATTTTCTGTTATTGATGAGGAAAGCCCCATGTTTTCTGATCCCCTTGTGCTAATAACTAACTAATGAAAAGTATTTTTATTGCATTTTCGTATCTATGTGATCGTGCTTAAAGTTACTTTCTTGTTTATGTAAGCAGGAAGCAAAAAGACGACCTCTGGCAACCAGGTTGACTGGAAAAACAGTTCTTGCTGCTGCTGCCACAGATTCTGCAGGGTGTCACCATGATTCTATACTCTCGTTGGCTTCTGTCAAATTGAACCAGAGACTTCTGATATCAAGCAGTAGAGATGGAGCCATAAAGGTTTGGAAGTAAGGTTCCTTCTGTACTGCTAATTTATTGTACAATTTTTTCTGGAGCATCAGTTAAAAACATGTACATAATTGTTATAGAAAGACAGTTGAGCTTTTCAGATACTGTTCTTTCCGATCCGTTTTCCACATTGAATTACAGCTTCTTGTACAGTTATAACAACAGCTTATTAATGTATGAAAGGAAAATTCTTTCAGATGACCAAAAGTATAGTTGCTAACTTGAGATTTCTCTTTGGAGCGAGTTGTTTATTGCATTTGGCATGAGGGAATGCAGAGGTACTACAGGACTATTTAGTTTAGCATAATGCCTCTCCGAAAACAAATTTACATTGTAGCCTGTAGGAGGATCCTTTCAGTTGTGTGTTATGTGAGCCCCTTAACTGATCTATGGTTATAGGGAAAGGAAATTGTTAGAGGGTAGGCTGGTTTCCCCTTCTCCTATGTCTGTAAAAATTGGCTCTGTTATTATATGGCTTCCTCTATTCTTGGTTTTAATCGAATGGACATTTTAAAACCCCAATTCGAAATTTGATCCTAAATCGATTAAATTCGATCGAATTAGGTTTTCCGATTTTCAAATCGAATTTGAGTCAATCCAAATTTGTTGATAAATCGGGCAAGGTTCGGATTCGGATCCCTATTTTTCGGATCCAGAACCCATTTTTTTCAAGCAAAATTTCAATTTCTTTTTTTTATTTAACAAAAGAATCCTGTAAGTAAACAAAAGTATAAGCACCATCTGATGACAAGATGTGATGGTTGAAAAACAATTTTGTTGAACTAATACGTTCAATCTTTTAAAGTTTTTGAGTGCAATGGACTGATTTAAGGTTTATAAAAGTTTGCTTTTCTTCATATAAGTGCTCTTTCCTTGGAACTCCATATCTTTTTCTCAAGCTGATGTTCAATTCAACCGCTAGCTGTTGACTCCTTTCCTTCACATTCTTTGTTCATTTGAACACTTTGCCCTTTATGGTAACGCACAATTCTGTCTTTTTTACTCTACTACTTGCTGTCCTTGGGTTAATTACAAAAACTTCCTCAGATTTAGCCTAATTTCAAAACAATCCAGTTATCTTTCAAATTTACAAATACCCCTTTGATATTTGTTTCTCTTTTACAAGCTTCGTAATTTGGAAAGATAATCGGAGTTTTTTTATAATTAGGCTAAACCTCAGGCGTAGATTTTGTAATTCTCCCTAAATTTTATCCGTTTGTGTTGGATTTTTGTGATGCTTCTTATTAGTATTGACATTTATCTATATATATATATATATATATATATATATATATAGGGAGGGGATCTGTGAGACCACCCTCCTAGGTTAGTCCATAGGACTAAATCTACACCATCCAAATAGTAAATCAATGGCCAAGATATATTACAATATATACAACATTTAATAAGTAAGTATACAACAGAAGGGATAAAATAGGAATTCAGGAAATTAAATATAGTAACCGCTTCCTAAAAATTAGGGACGTGATTTTGTATTGATCACATCCCCATAATCAAGCGATTCACATTTCCTTTCTCTCTCTTCCCATTCGAACCTGCAAATAATTCAAATATGGCAACACAATCGTGCAACAATTAATGAAAAGTATACAATTACACTAAACTAACTATACATTAAAATATTACTAAATATACATAAACAATTAACTAAGTATACAATTACACTAAACTACATGTATATTAAAATTTTACTAAGTATACAGAAACATTTAACTAAGTATACAATTGCATTGAACTAACTATACATTAAAATAATATTAAGTATACAGAAACATTTAACTAAGTATACAATTACACGGAATTACTTATATAACTAAGTATACAATTCCATTGAACTAAGTATACAAATCCACTAACTAAGTATACAAATTCACTAAACTACTTATTAAACTACTTATATAACTAAGAATACGATTCCACCAACCAAGTATACAAATCCACCGAACTAAATATACAATAAAACATGACTAAGTATACAAGTCCACTGAACTAAGTATACAATAAAAACATTTGTTCACAAATATGGCGAAAAGAAGTATCAATTTTGAAAAAAACGCTTGAACTTGATGATTTTTCCTCCCTAAAAATCGGGTAACCGAAAAGGTAAGATTGTGTTTCCTTAAAAATAGCTAATAACCGTCAATTAACATAACTAATTAAATATAAAAGTACAATTATACCCTTATATGTCTAAATTAACTAAAATGATCTACAAAGATCCAAAATTTTAAATCAAGAGTCCATAAGTGTTCTTATGGACTAACTAAAGGATTGGTCTCATTTGAACCAATCCTATATATATATATATATATCCATATATATATATATATATATATATATATATATATATATATATATATATATATATAGGGGAGGGTTATATAGGACCCCCTTATTATATGAGTACATAGGACCAAATCCATACCACATATCTACTATTTCAATGGCTATTATTAATTCGATTAATATTAATAAAATAAATGGTAAAGTCGAAGATGGGGGCAAATTCTAGTAAATCTCATGAAAATATGGGAGTTACCCACAATTGGTGGCATCCTTCATTCAACCCACGCCGTGTAGTTGATTTCAAACAAATTTGATGATATGTTTCCTTAACTCATGTGCTCAATATAGAAAATCCCATGAAATTTCGTCATTCTCATTGTTTTTAAAAAAAATTGCTTGATATGGCAAGAATGTTGCTTATATGTGCTTAAATACTTGCTCACACGTATGCAAAATATTGCTTAGTTTTTACTGTGTTTTAAACTCTCACATTAATAATAGTTTGTTTGAGAAGAACTATCATGTTACGCAAAAAATTAAAAACTTATACTTATATGGACTCTTATTCATTCAATCTTTAATGGTTTTTCCAACCCAGAAATTTGCTTGGGTGGTACTAAATGTTGCTTATGTATGCATGAATACTTGCTTGTATGTATTCAAATATTTGATTACGTCCCCATTTGTTCTAACTCAGTACTTTGCTTAGTTATGGCTAGACGTTTGCTTACATGTGCATAACTATAAGCTTATGTATATTCTAAATGTTGCTTAATTATTTATTTTGTTTGAATTAGTTGGGATTGCACATGTGCCACGACAACGGATTGGAATAACATCGAATTCATCTCCGAATTGGATACCAGAATCAGTTGTTATTGTAATGCTTATTACTACTATGTACTCAACTTATTTGTGACTGTCGTTGTAGTGCTTTTCGAGCAAATAATTCGACATTCTTGCAAATTTTGGTTACTACAGTCTCATATGTTCAATTGCTTATTTGTGCGTAAAGTATTGCTTGTGAAATAATGCTATGGTGCTTAGAAAGCAATTGAATTATACTTACAATACCATCAAACCATGAAAATAATTGCTTTCAAAGCAACTGAATTCTGCTTACCAGACAATTGAATTCTGCTTACAAAGTAATTGAATTCTGCTTACAGTATCTAAAACCAATGGAAATAAATACGGTACTAACTAGAAAATATTTCTATATCAATTACGCATGTACGTCCAAACCAACCATATTTAAAATTGCTATAAAATACTACAATATTCAATATTTTGATCAAAAGTATGAAACAACAATGTTTCGTTGTGATCCTATCTCGTGGCAAACTCCTTCGTTGGTCCCAAAATCGACTTCCTCTGCTCGTTCATTACATCTTTTGTCATTTCCAACAGAAAATCTATCAAAAAAAAGACACTAGTCATTTATATAAAACATTTATTAACAAACAAAACATTTATAAGCATAAAAACCAACCAAACATAAGCATAATATAAGATATGTATAAGCAGAAACAAACTATAAATAAGCAGAATTATCAACAATAAGCAGTTGAAAACATCAATAAGCAATCCCCCAACCTTAGAAAAAAATGTGGCAATACTAATTACCCCCTAATTTGAGAGCATAATATAAAACATAGATAATCATAATATAAAACATACATAAGCATAATTATCAACAACAATAAGCAGTTGAAGTCTCGTTAATCTCCCTTACTGCTAACTTTATTCTTTCAACGAGTAAAATCAGTAAAAAAAAAATAATAAAAAACCCACAAGATCCTGATTATGCATTTAGAAGAACATAGAGATGCAGAGTCGCGATTGATGTGGCGAAAGCGCTATCGTACCTCCACCACGATTGTCGGTCGTGTATATTGCACCTAGACGTAAGGTCGGAAAACATCCTGATCGACGAGAATTATCGCGCGCTCGTTTCCAATTTCGGGCTTTCGAAGCTCAAAGGAAGAGACGAGAGTAGAGTAGTCACCACGATCCGTGGGACCAGAGGTTACTTAGCGCCGGAATGGATATTGGAGAACGATGTGTCTGAGAAATGCGATGTCTACAACTACTGAATGGTGCTGTTGGAGATTATTGGTGGGCGGAGAAATATATGTAAAATGTCGAAGAAGAAATTCGAGTTTTTCCCAAGAATCGTGAATGAGAAACTGAGGGATGGGAAATTAATGGAGATTGTGGATGAGAGGCTGGTTATGGTTGGAGGGATTGATGAGAGGGTGTTGCAGAGAATAGTTGTTGTGGCTTTGTGGTGCATACAGGAGAAGGCTAACATGAGAAGATATGCAAGATTTTGATTACACACGTCCCTCAAAACCGTTCCTAAATTTTAGCCCACTACTAAAAATAACTTCCCTCCCAAAAACTAATCTTAATTAAAATTACCAAAAAGTCCTTTTTTTTATTAAGTTATATATTAAAAAATGATAAAATCTGATTAATCTCAACCATTTAAAAATTAAATCAATGTCTCAGATTTGGTCTCGTGTACTCACATAAGTTATATGGACTCACCTGATCAAAATCCTATATATATAATAACAGCCGCTTCTGGAAATAGTATGAGAAGATTTTCCCACCCATTTTTTTTTGCTATAAAAAGTAATAAACTTATGTATAATAATAAGAAGTGATAAATATTTGGCAATTTATTATTTTTGGTAGTCAATTTCTTTAAATAATAACTTTTAAAAATGATATTTAAAATTATCTCATCCCCTCAACCAGTACTCCCAGCTTATTAAAAAACTTTTAAAAATGATATAAAAATATAAAAATATATAAAATTGTCTTTCCAAATTTGTGTGTGTACTGCATTGATTATTATATTTTTTTTTTATTTTTTTAAAAAAATTATTAACTTTTTTATTTTTGATCCGTTTTTGACGTATAATATATCAAATTAATCATTTTTTGTGATCTTCAATTTGACATAGATATTGTATATATGAAATAAAAAAATATAATTAATAAACAAATATAAGAAATATTTAATCATTACTTTGTAATTTATAATGAGCTTTAAGAATTATGTATTCGGACTGTTGGACATCAATTTGTATATTCATGTATTTTGGCTATTTATAACATATTTATAGTTGTTTTTTGGGCTTAGCCCATTCCTTAATAATTGTAAAATTATATTATATTTAATTTGATTAAATTAAATTTTGAAATACTTATTTTAATTGAAAAATATATCTCAAAATATGTATCCAAATTTTATATATCACTTATATCCATACATAATATTATATATAATATATTTATGTAAGACGAAAATTAAGATTTATTTAATATAAAATTATATCCATAATAGTATTTTATATATAGAACAATATTTTTTTATATATTAACGTACATTTTATGTTAATAGAAATTATTTTTTATATTTATCAACGTATTCTGATATTCAAGTTTTAGAGTTGTACATTTGGAATTAGATATGAATTTGGCTACTTGATATTGTTTTTGATATATGTATATATATATATATATAAATAAAAATATTTTTGTTTTGTTTATTGTTTCATTTTTTCTCAAAAATGTGTTGCTAAGTATGAAACATGTTTTTTGTTTAATTCTTTTAGTAATGTTTACAATTATTCAGCTTTCTAAACCCCTAAAAATATTCAAACAAATGACCTTATTATTGGTTGTAAAGACGATTTATTATATATCAGCATTGAGATAATAATAAAAAATCAACATTGGTTAGTTATTTTTTTTTAAACTTTTACGTTCTTATAGATAAACATGATCTATAAATAAATTTAATTCATAAAATTACACAATCAAATAATTTCGTTTTTAAAGATTTTTTATAGTTTATAATAATTTATTTTTATTGTTTAACCGTATGATTTATAATAAAAAAAATTACGTTTTGAAATTTAAAACTTAAAGCAATTTCTCTTTATTTAAAATACATATAACATAAATCCATAATTTGTTAAATAAAGAATGAGAGCAAGTAAAATTGTAAAGATTCTCGTGTTTAATTTTTAGAATTAATGAATAAAAAATTAAATAGAATTAATATTAATAATAGATAAATACAATATGTATATTCGGGGAATGGGGATGAGAACGGAAAATCCCGTTTTATCTAATCGAAATGGGAAGGGGGACGAAGATATAAATATTGTCCCTATTCCGTCATCGATTCTAGAGAAACGAGAAATCTTCATCCCCGCTCACATCCCCACTCCATCCCTGAATTAAGCGGGGATTTCATGTCTCATTCTATTCAATTACCAATGGGCATGGTTCCTCACGGGGATGTTGCCATTCCAAAATGCAGATGATGGAATTCATATAACTATTAGAAAAATATACATGTAATAGTACAAAACAAATGTCTCACTGATATACACTTCGTGCATTGCGGGTAAATGACTAGTTACTTGTTTCATACGATACATACACATATATCCTCATGTTTGATACATGTTTTTATCTAAATTTTGATGATTTTATTTTATCACCAAAACAATATTTTTTAAAGGTTGTCCAAATACTCCTAAATGATTTAAAATGATTTTAATATTTTTCCGGAGTATTTCCTCAAGTTTATTTTTGATAATAATGGACAACACTTTTAATGATTTTATGTCAATGGGTTTTACTCCTAAAACAAGATTTCTAAATGTTGTCTAAATACTCCCGATTGGTTTAAAATGTTTTTACTAAATTTTCGGAGTATTTCTTGAGTTTTATTTTCCGACAAAAATTGGACAACATTTATGTGTCTTGGTCGCCCGGTCGCCCTATAGGGCAACCCGTACTGAAGATGTTTTTAGAAGCAGAAAATGAGACGGATGTAATATTGGTCAGTCGACCGGTACACAGGGAGTTCATTTTTGTTCTGAGAACTTCTGTCTTGTTTTTGCTTGAGGGGGACCGGTTGAAACAGGGGTCCACCGGTCGAAGCCTATGTCGGCCGGTCGCCCTGTTGAAAATTTCACAGTGTTCTTAATTTTCTTATTTCTGTGCGACCGGTCGCCCTGTGTATTGACAACAAAAATATGACCGTTTGACAGCAGACACATTTCCTTAAATTGTGGGATTGATTTCTAACAGCTATATTCTTGATTTTAATTGTATTTTTCTGTAGATTTTCAATCCCCAAGAGGAGCCTATGCTTGATCAATCATCTCCTATAAATAGAGGAAGTTTTGGAGCAACCAATACAACAATTAAGATACAACACAACAAGATACACTTCAAGCAAATACTTGGTCTTTCATTGTTATTATTCTTGTTGTAAATTTGCATAGCTTATCACTTTCACATCTTTGAGGTCTAGGCTACTCTTTATTACACTTTGCACTCAAATTGTATTATTCATTATTGAGTTGTAATCTTGATTTTTGGTTATCATTCAACACAAGATATCCTTGTGAGTGTTCTTGTGGTAAGAACACACTTGGATGATCTAGGTGATAGGTGCAAGAAGATTGTGGTGATCTTCTTATTGAGGTGTTGAAGAATTTGGTATTCTTCAAGGTTGAAGATTGTGGTAATCTTCACAAGGTGTCGTTGAAGGGAGATTGTGGTGATCTTCAAAGGGAGATTGTGGTAATCTCCAAAGGTGTTGTTGAAGAAGAGTGTGGTGCTCTTCAAGGTGTTGTAAGTTGAATTTGTATTAATTTTGGTAATTAATAAAATTCTTTTTCTTTTTGAAATCCATCCCGGATATACTGGGGTGGTAGAGGATTAGGCCCTAGTGTTTGATAAATGGTTTTATCATGATTTTGATGATTTTGATTTTACACCAAAACAATGTTTTTAAAGATTGTCCAAATACTCCTAAATGATTTAAAATGATTTTAATATTTTTCGGAGTATTTCCTCAAGTTTATTTTCGATACAAAATTGGACAATTCATTTATTGTTTTTAAGTCAATGGGTTTTTACATTGAAACTATGTTGTCCTAATACTCCCAATTGATCTAAAATGTTTCTACTATTTTTCGGAGTATTTATTGGAATTTATATCGGACAACACTTTGTGGTTAAATGTTTTATTTCTTCAATACTATTTCTAATGTTGTCCTAAATACTCCCGATCGGTTTAAAATGTTTTTACGAATTTTTCGGAGTATTTCTTGAGGTTTATTTTTGATAAAAATCGGACAACTTGTCATTGAGGAGGTCGACCGGTCGTCCGTGAGCGATCGGTACACTGGGAACAAGTTGCGTGAAATGCGAAACTTGAGAACTCTCAAAATTGATCGGTCTGGCAACGGTCGCACATAGGCTCGACCGGTCGAGGTGCCCTTCGACCGGTATGCCTGTGTTAATTTGGTGCTATTTGTTTCAAACTCTATTTACGTGCGGCCGGTGCATCCTTTAGTTTGACAAAGAAAAAAAATATAACCGTTGTGCGGCAGAACCATTCTTCCTTAAAATGTGGGATTGTTCTATAATCTGATTTTTGTATCCTTATGAGACAACCATATTTATTTTAATCTCTTTGTCTTATTTGTAGACAAAAGAAAACATGGAGGAGCCCATGAAAGAGCCTATGTTGGAGGAGCCTTTGGAGGAGCCTTTGGAGGAGCCTATGTTGGAATTCAAATTTGAAGGCTCTCTATAAATAGATGAAAGCTTGAGGGATCAAAACAATGATCGATACAAACAACAAGAGATATCACAAGCACATAATCTTTGTTATTCATTTCAACATTCTTGTTGTAATAGCCAAAATACTATCACTTTCACATCTTGAGGTCTAGGCTTTCATTCTTGATTACACTTGCACTTTGAGTTGTAATATTTTTCAAAGTGTAATCTTGATTGTAATTCATCAACCAAACACAAGATATCCTTGTGAGTATTCTTGTGGTAAGAATACACTTGGGTGATCTAGGTGATAGGTGTTTCAAGAGTGTGGTGCTCTTGAGGTGTTGAAGAATTTGGTATTCTTCAAGATTGAAGATTGTGGTGATCTTCAAAGGTGCCGTTGAAGGAAGATTGTGGTAATCTTCAAAGGGAGATTGTGGTAATCTCCAAAGGTGGTGTTGGAGAGTTCGGTGCTCTTCAAGTCGGAAGATTGTGGTGATCTTCAAAAGAGATTGTGATAATCTTGAAGGTGTTGTTGAAGAAGAGTGTGGTGCTCTTCAAGGTGTTGTTGTAAGTTGGTGTTGTATTAATTTTTGGTAAATTAATAAAATCTTTTTCTTTTTGAAATCCATCCGGATATCTTTGGGGTGGTAGAGGATTAGGCCCTAGGTGGGTTGAACCTCTTTAAATCGACGTGTGTTGTTTACATTCCGCACCTTCTTTATTTTGTTTGAGCATTCGGTTCGAAAAAGAGGCGAAATTCAAAGATGGAGATAATCTATTCACCCCCTAGATTATCGTAGCCGCTTGGACTTACAAGTGGTATCGAGCCAAACTCTTTGGCAAGCTCGTTTCACATCGCGAGTGAAGAGAAATGATCGTCGACTCTGAACGAAGCTCAACTTTCCTACACCTCCACCACCAAGCCACCTCGGTTTAATTCCAAAAATTTTATATTTTGGAAAGAAAGAATGGAATGCTATTTACAAGGTTGCGGGTTCGATATTTGGAACACCGTCATCAATGGAGAATCCATTCCGATGAAAGATACACCACACACCTCAAAAGGCTTCAAAAAGCTCAATGATGAAGAGAAGAAAATCATCTCCTTAAATGGTAAAGCTCTTAATATTTTACATTGTTCACTTACCACTTTGGAATTTGATCATGTTGTAGGTATTCGGTCGGCACATGAAGTATGGAAAAAATTAGAAGCCATCTATGAAGTATATGCAAATGAAAGGAGCAACTCAAAAGCATCTACTTCACAAATGGATACAACATCAAATTCAACAACATGGTATAAGCCTTCTACAACCTCCCATGATGAACAAGTTGAACAATGCCTCATGGGCATCGAAGAAGAAAATGAGGTAAGTTCTAAACCCTCTACTTCTTATGACAATGAATTGCAAAATGAATATAGTGACTTGCAAAATGATTATGATGAGCTACAAGATGAATTCCAAAACTTACTTGTTAAATACAAAAATTTGAAAAAGGAATTCATTGTTTTAAAGAATGATAAGGATAGTTTATTTACTTCCTATGAATCACTATCATGTGCTCACACCACCACTCTTGACAAGGTTAGAAACCTTGAGAAAGAAAATAGTACTCTTGTTGAGGATATAAATTGCTTGAAAAATGATTTATCTAAATCCAACTTAGTACCGATAAGATAACCAATATTGTTGATTGTTGTGATAATTGAAACTAGAACTTGATCATAAGCCTAAGGGTGTCAATCACATGAAAAGGAATCAAGTCTCTAAGCACGTTGGTCATTATGCTCCTAGAATTATTACATGCTTTTATTGCGGTAAAAAGGTCATACGGTAAATACTTGTCGGGCTAGAAATAGCTCCAATTATTGTTGGAGACCTAAAAGTCTCAAGACTAATCCCAAAGGACCCAAACACATAAGGGTACCACAAAACAATGTCATATTAGGTACCGTGAAATAATGATCGAAGAAAATTTATACCGCCAAGAAGACATCAAATGACCGTTTCATTTGATCAAAGAAGGAGAAACTATTTTCGACAAAGCCAATTTCCAAGAAGAGGGTATAATCAAAAATGGGAAGAACACAATCCTTGGAAATGGCAAAGACATCATCAACAAGATG
Source organism: Rehmannia glutinosa (assembly GCA_016081115.2). Classification (NCBI taxonomy): domain Eukaryota; kingdom Viridiplantae; phylum Streptophyta; class Magnoliopsida; order Lamiales; family Orobanchaceae; genus Rehmannia; species Rehmannia glutinosa. The sequence continues at coordinate 49,732,951 of CM071931.1, read as the reverse complement.
ATTTTCAAAGAAGAAGAGACTTTCAACAATGGGAAAGCAACAAACCTTGGAAATGGAGCAATCAAAGAAGTCATCATCAACAAAGTGACCTCTCGAGGGAAGATATCATCAACAATGGGAACGACACAACCTATGGAAATGGCGTAATTGGTAACCCGTATCTCCCTATTTAAATATGCATTTTATTTTGTTATTATGCATGCTTTTATTTGTGTCTTAATTGCAAAATGAGTTTTCAAATATTTATTTTTTTAATTAAGGTCTTCAATATATACTTGTGCTTTTAAAATATTTTTGAAAAAGAAGACCTTATATGATGTTTTTTAAAACTCTTGTGCATTTTTGTAGACTAAAGTGTGTTATCATCTTTTATGGATTTTTATGGCATGAGCTTACTTGTGTTATCTCTTAGCCTACACTTTTATCATTATGATTTGTGCTAGATATGTTTTAAGAATTGTGTAGGATTTACATATTTTGACAAATGGCCATTTACGTCATTATTTGTCAAGAAAGGCATAAATTATCGAGGTACGTTTACTTGTGTTATTCTTACTCTTATAGACTCGATATATGTATTGCCATGTGCCTATGTGCTTGTTTTTCATAGTATTTCATACAAGTGCCATTAAGAGGATTTTTAGATTTTTTGAAAGGCACTATTCGATATTTGATTGCACATATTTGTCGTATCAACTCTTGTTCAAATACTTCTTTTAAATAAGGTCTCAACTATATGCTTTCGGATTTTCAAATTTCAAAAGAGACCTTTTAAGCTTATTTGAACTTGCATGATTTATTAGACTCTTGATAATCTTCTAAATGCATAGTATGTGTTTATTGCTTCATGGTCTATATATATAGTGTCTATTTCTACTATGCTCTTATGCAAGATATTTTTGTGATTGATGATTGAGGCATGTTTTTACACTTGGACTATTTTTTCTTGCTTATATAAGCGTCTGCCGGTAATGAGTTTGTTAAGTTGTGTAGATGAGAAATGAAGTACTCCAAATATTAGTTACCTCAAAATATTTGGATGTAAATGTTCTATTATGAACACCTTAGATCAATTGGATGGCCTATGATGATAGTGATGAAGAAGACAAAAAGGGTATTCCTAACAAACTCGATGACCAAGGCAACATTGGTCGAACTAAGGCGAGGTTAGTAGCTCGAAGGTATTTTCAAGAAGAAGGTAATTAATTTTGTTGTAACATTTGCACTCATAGCACATTTAGTAGCTATTTGCATTTTACTTGCCCATTCTTGTTTTAAAGAAAATTTCAAGCTTTACCAAATGGATGTTAAATCCAACTTTCTAAATGGTTTTATTCAAATATAAGTCTATCGAGTCTAAAATTTTAGGCCAAATGATTTTTATAAAAGGCCTTGTACAATTGATAGACTTAGCTATTTTTGCAAAATGATTTTACAAAAGGTAAAGTTGATACTACACTTCTTGTTTTGAAAAAGGGCAAGGTTGTTTACTTGTGCAAATTTTTGTTGATAATATTTATGGTGCTACTAATGAATATTTGTGCAAGATATGTTTTTCTAAGTTGATACTAGGTGAGTTTGAGATGAGAATGATGGGGGAGCTCAATTTCTTGTTTGGACTACAAATTATTCAATGCCAAGAAGATGGTTATATAAGAACTCTTGAAGGAGTTAAGCATTAAAGGAAGAAGAACCATCTCAACCTCTATGGCTAAAGATTGACAAAAGTTAAGAAAGGCATATCGGTCGACAAACAAATTCGAGGTATGTTTTCTTGTATTATTTCTATAGACTCGACATTCCATATGCCTTATGTCTATATGCTCGACTTCAAAAACTATCCCAACGAATCTCATTAAAGTGCCATTAAAAGAAATTTTCAAATATTTGAAAGGCACTTCTTTGTATGACTTGTTGTATCCAAAGCTTTAAAACGTTCTTATTTTTTCAGGATAACAAGTTCGGTATCTATTATACGGTTATTCATATTCAAAATTTGGTTCGTCATAATCGAACTAAACATATTGAGATTCGATATATTTTCTAAGGGATTGTGATTTTTTAACAAAAACTTGAGATGTGTTTAATTCAATCTCAAGGATAACTCGCGGACTTTTTGATCGTTAACCGCCGAGTATTTTACCTCATTTCGAGCTTGATTATGACATAATGTATATTGAATGAGGTCTACGTTTGCATTTTGCACGTTTTTAAAACTTAGGGGCGAAAAATTGGATTTTTGGTTGAAAATTCGGATTTTGGAAAAAGCTGACAGAGATGGTTTGAAAGGGTTGAGGGCAACCGTCACCCTCAACGCCGACCGGCCGCCCTCAACCTCGACCGGTCGCCCTAAGCAAAATCTTGGATTAAAATGGTTCTGTCTTCAGCATTCGCAAGTTTAACTTCTTTTGGCCATTTTTCGTCCCCTTTGCAAATTTCACACGCAATTCACTTCAAATGAGTTTTGATGCATGAATTATATATTTTGGGGATTATCTAGCTCGACTATCATCATCATTGCTCGTCTTTACCGATTGAATGGTAAGAATTTCACTATCTTTAGCTCAATTGGGTTGAACCCTTGAGTTTATGGCTTATATGTATTTTTCTTGATGTGATTCATATATGTTTGTGATGAGCTTATTGATTGTTGATGAATGATATTCGTTAAATTGTATTTGGTGATAAAAAAAACTTGGCTTGATTTCATTTACAAGGGCTATATATAACTTTTTCTATTTTTGACGCCCGCCAAGTGTTCGATAAAACGTTTCAATGAAAAATTCATCACCTACATGATTCTCTCGATTTCAAAAGTCTTATACATTTATAGAGATCATGTTTTGCTTATCAAATGAGTTTTCATAAACCTCTACAAGTCGTATGATTCGACTTTTCCCTTCTATTTGGCTTATAAGCTTCAATGCTCAAATAGCTCAATACATCGGTTTTGTTGCGCACTTTGATATGAATATATGATGTATTTATCGTGCTAACATTCTTTTTGATGATTCCAAAGGGGGAGAAATAGGTTATAAGCTCATTAGCTCATAAAAGCTAAGATAAGCTTAACGAAAAGAAGCTATAAGCTATGGCTTCATAAAGCCATAAGTTGTGGATCATATTTAGTCCACTTGGTGCATTATGGTTGTGTATGATTCTTGGTCCATTGGTTGTAGTATGGACTTATATATGTTTCTAATGATGTCTCTTTGACAGGGGGAGCTTTTAAGTTATTGATACTTAAGCTCAATATCGAAAAGCTAAGATTTTAGCTTATGTTGAAGTTGCTTCTATATTACTCTTGTTGTGCATGTTGATAGGGGGAGCATTTGCTATATGTGTTTGAATATCTCTACTCCCATCCTTGTGTTTTTATTGCATGAAATGTTGTCGCTCACAACGGATAGTTCTCTTTAACCGGTAAAATTGTTTTGTTTTCAAAATCGACCTCGTTAAAATTGTTTTGGTTTGTAATCATCAAAAAGGGGGAGATTGTTTGATAAATGGTTTTATCATGATTTTGATGATTTTGATTTTACACCAAAACAATGTTTTTAAAGATTGTCCAAATACTCCTAAATGATTTAAAATGATTTTAATATTTTTCGGAGTATTTCCTCAAGTTTATTTTCGATACAAAATTGGACAATTCATTTATTGTTTTTAAGTCAATGGGTTTTTACATTGAAACTATGTTGTCCTAATACTCCCAATTGATCTAAAATGTTTCTACTATTTTTCGGAGTATTTATTGGAATTTATATCGGACAACACTTTGTGGTTAAATGTTTTATTTCTTCAATACTATTTCTAATGTTGTCCTAAATACTCCCGATCGGTTTAAAATGTTTTTACGAATTTTTCGGAGTATTTCTTGAGGTTTATTTTTGATAAAAATCGGACAACTTGTCATTGAGGAGGTCGACCAGTCGTCCGGACGAGCGATCGTGCACACGGGAACAAGTTGCGTGAAATGCAAACTTGAGAACTCTCAAAAAATTGATCAAATGCAACCGGTCGCACATAGGCTCGACCATTCGAGGTGCTCTTCGACCGGGCCGCCTGTGTTAATTTGGTGCTATTTGTTTCAAACTCTATTTAAATGACCGGTCATCCTTTTAGTTTGACAAAGAAAAATATAACCGTTGTTGTCAAACACCATTCTTCCTTAAAATGTGGGATTGTTCTATAATCTGATTTTTGTATCCTTATGAGACAACCATATTTATTTTAATCTCTTTGTCTTATTTGTAGACAAAAGAAAACATGGAGGAGCCCATGAAAGAGCCTATGTTGGAGGAGCCTTTGGAGGAGCCTATGTTGGAATTCAAATTTGAAGGCTCTCCTATAAATAGATGAAAGCTTGAGGGATCAAAACAATGACTGGATACAAACAACAAGAGATATCACAAGCACATAATCTTTGTTATTCATTTCAACATTCTTGTTGTAATAGCCTAAGTACTATCACTTTCACATCTTGAGGTCTAGGCTTTCATTCTTGATTACACTTGCACTTTTGAGTTGTAATATTTTTCAAAGTGTAATCTTGATTGTAATTCATCAACCAAACACAAGATATCCTTGTGAGTATTCTTGTGGTAAGAATACACTTGGGTGATCTAGGTGATAGGTGTTTCAAGAGTGTGGTGCTCTTGAGGTGTTGAAGAATTTGGTATTCTTCAAGATTGAAGATTGTGGTGATCTTCAAAGGTGCCGTTGAAGGAAGATTGTGGTAATCTTCAAAGGGAGATTGTGGTAATCTCCAAAGGTGGTGTTGGAGAGTTCGGTGCTCTTCAAGTCGGAAGATTGTGGTGATCTTCAAAAGAGATTGTGATAATCTTGAAGGTGTTGTTGAAGAAGAGTGTGGTGCTCTTCAAGGTGTTGTTGTAAGTTGGTGTTGTATTAATTTTTGGTAAATTAATAAAATCTTTTTTCTTTTTGAAATCCATCCCGGATATACTGGGGTGGTAGAGGATTAGGCCCTAGGTGGGTTGAACCTCTTTAAATCGACGTGTGTTGTTTACATTCCGCACCTTCTTTATTTTGTTTGAGCATTCGGTTCGAAAAAGAGGGCGAAATTCAAAAGATGGAGATAATCTATTCACCCCCCCTCTAGATTATCGTAGCCGCTTGGACTTACACCTAGGTGGGTTGAACCTCTTTAAATCGACGTGTGTTGTTTACATTCCGCACCTTTATTATTGTGTTTGAGCATTTGGTTCGAAAAAGAGGGCTAAATCGAAAAGATGGAGATAATCTATTCACCCCCCTCTAGATTATCGTAGCCGCTTGGACTTACAAGTGGTATCAGAGCCAAACTCTTTGGCAAGCTCGTTTCACATCGCGAGTAAAGAGAAACGATCGTCGGCTACGAACGAAGCTCATCTATCCGGCACCTCCACCACCAAGCCACCACTATTTAATTCCAAAAATTTTAATTTTTGGAAAGAAAGAATGGAATGCTATCTACAAGGTTGCGGGTTCGACATTTGGAACACCGTCATTAATGGAGAATCTATTCCGATGAAAGATACACCACACACCTCAAAAGGCTTCAAAAAGCTCAATGATGAAGAGAAGAAAATCATCTCCTTAAACGGTAAAGCTCTCAATATTTTGTACTGTTCATTTACTAATTTAGAATATGAACATATTGTAGGAATAAAGTCGGCACATGAAGTATGGCAAAAATTAGAAGCCATCTATGGAGTATTTGCAAATGAAAGGAGTCAAATAAAAGCATCTACTTCTCAAAGGAATACAAGCTCAAATCTAAGGAACAAGCCTCCTACAACTTCCAACTATGAAGAAGTTGAACATTGTCTTATGGGCATCGAAGAAGAAAACGAGGTATGTCTTAAACCCTCTACTTCCTATGATATTGCCATTCAAAATGATTATAGTGATTTGCAAAATGATTATGATGAACTTCAAAATGAATTCCAAAGCTTACTTGTTAAATACAAAAATTTGAAAAAGGAATTCAATATTTTGAAAAATGATAAGGATAGTTTATTTACTTCCTATGAATCACTATCATGTGCTCACACCACCACACTAAATAAGGTGAGAAACCTTGAAAAAGAAAAAAATACTCTTGTTGAGAATATTGATTGCATGAAAAAGGATTTATTAAAATCTAACTTGAGTACTAATAAATTGGCCAATATTGTTGATGTTCATAATAATTCGAAACTAGAACTTGATCATAAGCTTAATGGTGTCAATCATATGAATAAGAATCAAGTCTCTAAGCATGTTGGTCATTATGCTCCTAAAATTATTACATGCTTTTATTGCGGTAAAAAGGGTCATACGGTAAATACTTGTCGGGCTAGAAATAACTCTAATTATTGTTGGAGACCTAAAAGTCTCAAGACTAATCCTAAAGGACCCAAACTCTTGAGGGTACCACAAAATAATGTTTTATTAGGTACCCGGCGAAACAATGATCGAAGAAAATTCATACCGCCAAGAAGACATCAAATGACCGGTTCTTTTGATCAAAGAAGGAGAAACTATTCTCAACAAAGCCAATTTCCAAGAAAAGGATATAATCAAAAATGGGAAGAACACAATCCTTGGAAATGGCAAAGACATCATCAACAAGATGATTTTCAAAGAAGAAGAGACTATCAACTAAGGGAAGATAACAAACCTTGGAAATGGAGTAGTCAAAGAAGTCATCATCAACAAAGTGACTTCTCAATGGGAAGATATCATCAACAATGGGAAAGACACAACCCATGGAAACGGCGTAATTGGTAAACCGTATCTCTCCATTTATATATGCATTTTATTTTAATTCTATGCATGTTTTTAATTGTGTCTTAATTGCAAAATGAGTCTTCAAGTATTTATTTTTAATTTAGGTCTTTTTTATATTTGTGAGTTTCAAAATTTTTAAAAAGAAGACCTTGCATGATATTTCTAAAACTCTTGTGCTTTTAAATAGACCTATGTGATCTATTATGAAATCTTATAGCATAAGCTCTTTTTGATATCTCCTATTACTTGCCTACACTTGTGCAAATTTTGTCTAAGAATTGTGTAGGATACATATCTCATACTCATTGGCTATTACGTCATCAAGTTTCTTAAACTATCGAGGTACGTTCACTCGTATTTTTCTTAGAACTCGATATTATGCTTATGCACATATCTTTCAAGATATTTCATTTTAACCCCTTAAGTGCCCCAAATTGATTTTGCAAATTTTTCTTAAAAAGGGCACTACTTGTTAAGTCTCGATTTTCTCGAATATATGTTTTTCCGAAACCCATATTTGTTGGAGATAGCCCAAAATTATCTTTTTGCAATGTTTTAAAACTTTTGGGGGTGAAAAATCGATTTTTTGAAAATTCTGGGGAAAGAGAAATTACCTGGGACGGTCAAAGCAGGGGCCGGCCGTGCCCCCTACCTCGACCGGTCGCCCAGGCTATTTTTTCAAGCTAAATACGTTATGTTCTTCGTTTCAAAACAGAAGAGAAAACTTCCTCAAAACCCTTAACAGCGACATCTTTCCCCCTTTTCTTATATTCCTCAATTCTTCATCATTTTTCACGATTCTTGTTGCTAATCTTCTTATTTTCACAAGAATCTTACATATATGGCTCCTCCTAGAAATTCTACCGGTCAAAATCCCATCTCCAAGCATAGAAGGGGCGGAGAGGGTCCTTCGAGAAATCGGCAAGAGGAAGCCGAACAAAGGGATATTCGAGCCGCTCAAAGAAACGTGGCTCAAGAAGGTGATGATGTTCAAAATCCCATTCTCTCTCGGGCCCAAATTACCGAGCTCCGCGGAACAATTTCGCTCCAAAATTGCCGTTGGGCGAAAGGTAAAAAATCTTTTGTTACTCAAGCTCCTAATTCCCACAATGTTCTTAATTTCATCAATAAGTATGCGGAATGGTATTATGAGGATTCGGGAATGGGAGGAAAATCTATTGCTCGGACTAAAATGTGTCGTTTTAGTTCATTTACAAATGAGTATCCTACTATAAGAGGATTTTTTGAGGAGCAAGGTTGGATGTATTTATGGGAACATGCTTATGTTTTGTATGATGATGATATTATCCAACTCTTTTATGCCAATATGTGGGTCGAATATGATGTTGAAAGGAAGCCGATAGCCGTAAATTCGCTTATAAGGGGTCGTCATTTTAGATGGACTCCTAATGATATTTGCCGGCTTTTACATGTTAGAGAAGGTGGTTGGGATTATTTCTCTTGTGGGACTTGGAATGATGAAATGTTGGGGGTGTCAATGAAAGAAGTGAAAACGTATTTGGGAGTATGGCCAAAGTATTCTTTGTTGGCAATGACACTTGAGCATCGTATTTTGTCGGTCATTGTTTCATATTGCATTTGTGGTAAGTCGGGAAAGATGCCTAGCAACATGGATTACTTTTTGACTTATAAGATTGCTAGGAGGGAACCACTTAACTTTGGTGCCATACTTATTTCAATCGGGACTACCTTCGTCGGAGTGTAACTCGGAGGTATTTCAAAATGACTTCGACATTGATAACATCTCCCAAATGGTCACGATGCGCAAGAATATGGACATCCGACCAACTAAAATGGCTAGAGGAAGAGGTCAAGAGTCCCCTGATCCTAATGACTTCTTTGATGACGCCGAGGCCGCAAGATTGGCGGAAGAGGGCGAACCGAGCAATCCAGAGGATACTACCGGTGCTCAACCGCCTAGGAGGTATACTCAAGCCGAATTTGATGAGATGAGGGCTTTTCATGAGACGAGGTATGAGGCTTTGGAGCAAAAGACCTCCAAAATGCAAAAGTCTATCGGGAAGTTGAAGAAATTCATCAAGGACTTTATTCCCGGGTCTTGCTTCTCCTCGGATGAGGAATGATGTCCCCGCCCCCCTTTACCTTCTAGCATTTTCGTTGCTTTGGATTTTTATGAACCTTTGTAAAACTCATTTGTACTAATGATATTTGCTTGTTTTTCTTAAAAGGGTTAAAATTGCAAGTTGAAAATGACTTGTGGATGATCATGATTTTGATGGAGTATTTGATGGTAAAAATACTCTTATATGGCATGGGTTGATAATTGGTATGAAGTACTTGATGATAAAAGTGCTTCTCTTAATGCTTTGATCATTATGCTTAGTTGGATATGTTGGGACATTTGATATATCATACATGTATTGTTTAAGGCATGACTTATATTACTTGATGGATGCTCTAATTTTTGGCATTTGTAATGCTTTGATCCTTCTTAGCTTATATTATCTCAATTGGGTTGAACCCTTGAGAATCTACTTTGTTGAGCCTCTTATTTGATGAACAAATGTTGCATATGTTTCATATGATCTTATTGAGCTTTGGAATGAGGTTGATTGATGATGATATGAAAATTTTTGGCTTGAAACTTTTACAAGGACTATATACAACCTCTTTTATTTTTCACGCACACAAGGTGTTCGATGAAATGTCGCAATGATACATTCAAGTTCTACATGATTCTCTTGCTTCAAAATGTCTTAAAATCTTTTTGAAATCATGTTTTTAGCTAACTTATAAGCTTATGGATCTCTTATGTTATAATTCTCCCATTTTCCTTGGACTTTAAGTACAAATTGCTCGATGGTTGATAAACCGTCTCGTTTGCGCACCTTGATATATTTGTATGTTATTTTTATCATCCTAACATTCTTTTTGATGATTCCAAAGGGGGAGAAACATGATATTGGCTCATTAGCTCAAAGAAGCTAATAAAAGCTTGTCATAAAAGCTATAAGCTATGGCTCATAAAAGCCATAAGTTGTGATTCGTTTTTAGTCCAATTGTTGCTTGAGGGACTTATATAATTGTTTAATGATGTTTTGTGACAGGGGGAGCTTATAAGCTCTTGTACAATTTGTAAAAGCTAAAGCTTTTAGCTTATGGAAAAATTGCTTTTACATTATTCTTGATATGCTTGTTGATAGGGGGAGCTTGTGCTTATTATTGAATATATTTACTCCCTACTTGGTTGCTTTAATATTTTTGGAAATTTTGGTTGCTTCCAAATGGTCAAATGTTTTTACCGGAAAAACATTTCTAAAATCGCTCTCTTAGTTTGTGTAAAAATTGTTTTGGTTTGTAATCATCAAAAAGGGGGAGATTGTTTGATACATGTTTTTATCTAAATTTTGATGATTTTATTTTATCACCAAAACAATGTTTTTTAAAGGTTGTCCAAATACTCCTAAATGATTTAAAATGGTTTTAATATTTTTCCGGAGTATTTCCTCAAGTTTATTTTTGATAATAATGGACAACACTTTTAATAATTTTATGTCAATGGGTTTTTACTCCTAAAACAAGATTTCTAAATGTTGTCTAAATACTCCCGATTGGTTTAAAATGTTTTTACTAAATTTTCGGAGTATTTCTTGAGTTTTATTTTCGACAAAAATTGGACAACATTTATGTCTCTTGTCGACCGGCCCCTATAGGGCAACCCGTACCTGAAGATGTTTTTAGAAATAGAAAATGAGACGGATGTAATATTGGTCAGTCGACGGCCAGGCCGCCCAAGGGGTCGATCGGTGCCGTCGACCATCGCCCCCGACCCAGACTACACAGGGAGTTCATTTTTGTTCTGAGAACTTCCTGTCTTGTTTTTTTGCTTGAGGGGACCGGTTGAAGCAGTCGGCCAACCGTCTAAGCCTATGTCGACCGTCGCCGCTGTTGAAAATTTCAAAGTGTTCTTAATTCTCTTATTTACGTGCGGCCGTCGCCTCTGTGTATTGACAAAAAAATATGACCGTTTGACAGACACATTTCCTTAAATTGTGGGATTGATTTCTAACAGCTATATTCTTGATTTTAATTGTATTTTTCTCAGTAGATTGTCAATCCCCAAGAGGAGCCTATGCTTGATCAATCATCTCCTATAAATAGAGGAAGTTTTGGAGCAACCAATACAACAATTAAGATACAACACAACAAGATACACTTCAAGCAAATACTTGGTCTTTCATTGTTATTATTCTTGTTGTAAATTTGCCTAGCTTATCACTTTCACATCTTTGAGGTCTAGGCTACTCTTGACTACACTTTGCACTCAAATTGTATTATTCATTATTGAGTTATAATCTTGATTTTTGGTTATCATTCAACACAAGATATCCTTGTGAGTGTTCTTGTGGTAAGAACACACTTGGATGATCTAGGTTATAGGTGCAAGAAGATTGTGGTGATCTTCTTATTGAGGTGTTGAAGAATTTGGTATTCTTCAAGGTTGAAGATTGTGGTAATCTTCACAAGGTGTCGTTGAAGGAAGATTGTGGTGATCTTCAAAGGGAGATTGTAGTAATCTCCAAAGGTGTTGTTGAAGAAGAGTGTGGTGCTCTTCAAGGTGTTGTAAGTTGAATTTGTATTAATTTTGGTAATTAATAAAATTCTTTTTCTTTTTGAAATTCATCCCGGATATACTGGGGTGGTAGAGGATTAGGCCCTAGGTGGGTTGAACCTCTATAAATCGACGTGTGTTGTTTACATTCCGCACCTTTATTATTGTGTTTGAGCATTTGGTTCGAAAAAGAGGGCTAAATCGAAAAGATGGAGATAATCTATTCACCCCCCTCTAGATTATCGTAGCCGCTTGGACTTACACCTCATTCCGCTGAAATTTTAATTAGGGGTGTGCACGGGACTTGGAGATCACCGAACCCGAACCGATATCCGAACCAAAAAATATCCGAACCGAAAATATCCGTTGACTTTTTGACTTTCCCCGAACCAAACCGTCTCAAAAATTTTCATTGTACGGTTCTAGAGATTTTTCAAATATCCGTACCGAACCATACCAAACCGTACCGAACCGAATATCCGAAACCAGAACCAATTTTAAAATAAATTTTATATATACATATATAATATTTTTATCTTATTTATATTTTGATATTAAATCAACTAAATATTCCCATGAAATTCAATACCATGTAATACTAAAAATTATCAAATTAAGAATTTGGCATATTTTATCAATATATCAAATGAATAATTGAATATATATTTAATTCACTAATAGTTACGTCATATTAATTTATTTAAAAGAACCTAATAAATTAAATTAAAAATCATACTTAATTCGTAGAAAATATTTAATTTGATGGTATTTTACTTATTAAGGATCATAATTAGACTCATCTTCTAATCAAGAAAATTAATTGAATTAAAATTAGTTTAAATGATTAGTACATTGTACATAAACTAGAGTAATCGTCTAACCAAGAAATTAAGACATTGAGATTATAAATTTTTATTTCATATTAGTTTATCAAAGTTATTAGTCAATTATATTTTTCCTAAGTCAAGAGCCCATGGTAATGTGCCAAGATTATAGAATACTATTGTGTAATAGAGGTTATTAAATTTGTCATTCATTGAGATTTTAGACTTTTACTACTAATATGAATAACATAATATCTGAAACATATTATGTTAAAATCCAAAACGAAAAATCAATACTTTCGATTATAAATTAGATAAAAATGATTTAAAAGTTAAATTGATATTAAACTAATATGGAGTATAGTGCTATAAACTATATCATGAAAGAAAGATTTAGAATCACAATATTAAAAATTTAGCACTTAATATGAATTAAAGAAATTTTATGTATAAGTTGAATATAAATTATCAAAAAGTTAAACTCGTATAGTACTAATAGTTTTAGTATGTATTTTTGAAATTGCACTAAAAAAAGATTGAAAGTATAAACGTTCAATGATTTTTACCCTGATTTTTTTTCCACCTTTTTGTGTGTTTTATTTGTGAAATATTTGAATCTCCGTTTCTCTGAACCGTCTCAAACCGTTCCGTACCGTCCCATTAGAACCGAATCTCCGTCCCGAACCGTACCGAACTTTCGGGACGGAGATTTTTTTTATGGTTCGGTTCTGGAGATTTAATTTTGGGATCTCTGAACTTCGGTACGGTTCTGGAGATTTCTAAATCTCCGGACCGAACCGGACCGTGCACACCCCTAATTTTAATTAGCCTAAATTCTTTTGCTGTTGTCTTGACTTGTTGCTGCATGTCCTTAAACCGTCTTTATTTCTACTCATAATTTTTTCTCTATTTTGCTCTACGTTGATTTGTTATACTCCTTTGAACTGATTTGAAATTGTGTGCTCTTTTATTCTGATCTATTCTTCTTGTGGTGCTTGCTGAACTGATTTGTTCTCAAGTCTTCAATTTTGTTTCTCTGGACTATTCTTCTCCACTGATTTGTTCTGCTCCGAAAATAGCTCTACAACTATTTTCTTTTAACAAGAATACTTTACATGAATGTTTAAGGTACCTACACATTTGTCCTAATATTGTACATCCCAAATTGTACTATATTTTAGGAAAAAATATTGTTCAAATTTATGTTCTTGAATAATTCTTTTAATCAATTTCTTTTCTCATTTTTGGGAATGGATACAGTTTTATTGTCACGACATAAAAAATTTGATCTAAACTGTCAAAAAATAAAAGAAAAAAAAAGTTGATATAAAATTTAGTCAATTTAACATGTGAGATTACCACTAGCTTGTAGCTCAAGTGATATCACTAACCCTTTATAAGGGTGTTAACCAGTGTTCGAACCTGTATCTCTCAGTTTCTTTGAAATTTATCTCCTTCCCTCCAACCAGTATCATTGAGGTTTTTAGTCTTAATTACAAAAGGCCCAACTATCCTTCAAAATTACAAACGCCTCATTGATTTTGTTTCTTAATTTCTTACAAATTACACTCTCAATAAGGGGTATTTTGTTAAGAAAACGCAAACCTCAAGGGGCCATTTGTAAACGTTAAGGAGGTATTTGTAGTTTTGAAAGATAATTGGATTTATTTTTGTAATTAGATCAAACCTCAAGGACAATTTTGTAATATCCCTAAAATTAACATGATAGGGTACCCATATTTGTTAGTTGTCACTGGATGAATCAGCCTTCATTTTACATGGTTGGGACTTGAAAAATAATGACCTGCTAGGGGATGCACAATAAACCTGCTGCATGCCTTTGAAACAGTGGATCACCAAATTTCTTCATCCAGATTCATAAAGCCATCATACATTGAGTGAGAGATGAAATTGCCAAGTATTTACATAACACTTCAAAGCAGATTGATTTTGTGTCTTCCCATGGATCTATTCATCTAAAGCCACTAATAGCTGGAATTTCATCTAACGCTAAGCTGCAAAAGGCAGCTCTCAAAAGTTGACATGCTAATGTTTTTAAGGGATAATTAAAAAAACACCCACGAGATTTGACTAATTACAAAAAAAAAAAAAAAAACAGATATGTTTTAAAATTACAAAAAGCCACCTCCATGTTTGATTCTGACTTAAATTTAAGGAGGTAATTTTAATATTTTTATAAATATCATGGGGTTTTTGAAATTATTTTTTGCTTATGAAGAGAAAAATGTAAGACGAAATCAAACTTCAACGGATTTGTTTTGCAATTTTAAAAAATCCCTAAGTTTTTCGTAATTAGCCCGAACTCATAAAGTGCACATGAGTTTTATGATACTAGAAGTTAAAGCGTAGAAGCTATGCAGCAGAAAACTAGAAGTTAAAGCTCAGAAGCTATGAGCTTCTTCTGCAGATGTTACCTTTTTAAAAACAGTTTATAAGCTCCTAACATCTTATTTTGGGAATATTTTGTGGAAAAAAGTTACCTAACACTATAAGTTGAGCCAAAAGAGAGAGAATGCATGTCCTATATTTTGAACAGGCCATAAAAGGGTTCCCAAGAATATCCCGATGAAACCCCTCACTTGTGCCTATAATATGAAATATGAACACACCATTAGGGGTCTCTGAGAATGTATCGTGTAAACCCTTTGATGTTGTGTGATGGCAAGACCTCTAGGATGTTTATGTAGTTATGTGGTTGTAGAGAGAAAACAACAACTGAAAAAGATTGAATTAGTAAATAAACTGTATTGTTAGTGAGAAGGAAATATAATTGGGTCTCGTGGGACTGGGTGTTTTGTGTAGATCAGTATATATGGGCTTTATATAGCTTGGACCATTTGTTCGAAATGCCCCATTGATTTGAAGTCAAATTTGCGCTTCGGCTTAGTTTGAAATATCCCCATAAGTTGTTGCAACGCCGATCCACAAAAAAAAAGGCTGCATAATTGGGTCTCGTGGGACTGGGTGTTTTGGTAGATCAGTATTCAATATTGTATGAGCTTTATATTAGCTTGGACCATTTGTCCGAAATGCCCCACTGATTTGAAGTCAAATTGCGCTTAGGCTTAGTTTGAAATATCCCCATAAATTGTTTTTTCCTAAACAAAAGTGATATATTAAAACGAAAGTGATATATTGAAATATCCCCATAAATTGGGAGGCCCGAAGACCACATTCCTCCTGGTTACAATGGGACATCCAAGAGGAACTGAAGAGATATCCACACAAAGGATGTCTAGAACAAAAAAACATTCAAAAAGAACCAAAACAAAAAAAAAACAACATGACTAAACTACAAGCTATAAGCTAATATAGGGACTGTAGCTAATCCATCGACCGCACAAAGAGAACTCGTAAATCTTTCAAATAGCGGATCAACAAAGAAGACACACGAACCATAAAAAGAGGATAGGAATGAACACCTTGGCACTGAATTAAACCTACCAGAGGAGCCACAAACCTTACAACTTTAACAACAATTTCCTTGTTTCTTGAAACTCTTTCCACTCACTTACAGCACCATTCACAATATTAATTTCGCCATTCTTTCCTCCTTGAATATCCACAAATTACGAGACTTCCAAAGCCATCATAACATATATGAAGTGAGTTGGAAACGTTCTTCAACCATGAGTCGCTCCTAGCATTACACAAGGAGTTCCACCATGTTAGGAAATTTATTGTTTAGATTTTGATGAATGCCATGTAAAACTTAGAATAGAAAGTTGGCACCCCAATTCTTGTCAAAATGCATTGTAACAATTAGAGTGGCCAAGCCGAGTTAAGTCGCCTACGCCCTAACATGCAAGAAGACAAATCAAGACTGGAAGGAAGACTCTGCTTGTGAGACAGTGAGTATGGCAAAGAAGAGTAGACGGGAACTCTATCAAGAAGCGGTGAAATGCGGCTAAGTGGAGTATCGATCAAGTCAACTCGAGAAAAGCCAAGTCTCAAGTTGAAGTGACAAGAGTCATCCATGATTGGAAGTCGACTCTAAGTCACCCGAGGAAAGCAAGGAAATGCAAATCAAGTCGAGATAATCAGAAAAGATCCGTTGCACGAAATCAAGAGAATTACTTAAACAAGTAATATCTCCATACCACCTTTCTCGAGTGCTCGGTCCTTTAAGCGTGCAAAAGGAATGAACCAATGGGAAGCACTACACCGTGTCGAACTCAAAAGGTGAAAGAACAATTCATACGAGGAAATGGCAATTCCAAGGACTGCAACAAGACAAGCCAACGACTGCAAGTGACTTTCAAAAATAAGCCTATCTCTTCAACGGGCAAATTTTTGAAAGATCAATATAAAAGGCTGAGGAATGACTCTGAGAGGAAGTGACCCTGAACTACGAACATTCAAGAAATCAATCAAATTATAACCAGAAATACTCTCAAATCATTCAAGATTAATCCTCAAGCCTACATTACGAAGCACATCAATCCAACACTCACCTGTGAAGGAAAGATAACTTCAATCAGTTGAAGAGGAAACTTTTGAAGAAAAGGGGTCTACATTCCACGAAGCATTATTGGAAGGTTCAAGGTCGAACCAAGTCTTAAGCTTTTGGAGGGCTTCGTGATCAAATCCAAAGAGCTTGAGCAAGTGAGTCAGTAGTAGCAAGGAGCGCCTCGTGAAGAAGAAGCGAGTCGTAAGAGAAGCCACCGAGTGATCAAGGCGTCTCAGGATCGAGTCCCAAAGGATCAAGTCACCGTGTGATCAAGACTTGTATCCGGACTGTTACCACTTTGTAAACCGATCATTACCTAGTGGATTCCTCCAGGAGTTGGAGAAGAGAGGAGTAGAAGAATTACCCCATCTTCGAACCTCTATAAAAATTTCACTGTGTCATTTACATTTCAAAGATTTTAATTCCCGCATTTTTAACTCGCTTATATATGCCGATAAATTTGCTATCAATTTGATAATATAAGTACTAAACCCAAAGACTAAACTCTTACTTAATCAAACTTAAGGGTGTTAAGTCTTCCGCTGAAAAAACAAAACCACAATCGAGTTAATTTAGAGCCAACAAATGAGTTATTCCATCAACAAATCGATTGAGTCTGTTGAGAGATTAACTCTACTAAGTGACTAAATTGATCGTCCCATCAAGGACACAACTGTAGTATCAACTCTGAATATTTAAAAGGACTAAATCAAAAATTTGGTAAGGTTTATTCAACCCCCTTCTAAACCTTACACTTACACCCCTTGGGACCTACAAGTGGTATCGGAGCGGTTGGTTCATTGAACCCTCCGCACCGGTTACTAAACTAGATCTCCAAACTTTTCAAAGTCCGCTTTAGTACTTAAACTCTCGAAACTCTTTTCATCATTAAAAGTTATTATCATGGAAGCAAATTTGACACGCATCCCTATGTTCACTATTGAAGAATTTGATGATTGGAAAATTCGTATGCGTGCTCATCTATCAAAGATTACATGATGAGATGTGGATAGTGATAGAAGATGGGCCTCTCGCAAATCTTAAAGGTGAACACAAACATTTAAGAGTTGCAAATTTGAAGGAGAAGAAGATGTTGCTCTAGACCATTCATGGTTGAAAACCAAGAACTGAGTGGACAAATGATGACAGAAAAAGATATAACCTGGACAATGTAGCCAAGGACATCCTCTACAAAACCTTGACAAAGCCATGTTCAATAAAGTCAAATCATGCAAAACGGCTAAAGAAATCAGGACAAGTTTCGACATTGATTTGTGAAGGCTCGTGAGCAAATCAAAGAAAACAAATTATCAAAATGGTCAGCAGAAATTTGAGAACTTCAAAATGATCTCGGGAGAGAACCGGGATCAACTAGACGCTCGGTTCACGATATCACAAATGAGTCAGTCATGCACTTGGAAAGGAATATACACGATGAAATGTGTATGAAGATCCTAAAAGTCTTCCAAATGAATGGGAAATGAAGGTCATGGCACCGAGACATTCCATGGACCTATCAAAGATATCCAACCATGAGTTATTCTCGGACCTCAAAGCCTACGAGTTTGAGCCGAGAAGAAAAGACCAGGAAGAGACAAATTGTACCCAAAACAAAATTTGCTCTAATTGTTAAAGATGGGAAGAGAGCCGAGGTCAAAGAAGTCATTGACCCGGAAGAAATAGCCCCGATGGTTAAGAGGTTCAACAAGTTCTTCAATAAAAACTACAAGAGAGGAAAGGGTGAATCTTCCGGAAGACACTCGGCTCCTTCCAAATCAAGGAAGATAGGCCAACCAAGAGAACGATCATCAAAAAGTTGAGTATCAAAGGACTCGACAATCCAAGAATGGAAAGAGTGGTCAAAAGGTTGAATATCTATCTGAATCAGACAACCAGGTCACTATGCCATTGATCGTCCATATCCTCGTAGTCAACAAATACAGGGGATGAAGAAGAAAGGAAGGTCTTCGAGAAAGAAGACAAGAAAAGAAAAAGGCAATGATGGTCTGCAGAGATCGCCAAGCAACCAAGTCAAGAGAGACAAATGATTCGCAGAGCAAGAAGCCGACTACTCAAGTGACTCGAAGAAGAAGCCCTAATCTGCTTGATGGCCAAAGAACAAGATCAACCTCGATCAAGAAGATGAGGTACAATCTAACTCAACAAACTCGCACACTAGTGATAGTGATCGTGACACACACACTTCATCACCCACCGATCTTTATGATTCATTAGGCAAAATGATGAAATATTTTGAACACATTAAATCCTCACACACACTATTGAATGAGGAAAACAAATTTACTCAAAAGTCAAAACTCAAAGTGACTAAGGAGCCGAGTACTCTAAGTCAAATAGCCGATGAGAATGAAAGTTTAAAGGTGAAAATGCTAAATTAATAGCGTAAATTTCTTTCGCTATAGAAAAGAGGAGAATGACCTCAAGAATGTTATCGCCTCATTCACTAAGGCATCTAAATCATTGGATGATCTTATTATGAGTCAAAGAGAATGTGGAGACAAGACAGCTTAGATTTAACTCCTCTATGCTATGTCAAACCTCAAAAGTAATTTTGGAAAAAGGATCTTCAAGCCATGAAGAGTCCGAAAAATCCAAAACTCTAAATGTTGCACACACATTCACTCCAAAGCACAATAACAAGCAAACTGGCCTTGGTTATAAAGGAAAAGGAAAACACCGAAATTGAGTGCGCCGAAAGACAAATGAGAAGAGTTTCACCGAGTTCCTCAAAGAAACTCCAAACAAAAATTACTCAGAAAGAAGAAGCGAGCTACCAAAAACCCTTAAAATCTATAAGAGAAATACATATGATGGGAATGGTAGAAAATATCCAAGCCAAGTGATTGGAATAATGTAAACTATCAAAGACAAACTTATGGAATATAAGCCCAAATGGCAAAGGCCTAGAACTCAAGAAAGGCCATTCCAAAAGTACAAGAGCTTTCATCAAAGACACATATGCACCTAGGCACTACACTCAAAGACACCACAATTACCCAAGAAAGGCAATTGCTAAAACACATATGCAGGCATACGCAAAAGAGACAGTTGTATGAACCTAGAATCCCCAAGCAATTTGCCAGGATTAATTATGATTATGGCACGATAGATGGCAACCCCTTAGAGTCAAATCATTTGGCTATAGGTTGGTTGGATCATCTTACAATTTAACCCCTCGGACCCGCATAAGTATGGGTACCTAAAACTTAATTTCCTTGATTGCGGGTTCAAGGAATGCAATGAGTGCCAAGGAACTTGGTACATGGATAGTGGTCAAGCCCGGACATATGACAGAAATAAGAAAAATCTGTCAAAATTCAAGGAAGTTAAAGGAGCAAAAGTCATATTTGGAGGAAATGAAGCTCCTGGTGAAATAAGAGGCATTGGATCCATCAAGAGGAATGGATTAGAAATCACAGATGTTGCATATGTTGAAGGACTCAACTTCAACTTATCGAGCATCGACCAACTCGTGACAATGGCTACAATGTTGGATTCAACATGGGTATATGCCAAATCAAAGATATTGAATCAAATGAAGTTGTGGTGCAAGGATGTAGACAGAAAAATATGTATGTAGTGGATTGGTCAATCGCAACTCCCAAAGACTGTCTACTAGCAAAGAGCGCAATTTGAATCAAGTTGGCTGTGGCACAAAAAAGCCGAGTCACCCGAATTTCAAAACAATTAACAAGTCGGCAAGAAGTCACCTTGTGGAAGGACTACCGACTCGATACAAAAAGGAGAGTATATGTGACGATGTCGAAGGGAAAACAAATCAAGTCGTCATTCAAAGAAAAGACATGCCCATCCTCAACAAGAATATTGCATCTACTTCATATGGATCTATTTGGCCCAAAGTGGAACCAGCCAACATAAGTGGAAAGAAATACACCTTGGTGGTAGTAGATGACTACTCAAGATATACATGGACAATATTCATGTGTAAGAAGAAAGAAACTCTACAAAAACTACCACAAATGATGAAGAGGATTCAAAACGAGAAGAGTCAAACCATTATCAAATTAAGATCGGACAGGAACCGAATTTGTCAATGGAATAATAACTCGAGATTGTGTTGAAAATGGTATTGGTCATGAACTATCAAAAAAGAACTCCACAAATGTAACGGAGTTGCGAGAAAGAAGGAAATTGAACCCTCAAAGAAGCGGTAAGGACCATGTTAGTCAAGCAGGTTACCAAAATGATTTTGGGGTCAAGCAATCAACACACTTGCTACACTCAAAACAGATGTATGATAAAAGACAAAATTGACAAAGACTCCCTATGAGATCCGGATCGAAGAAAACCATATGTTGCATATTTCGTAATATTTGGATGTAAATGCTTCATCCACAACAACGGCAAAGACAACCTAAAGGCTTTTGATGCTAAAGTGATGAAGGTATCTTCAGATACTCAACAAAGCAAAGCCTACAGATACTCAACAAAAGAACTATGGTTACGAAGAATCCATTCATGTAGTATTCGATGAGCCAAATGTAAATGGAGAAGACATTGAAGAGTCACCGATAAGTCAATCATCCAACCATACGAAAGAGTCCCTATGTTGAAGCTGAAGCTGGGATTATCAATTCAAGAAGATGAGATTGTCAATCTCAAAAACAAATGGAAAATTTGCAGCTAAGTGATTACGAGAGAGCGACCACAGCGACACAGCCGCAAGTCGATCAATCCAAATAACTCACTCCAACCTGATGTAAGATGGTTGAGAGATCATCCACCAGAACTTGTAATTGGAGATATAAAAGAAGGTGTCAAAACAAGATCCAGAACTCAACAAGAAGCTATGTTCACATGCTTCATCTCACAAATAGAGCCCAAAGACGTGTCGCAAGCTTTGGACGACATACATTGGATTCAAGCTATGCAACAAGAGCTGAATCAGTTTGAAAGAAATAAAGTATGGGAATTAGTGCAAAGACCCATACATCAAAATGTTATTGGCACCAAATGGGTGTTCAGAAATAAGATGAACGAGGAAGGTTCTGTGGTAAGAAACAAAGCAAGACTAGTAGCCAAAGGATATTGCCAAGAAGAAGGGATAGATTTTGATGAAACATTTGCCCCTGTAGCAAGATTGGAAGCTATAAGGATGTTTTTTGCCTATGCAGCTCACAAGAATTTCATTGTATATCGATGGATGTAAAAAGTGCATTCCTAAATGGTGTATTGGAAGAAGAAGTGTATGTTGAACAACCTCCAGGATTTGAGCAGAAGACTCTTGGAGATAAGGTATACAAACTCAAGAAAGCTCTATATGGATTGAAACAGCACCCGAGCTTGGTATGATACCTTGTCACAATTCCTAACTCGAAAATGGATTCACAAAAGGAAAAGTAGATAGAACACTTTTCGTATTCAAGACAAAAAGAGTATACTTTGCTTGTTCAAATATATGTGGATGACATCATTTTTGGATCTACAAACAAAGAGTCATGGTGAAAATTTTCAAACCTCATGCAAAGTAAATTTGAAATGAGCATGATGGGAGAGAGTCGACATTCTTCCTTGACTCCAAGTGAAATGATGAAGGAAGAAACCTTCATAAGTCAAACAAAATACACCGAGATTTAATGAAGAAGTTTGGTATGGAGGATAAATCTTCTCGTAAAAATACCAATGAATACATCACCAAAATGGACATGGATGCAGATGGCAAGCGTAGATCAAACAAGATACGAGCACTTATTGGATCATTGCTCTATCTCACAAAGAAGGCAAAGCGTACATCACCTTCGGCCAGTAGGTGTATGTGCAAGATTTCAATCTGCTCCAAAAGAGAGCCATATGACAAAGAAAGCTAAGAGAATTTTGAGATACTTGAAAGGAAGCCAAAAAGTAGGCCTATGGTATCCAAAGGAAGGTGGATTCAAGCTAATTGGCTATTCGATTCGACTATCTTTGGATGCAGAGTGGACGGACAGAAGAGCACTTCAGGCACATGTCAAATGCTAGGAAACAGTGATTTCCTGGTTTAGCAAGAAGCAAAATTCAATAGCCACCTCCACAAAATTGAGCGAAATACATAGTTATGGGCACAAGCCCAAGTCCTATGGATGAGACAACAAATTGAGAGACTATGAAGTTGAGGAAAAGAAATTCCAATCATGTGTGATAACACAAGTGCAATTGCAATCACTCAAAATCTCGTGTTGCTTTCAAGAACAAAGCATATTGATGTCGATATCACTTCATAAGAGATCATGTTGAAAAGAAGGACATCATCCTGGAATATATCTCAACCGATAAACAACTAGCCGACATCCGCACAAAACCATTATGTGAGTCAAGATTTGAAGAACTCAAACATGAGTTGGGGTTAATTGAACTCGAGTGACACACGAAGAATCAAAGAAAAGAAATGGAACAAGAGGAGGTGAAAAGAGTCAACACGTAAATCACCAAGAATCACCAGATCGGAAAGACAACTACACCGAGTTAGGCGATAGCCGAGTCACTAAGAGAACTCGTGAAAAGTAGAGTTAAATCGGCTAAAGGATAAGCCGAGTCACTTATAAGCAAAGTGACAAAAACGCTGTCGTTTGACTAAGCGGGAATGTTTTAAGAAATACGTCAACATAATGATGATGTGTACAGACATAAAGCCGCACACCAAGCTTATGATTGGATATAAATGTGCCGCATTAAATACGAGACATTAAATGCTAAATAGGCGTGCAAAATCTAAGCCGTTGATTTCGATCACATTTCAAAACCACCCGCACGCCCTTTCATAAACCATATTTAAACCATTTTCGCCCGTTTCTCTCTCACACTTCTAAAATCTGTTTATTTCTTTCTCAAACGCAAAGGCAAAAATTCTCTCAAACCCTATCTATCTTCAAATCAATTTTTGAGTTTTTCTTCGATATAATCCCGAAAAATGGCACCAACTTATGACTTTACCAAGTTAGGAAAGCAAATCCACACCTACTCTCACGGTGGATTTCGAAATGATGAAACAGGGTCCGATGACACCCTAGTGAAGAAAATCGTTAAAAAGTTGGAAACGCCGGCTGAAACCGCTTTAACGCAAGAATATCCGATGACATATGTGGAGGAAGTCGCTCAATTCTACGTGAATGCCGAGATTCACGATGAAGGAATAAAGTCATCTGCTCACGAAAGCGGTGACTATCTCGCCAAGGATTTGGCTGAACATTGCTCACTACCAAATGAAGGAGCATCGAGATTAACGAAGATGATGTAAACTTGGCTGATGCTTGGAAAGAAATAGCCAAGCCCGATCGTCCGATAAAATAGTGTATACAAAGAAACAAGAGATCACAAGGAGGATTATCACAAGTCATTGGACATAGTTGCCAAATGTATCGACATCAAATTTGGCGGCTTTGACCAACACAAAAGGCAAAGCCGATTGTAATGGCCGCAATCATCGCAGAAAAGAAGATAAATCTGGGCTGAGTTTGTTTGTCTCAGCAGACTCGCTGCCCGAACGTGGGGAACAAATCCTTCAAGGAAGATGGCTCATTTGGAGGATCCCTAGGATATGGCCTAGTGATTGGCCGGCTAATGGAGGTGAAAGGAGTCCCTCTTAGACATGGGAAAGCATTCCATGTTAACAAGAGGATATTCGAGCAAATCTCTCCTCGCGCACAAAGAGAGCTTACGCCAAGAGAGTCGACACAAGTGAGGGGGAATCACCACCAAGATACAAACTGCTTCCTCTCCAACCAAGAAAAAGTCGCCCGCAGCCTACTAAGAAGATCACGCCGCCCTGCAAAGAAAGAAAACCAAACATGCTCCCGCCCCAGCAGAAGTCACCTGCCCCAGCGGCCGTGTCTCCCCCCTGCAGCAGCGGTCGAGAAGGACTCACAAATACCTTCTCCGATCGTCAAAAAGAGGAGAACCGAGAAGCCACGACGGCCCGCTCCTCGAAAAAGACACCAAAGACGCCCCACCCCCAAGACTCGAGAGGACACCGTCTCCGAACTGTAAATCCTCTTGTACAAACTAGGAGACGAAGACGAATTATCAAGCGCTCCGAGCTTGAAAAACCAAATGAGTCGGCCACTCACCGGAGAAGATACTGAGACTGCCGGAGAAGTAGAGTCTCCAGATGTAGTTGATGAAATAGCCAAGTCTCGCAAGGCGATCAGAGAGGCAACTCAAGACACAAACCGTAGTCCACACAAAAAACACAAGAAGAAGGCGATAAAGCGGATAGTGATGTGATGATCCTATCCCCACTTTACCCGCACATCCAAAATCGTCTGCGAGAGTGGAGGAAATGGAAATTGAGTCGATCCAGGGAACAGTTCCAACGACACGAGTTTATAGAAGAAGAAGAGGAATCGTTGAGCTTCCTGGACCGACCACCGTATCCCAAAGATCGATGAAGACAATCGCACGTACATCCTGCGATCTACAAGGAGAAAGAAAAGCAAGCGAGGAAGCCGAGGCACGTGAGAAGGCAAGCATCCGTCCTATCTCCCGCACCGTAACACACACATCCTCTCCTTGATGTCTTCTCCGGCGATGTGATGAGGATCCGGAGAATGCCGCCCACGTAAGAGTTGCAAATGCAAAGCAAGCATTGCACGAATCAAGAATCCTTCACGAGCAAAGACCGATGGAGGGACCAGGAGAGTCCTCCGAACACAAATGAAATTGATCCAATGGGAGTGGTTCAAAAATCGCCACTGTTGTTCTTCGCTACCACTTCCCCACTCACTCGGAAGAAGGCAATAAGGAAATGGCGATGAAACCGGATAGTGGGGACCCCACGAGCCAACCCCTATTGAAGGTGTTTTACCACCTACCCCAACTACCGAACATTTAATCGAAACAGTGGGAGTTTGGAGACGAGTGACCCTATTCCAAGTCACTCACCGGTGTGCCACCGGGGGGAAACTCCTCCACCGCGCCAGGTTGGAGGATGCTGCAGATGACTCCACAACGAATCAAGGAGGCGAAGTAGAGAAAATACAAACACAAGAAGAACAACAAGTTGCCATCAACGAAGCTCGACAGCTTGAGACTGTCTCACCGAGATGCCAACCGCTCTCGAAGGCTAATGACGCTGCGATGCGGTCGAGGCACAGATGGAATGTACTGGGAGTTAACACTGGCGATGAAAGTGCAATCCATGGGGTTGAGACTCCAATGGATGCCACCGCAGAAGACCCTAAGACACCGACACCGTCAAAAGGGAGGACCAGGCCTCGCAAAGAGAGACTGCCGGAGGTAATGAAGGCCCACGGGAGGTTGAGACTTCCTGGGTAAAGAAGTCAAGTAGAGAACATCCCTCCCGCTATCATCGACCCATCCGAGAAGGAGATAAACGCACTTCATGATTCCCGGATAATCTGATGTAACCTTTCGGGATCGGGCGCGAAGAAGAAGAGTCAGTCATCCCCGTGATGCATCCAAAAGACTCAATCGCGGATGTTCCAAGCACGAGCAAGTCGATCCCAAAACTACTCGTCAAACCTTTAATTTTGATGATGAGCCACCAATGGAAATCTCATCATCGTCCGATGACACTACCGATAAAGCCGAGGACCGCCTACGCATTGGAAAAATCACCGAGACCAACGAAGTTGTTGAGACAAAATGAGGCTCAAAGAACCGGGACCACTTCACAACAAAACCCGTGACCAACTCAAGCGTCCACCGCGCAGCTCCTCAAGCAGCAAAGAAGATCGATTCCCAAAAGAACTTCACGCGCACCGCTCATCATTGAACAAATCCCGGTTGGCGGTGATGAATCCTTTGTAGAATCTTTTCCTTTTTCACCGGAGATACCGGAACTCCATGAAGAGTCGAAAACGAACAAGCACGCTATCACGGACCAGCCTCCGTTTTTCAATCGTGGCACCATTGTTCCAAATGATTATGATTTTGACGCCGCATGGCCATCACCGTGATTTCGGAAGAATCACCAAGTCCGTGAAGTGTTCAAGGCACTATTCGGCGAGATTGAACGGATGGAGAGGCATCGTGCCTCTATGGATATGCGATCGACAACAGATATGCCAATCTCACCGATTTAAGAGGCATAACAGTCGGATCGGGGAATGGTGGCAACAAAGAAAGAAACAATGCGTGTGGAACAAGTGAGATACTTGAGAACATTGTTCAACAAGTCTGGTATGGAGAGTGAAAATGCCGATGCAAAAACGAAGTTCGAGAGAACATATTGAGCACATGCATGAAGCTCGGGATTGCGGAGGTTAAGTCGTCAGCGTGAGCAAAACAAGAGTGATCTACAAAATTTTGGAAGAGACCATGAATACAAAATTCAGCCTTCTCATGGCCGAGATGAAGCCGATTTCAAGCAGAGTCCAACGCTACTCGATCCGACTTTCGTGGCCGCATACTCTGCAGCGGACTCGAGACAAAACTCAACTATCGCCAGGCTTGACTTCCCGCTTGCAAGTCTGTTTCCGTGCGTTCCTCTCTCCTTTGATGATGCCAAAAAGGGGGAAGAGGAATACCTAAAGCGCAAGGGGATCCGAAGTTGAAAAGGAAGGAGCGATTGCGCGAAGGGAAAATCACCGAGGAAGTGTTAAAACAGAAGAAAGGAAAATCACGAGGGGGAAGGATCAAAAGATATGACCTTGATGATTGCACAAACCCCTCAACAGGTCCCGTCACACCGACATTATCGCCACAGAACTCCCTCAGACTCGCCACTCCAACACTCTGCTGTATCTATTCTTTGAAAAGAGAAAACAATTGAAGCGAGGGATGAAGGAAGTGGAAGGAAGAATGGATGCCCGAGTTATGAACATCTTGAAAGAACATGGAGGCATTCCAAAGTGAGACAGAGACACTTATGCCAATTCGGATGTCGGGACAGAGCCACGGTCGCTTGATGAATTTAAAACGCTCGAACTGAGGATACTTTGCAAATATGTCTATGGCTCAAGCTTGGGACTTGTCTTTGGGAAAAGGGTCTCACGTTATGTGAAGAAGGCGACAGCAAAAGACGGACCTAGATCCTCTGCTTTGGTCACTCCGCCGGTCACTCACCGAAAGAAGACCCCAAAGATCTGATACGCCCAGGTAGAGGAAAAAGCGAAGTGGAGGAAGAAGCTTGGACTCCAGGCCTCGCCCAAGAATATTGAATCGTAGATCCGGAAAGAAAGGAGGGATCTCTCTGGGCTGGGTGGGCTTGACCAAGTGGCAAATTTGCAAGTGGCTAAAACTAACGCCGAGTATGCAAAAAGAATAGAAGAAAAAACAAGAGACAAACTCAATGCTATGGGAGGAGAGACAGAAAGAATAAGAAAAGATGAAGTCCGCCGAGGAAGGCATATGAAAAGAAAAAGAAGGCAAATTTGACGACGAGAAAAAGAGAAGAAGAGAAGAAGATCTTTGAACAAGATGAAAGAAGGAGACAAGGAGATGAAGTGTTCTTTGTCCAACCCTTCGTGTATTTCACTATGTAAATACATACAATGTAAGTCTTCCGTAATAAAGCTATAAATTCTTTACTTTTCTCGTGTAGGCAAATATGTACTCACGATACACCTTGTAAACAAATAGTGTAAAAGAACAAGAATGATATGATCAATAAAAGAATTGATTCTCATGATATATTCTATGTCAACACACTATCTCAGATGTATCTTTGCTATTTGCATTTTTGAATGGTTTAAGTTTTGGCATCATCAAAAAGGGGGAAATTGTTAGGAAATTTATTGTTTAGATTTTGATGAATGCCATGTAAAACTTAGAATAGAAAGTTGGCACCCCAATTCTTGTCAAAAATGCATTGTAACAATTAGAGTCGCCAAGCCGAGTTAAGTCGCCTACGCCCCCTAACATGCAAGAAGACAATCAAGATCGGAAGGAAGACTCTCACTTGTGAGACAAAATGAGTATGGCAAAGAAGAGTAGACGGAACTCTCATCAAGAAGCAAATGAAATGCGGCTAAGTGGAGTATCGGTCAAGTCAACTCGAGAAAAGCCAAGTCTCAAGTTGAAGTGACGGAAGAGTCATCCATGATTGGAAGTCGACTCTAAGTCACCCGAGGAAAGCAAGGAAATGCGATCAAGTCGAGATAATCGTAAAGATCCGTTGCACGTAAATCAAGAGAATTACTTAAACAAGTAATATCTCCATACCACCTTTCTCGAGTGCTCGGTCCCGAAGCGTGCAAAAGGAATGAACCAATGGGAAGCACTACACCATGTCGAACTCGAAAAGGTGAAAGAACAATTCATACGAGGAAATGGCAATTCCAAGGATCGCAACAAGACAAGCCAACGATCGCAAGTGACTTTCAAAAATAAGCCTATCTCTTCAACGGGCAAATTTTTGAAAGATCAATATAAAAGGCCGAGGAATGACTCGAGAGGAAGTGACCAAACTACGAACATTCAAGAAATCAATCAAATTATAACCAGAAATACTCTCAAATCATTCAAGATTAATCCTCAAGCCTACATTACGAAGCACATCAATCCAACACTCACCGTGAAGGAAAGATAACTTCAATCGGTTGAAGAGGAAACTTTTGAAGAAAAGGGGTCTACATTCCACGAAGCATTATAGGAAGGTTCAAGGTCGAACCAAGTCTTAAGCTTTTGGAGGGCTTCGTGATCAAATCCAAAGAGCTTGAGCAAGTGAGCTGTAGTAGCAAGGAGCCGCCTGTGAAGAAGCCGAGTCGTAAGAGAAGCCACCGAGTGATCAAGGCGTCTCCCGACCGAGTCCCAAAGGATCAAGTCACCAGTGTGATCAAGACTTGTATCCGGACTGTTACCACTTTGTAAACCGATCATTACCTAGTGGATTCCTCCGAGTTGGAGAAGAGAGGAGTAGAAGAATTACCCCATCTTGAACCTCTATAAAAATTTCACTTTGTGTCATTTACATTTCAAAGATTTTAATTCTGCATTTTTAATTGCTTATATATGCTTTGATAAATTTGCTATCCATTTGATAATATAAGTACTAAACCCAACACTAAACTCTTACTTAATCAAACTTAAGGGTGTTAAGTCTTCCGCTGAAAACAAAACCACAGTCGAGTTAATTTAGAGCCAACAGCTGAGTTATTCCATCAATAGCTCAGTTGAGTCTGTTGAGAGATTAACTCTACTAAGTGACTAAATTGACTATCCATCAAGGACACAGCTGTGTAGTATCAACTCTTAATATTTAAAAGGACTAAATCAAAAATTTGGTAAGGTTTATTCAACCCCCCCTTCTAAACCTTACACTTACACCCCTTGGGATCTACACACCACCCTCTAAAAGTAATTGAATTCCTCTGTCATTCCCTCCCAATGGATGGGAGATAATTTCCATTTTTGAGCACGATCACAGGAAAAGAACACATGTTCAAGAGTCTTTTCAGCCTCACCACACAACTGACAGACACCATCAATCTCCATTCCTCTATTTTGCAGATTCACATTGACTAGGAGAATTTCATTGTAGCATTTCCACATAAAATGTTTCACTTTACCTTTAACACCCAATTTCCAACTCCGGTTCCTTGTACATTGATTAACCTGATGATCCCTACTACCCTCAACAACATTCAACCCACAAATCTTATCCTTCATAAGCACCCCATAAATATATTTAACCGACATCTCCCCTTATTTATCATAATCCCACCAAATCTGATTTTTTTCCATCCCAAGCCCTTCGATACTAAGAATAGCTTTGGATTCAGATTCAGAAAACATAGAATTAATAAGCTCTTCATCCCAACAGGCATTCTTCTGATCAATAAGCTCATAAATCCAAAGAGGACCATTAATTAAAAAAGCATTCCCATTCGGTTTAAACTTGGGAGCTGCAGGAACCCAAACATGACCATTAATTAAAAAAACATCCCCATACGTTGTTGCAACGCCGATCTATTGCAAAAAAAGGCTGCATAATCTGACCCTCCACCTCTCTTCGCCCAATCTTAATTAGAATTGTCAAATGGGCCGAGCCAAATTAGGCTCGGTCTCTTTCGGGGTTATGACATTACAACTCAGTCCAGTCTTTTCATTGGACTGACCCACCAAACCGGGTTGGTTTTAACAACTCTAATGGATAATTGTTGGCATAATATTTGTAGTGCTGCAAATAGTCTAAATTCATATGGTTATATTCGGTATATCAAGTAGACCAAGAGTAAATAAATGAGAAAAGGTAAGGTTGTGATTGGTTGTGAGAAAATTTTCCAAATTTTATTTTTGAGAGAAAAAATTTTAGGGAGTGTGCTTGTTTGTGAAAAAAGTGAGTTTTTTTAAAAAAGAAAATCTCATTTCTTTTTAAATTAACTCATTTTTCTCTTTCATTTTCACACTTCCCAATACTCAACTATACTATTTATTTCTCTCTCATTCTCCTATTCATATAAATAATTTCGGTAATTTCTTTAATTTATCATAATTTTATTATTTTGCTCTTAATTTTGATAACAAAAAGCCTTAAAATGAGATTCATATTGCTTATTTTTTGTTCAATTTTTTATTTTTTATTCGATTTTCTTACATTATGTTTTACATTATTATTTCCTCGAAAAATTCCACAAACAACCAATATCTCTATAAGATTCTTCATCACATCAACATAATTATTATTTTTTTTTATATTCATTCAACTTTCACTTTCAAAAAATTTTCACTACTATTCACTTAGAAAATGAAAGTGGACGAAACGAAAGCATAACCAATCACAACCTTAAACTTCTCTTTTGTGTATTGTAACTTGTAAAACACTAAACCCCCAAGGGGTTGGCCTAGTGGCCTTGAAGCTGCAATTGCACCTTAAGGTCTTGGGTTCAAACTTTGACTATCGTGGAGTGAGGAGTTGGGATTTGCCCCCAGATATTAGGACCATCCCTGGGAAGGACGGATGTCCCACAGTCCAAAGGAAGTGTGGGGTATGTGCCTCCGGCTGGTGTGAGGATACTCTGGGTCGTAAAAAAAAAACCCTGTGAAACACTTATCATACAATCGCCATTTAATCCACCATGGCAGGATTATTCATGATTAGTTGTCCGCTCAAAACCTTTCAGAAAAAGAGAGGAATTTACACGAGGGAATAGTAACAACTAAAAAGATAATCCAGCAGTTTTTGCAAATTCTTTGAGGGTTCATTTGGATGGAGGGATTTGAAATTTCAAGGGATTTCAAAATCCTTGGATTTGAAATCCACCTCTTGTTTGGATGATGCGGATTTGTGTAGGGATTTCAAATCCATCGTATATTTTGATAAAAAAAAATTAAAAGCTCTATTTATTTTCTTAATTGACATTTAATAAATTAAAATAAAAGATATAATCTTATTATTTTATAAATAATTATAATTTTATACACTAATAAACATATGAAATATATAACTTTTATTATGTGTGAATAAGTGTGTGTGAATATAGTGCGATGTGAATATGTAAGAAAGAGTATGCGTGAGTGTGTGTAGTGTGTGTGTGCAGTGTATGAAAGTATGTAAATATGTGTCGTGTATGTGCAGTGTGTAAACATGTGCATCGTGTGTTAGTATGTGTAAATGTGTGTTGTGTGTATGCAATGTGTGTAAATATGTGCAGTGTGTGTAGTTTGTGTGCAATTTGTATTAGTGTGTAAATATGTGCAGTGTGTGTAAATGTGTGCAGTATATGTAGCGTGTGTGTAAATTGCAAGTGAGCATAAATGGAAAAAAAAAGAATGGATTTCAAATGACTAGGTTTTGGGAGGGATTTAAAATCTTTTAAAAACAAACTAAAACTTAAAGATGGATTTGAAATCCACTGATTTAGATTTATATGTCAAATAAGGGTGTAGATTTAGCTAAGGATTTAAAATCTCTCGTCCCAAATCCCCCATCCAAATGCACCCTGATATCTTTTCCAATTATCATTTATTTATTTATTTCAAATGATAGATTTTATAAATAGAACCTCACAACCAAAAGACAATTACAACGTAGCCAACTGGCTAGACTAACCGACTTAGTGTTCATCACAACCAAGTGGGGAATTGGCAACTCCAATTCAAATCATCAACACTATCAAAGACCAAACTCACTAATCTCTTACATTTAGTACGAGTTTGGGGATCCTGACAAACAAAATAAAACTGATCAAAAAGATACAAAAGGAGATAGATGTCTTCGCAACCTCAAGATCAAAGGAAATCTGTTGATTGAGTTTGTTCACGATATCCTCATCATCTAGCATAATTGTAATCTTCTTAATTCCATGCAAATCTGCAACACAAATGCCCTGTCGAATGCTTAGTAAAATTTCCTCCAGTGGATTACATGTTGTTTGATACATGTTTTTATCTTAATTTTGATGATTTTATTTTGTCACCAAAACAATGCTTTTAAAGGTTGTCCAAATACTCCTAAATGATTTAAAATGGTTTTAATATTTTTCGGAGTATTTCCTCAAGTTTATTTTCAATAATATTGGACAACACTTTTAATGATTTTATGTCAATGGATTTTTATTCCTAAAACAAGATTTCTAAATGTTGTCTAAATACTCCCGATTGGTTTAAAATGTTCTTACTAAATTTTCGGAGTATTTCTTGAGTTTTATTTTCGATAAAAATTGGACAACATTTCTGTCTCGTGATCGACCGGTCGCTCTATAGGGCAACCCGTACCTGAAGATGATTTTTGAAACAGAAAATGAGATGGAAGAAAAATCAGGTAGGTCGACCGGTCGCCATGGGCGTCGACCGGTACCTGCACGTTTGTGTTGAAACAGATTGATTTTTTACAACAAAAGGAATGAGGGGGACCGATTGAGACAGGGGTCGACCGGTCGAAGCCTATGTCGACCGGTCGCCCTGTTGAAATTTTCAAAGTGTTCTTCAAATCTCTTATTTCTGTGCGACCGGTCGCCCTGTGCTTTGACAGCAAAAATATGACCGTTTGACAGCAGACACATTTCCTTAAATTGTGGGATTGATTTCTAACAGGTATATTCTTGATTTTAATTGTATTTTTCTGTAGATTTTCAATCCCCAAGAGGAGCCTATGCTTGATCAATCATCTCCTATAAATAGAGGAAGTTTTGGAGCAACCAATACAACAATTGAGATACAACACAACAAGATACACTTCAAGCAAATACTTGGTCTTTCATTGTTATTATTCTTGTTGTAAATTTGCGTAGCTTATCACTTTCACATCCTTGAGGTCTAGGCTATTCTTGATTAAACTTTGCACTCAAATTGTATTATTCATTATTGAGTTGTAATCTTGATTTTTGGTTATCATTCAACACAAGATATCCTTGTGAGTGTTCTTGTGGTAAGAACACACTTGGATGATCTAGGTGATAGGTGCAAGAAGATTGTGGTGATCTTCTTATTGAGGTGTTGAAGAATTTGGTATTCTTCAAGGTTGAAGATTGTGGTAATCTTCACAAGGTGCCGTTGGAGAATGTGGTAATCTTCAAGTGAGATTGTGGTAATCTCAAAGGTGGTGTTGAAGAAGAGTGTGGTGCTCTTCAAGGTGTTGTTGTAAGTTGGTGTTGTATTAATTTGTGGTAAATTAATAAAATCTTTTTTTCTTTTTGAAATCCATCCCGGATATACTGGGGTGGTAGAGGATTAGGACCTAGGTGGGTTGAACCTCTATAAATCGACTTGTGTTGTTTACATTCCGCACCTTTATTATTGTGCTTGAGCTTTTGGTTCGAAAAAGAGGGCGAAATCGAAAAGATGGAGATAATCTATTCACCCCCTCTAGATTATCGTAGCCGCTTGGACTTACAAGTGGTATCAGAGCCAAACTCTTTGGCAAGCTCGTTTCACATCGCGAGTGAAGAGAAATGATCGTCAACTACGAACGAAGCTCATCTTTCCGGCACCTCCACCACCAAGCCACCTCGGTTTGATTCCAAAAATTTTATATTTTGGAAAGAAAGAATGGAATGCTATTTACAAGGTTGCGGGTTTGATATTTGGAACACCGTCATCAATGGAGAATCCATTCCGACGAAGAATACACCACACACCTCTAAAAGCTTCAAAGAGCTCAATGATGAAGAGAAGAGAATCATCTCCTTAAATGGTAAAGCTCTTAGTATTTTGTATTGTTCACTTACTACTTTGGAATTTGATCATGTTGTAGGTATTCGATCGACACATGAAGTATGACAAAAATTAGAAGCCATCTATGAAGTGTATGCAAATGAAAGGAGCAACGCAAAAGCATTTACTTCACAAATGGATACAACATCAAATCCAACAACATGGGATGAACCTTCTACAACCTCCCATGATGAAGAAGTTGAACAATGCCTCATAGGCATCGAAGAAGAAAACGAGGTAAGTTCTAAACCCTCTACTTCCTATGATAATGATTATAGTGATTTGCAAAATAATTTTGATGAATTACAAGATGAATTCCAAAACTTACTTGTTAAATACAAATATTTGAAAAAGGAATTCATTGTTTTAAAGAATGATAAGGATAGTTTATTTACTTCCTATGAATCACTATCATGTGCTCACACCACCACTCTTGACAAGGTTAGAAACCTTGAGAAAGAAAATAGTACTCTTGTTGAGGATATAAATTGCTTGAAAAATGATTTATCTAAATCCAACTTGAGTACCGATAGAATGACCAATATTGTTGATTGTTGTGATCATTCGAAACTAGAACTTGATCATAAGCCTAAGGGTGTCAATCACATGAAAAAGAATCAAGTCTCTAAGCACGTTGGTCATTATGCTCCTAGAATTATTACATGCTTTTATTGCGGTAAAAAGGGTCATACGATAAATACTTGTCGGGCTAGAAATAGCTCCAATTATTGTTGGAGACCTAAAAGTCTCAAGACTAATCCCAAAGGACCCAAACACATAAGGGTACCACAAAACAATGTCATATTAGGTACCCGGCGAAATAATGATCGAAGAAAATTTATACCGCCAAGAAGACATCAAATGACCGTTTCATTTGATCAAAGAAGGAGAAACTATTTTCAACAAAGCCAATTTCCAAGAAGAGGATATAATCAAAAATGGGAAGAACACAATCCTTGGAAATGGCAAAGACATCATCAACAAGATGATTTTCAAAGAAGAAGAGACCATCAACAATGGGAAGGACAAAATTTTTGGAGATGGAGTAATTGGAGAGATTACCATCAACATGAAGATTTTCAAAAGGGAAAATATCATCAACAATGGGAAAACCCATGGAAACGGCATAATTGGTAAACCGTATCTCCCTAATTAAATATGCATGTCTATTATGCATGTTTTTATTTGTGTCCTACTTGCAAAATGAGTTTTCATGTATTTAAATTTTAAATTAAGGTCTTCAAAACTTACTTGTATTTTTAAAAATGTTTTGAAAAAGAAGACCTTATATGATGTTTTTAAAACTCTTGTGCATTTTTGTAGACTAAAGTGTATTATCATCTCTTATGGTTTTTTATGAGCTTACTTGTGATATCTCTTAGCCTACACTTTTATCATTATGATTTATGCTAGATTTGTTTTAAGAATTGTGTAGGATTTACATATTTTCACAAACGGCCATTTTGTCAAGAAAGGCATAAATTATCGAGGTACGTTTACTTGTGTTACTCTTACTCTTATAGACTCGATATATGTATTGCCATATACCTATGTGCTTGTTTTTCATAGTAGTTCATACAAGTGCCATTAAGAAGTTTTTTAGATTTTTTTTGAAAGACACTATTCGATATTTGATTGCACATATTTGCTTTGTCAACTTTTGTTCAAATACTTCTTTTAAATGAGGTCTCAATTATATGCTATCGGATTTTCAAATTTCAAAAGAGACCGTTTGTAGCTTTCTTAAGCTTATTTGAACTTGCATGATTTATTAGACTCTTGATGATCTTCTAAATGCATAGTA
Source organism: Rehmannia glutinosa (assembly GCA_016081115.2). Classification (NCBI taxonomy): domain Eukaryota; kingdom Viridiplantae; phylum Streptophyta; class Magnoliopsida; order Lamiales; family Orobanchaceae; genus Rehmannia; species Rehmannia glutinosa. The sequence goes on along the minus strand of CM071931.1, from coordinate 49,696,412 downwards.
TGTGTTTCTTGCTTCATGGTCTATATATATAGTGTCTCTTACTACTATGCTCTTTTGCAAGATATTTTGTGATTGATGATTGAGACATGTTTTTACACTTGGGCTATTTTTATTCTTGATTATATAAGCGATGCCGTTAATGAGTTTGTTAAGTTGTGTAGATGAGAAATGAAGTACTCCAAATATTGGTTACCTCAAAATATTTGGATGTATATGTTCTATTGTGAACACCTTAGACAAATTGGATGCCCTATGATGATAGTAATGAAGTAGACAAAAAGGGTATTCCGGAACAAACTCGATGACCAAGGAAACATTGGTCGAACTAAGGCGAGGTTAGTAGCTCAAAGGTATTTTCAAGAAGAAGGTAATTGATTTTGATGTAACATTTGCACTCATAGCACATTTAGTAGCTATTTGCATTTTACTTGCCCATTCTTGTTTTAAGAAAATTTCAAGCTTTACCAAATGGATGTTAAATCCAAATTTCTAAATGGTTTTATTCTAGATGAAGTCTATATAAAACAACCTCCGGGGTTTAAAATTATTTCTAGGCCAAATGATTGTTTTAAGGCCTTGTATGGTTTAAAACAAGTACCCCGTGTATGGTATGATAGACTTAGCTATTTTTTGCTAAATGATTTTACAAGAGGTAAAGTTGATACTACTCTCTTTGTTTATGAAAAAAAGGGCAAGATTGTTTAAACTTGTGCATATTTATGAGAATATTTTTGGTGCTACTAATGAATATTTGTGCAAGATATTTTTCTAAGTTGATACTAGGTGAACTCGAGATGAGCATGATGGGGGAGCTCAATTTCTTGCTTGGACTTCAAATCATTCAATGCCAAGTAGATGGTTACATTTCAAAAGAACTCTTGAAGGAGTTAGGCATTGAAGAAGGAAGAATCATGTCAACCTCTATGGCTAAAGATTGACAAAGGTTGAGAAAGGTATGTCGGTCGACAAACAAATTCGAGGTATATTTTCTTGTATTATTCCTATAGACTCGACATTCTATATGCCTTATGTCTATATGCTCGACTTCAAAAACTATCCCAATGAATCTCATTAAAGTGCCTTTAAAAGAAATTTTCAAATATTTGAAAGGCACCGCTTCTAATGACTTGTTGTATCCAAAGTTTTAAAACGTTCTTATTTTTCGGGATAACAAGTCCGGTCAAAATTATTCAAACTATGGTTCGTCATAATCGAACTAAACATATTGAGATTCGATATAATTGTTAAGGGATTGCATGTTTTAACAAAAACTTGAGATGTGTTTAATTCCGTCTCAAGGATAACTCGCGGACTTTTTAATCACTCACCGCCGAGTATTTTATCTCATTTTGAACTTGATTATGACATAATGTATATTGAATGATGTCTACGTTTGCATTTTGCACATTTTTAAAACTTAAGGGAGAAAAATCGGATTTTTGGTTCAAACTTCGGTTTTTTCAAAACGAAATGGACAGTGGGCTGACTGGAGGAAGGCCAACCGGTCGACCATCACCTCGACCGGTCGCCCATACCTCCGACCGGTCGCCCACTGTTGTTTGTTGGATTAAAACGTCTCTGTTCCTATACTTAGCCATTTTGGCCCTCCAACTCTATTTTCGTCCCCTTTGCAAATTTCACACACAACTCACTTCAAATGAGTTTTGTTGCATATATTACATATGTTGGAGATTATCTAGCTCGATTATCATCAACATTGCTCATCTTTACCGATCGAATGGTAAGAATTTCACTCTCTTTAGCTCAATTGGGTTGAACCCTTGAGTTTGTGGCTTATATGTATTTTTCTTGATGCAATGCATATATTTTTTGTGATGAGCTTATTGATTGTTGATGAATGATAATTGTTAAATTGTATTTGGTGATGGAAAACTTGGCTTGATTACATTTACAAGGGCCATATATATCCTTTTCAAATTCTTGATACCCGCCAAGTGTTCGTTATAATGCTTCAATGAAAATATCATCACATACATGAATCTCTTATGTTCAAATGTCTTAAAATATTTTTGAGATCATGTTGTTTGGCTAACTAATGAGCTTTTGGATTTCTTATGTCACACTTCTCCCATTTTCCTTGGATTTTAAGCATAAATTGCTCAATGGTTGATAAACCGTCTCGTTTGCGCACTTTGATATATTTGTATGATGTTTTTATCATCCTAACATTCTTTTTCATGATTCCAAAGGGGGAGAAATAGGATATTGGCTCATTAGCTCAAAGAAGCAAATAAAAGCTTGTTATAAAAGCTATAAGCTATGGCTCATAAAAGCCATAAGTTATGATTTATCTTTAGTCCAATTATTGTTTGATGGACTTATATAATTGTCTAATAATGTTTTGTGACAGGGGGAGCTTATAATCTCTTGAACAAAATGCAAAAGCTAAGCTTTTAGCTTATGGATAATTGCTTTTACATTATTCTTGATGTGCTTGTTGATAGGGGGAGCTTGTACTTATTATTGAATATATTTACTCCCCTACTTGGTTGCTTTTATATATTTTGAAAATTTTGGTTGCTTCCAAACGGTCAAATGTTTTTACCGGAAAATCATTTCTAAAATTGTTCTCCTACTTTGTGTAAAAATTGTTTTGGTTTGTAATCATCAAAAAGGGGGAGATTGTTTGATACATGTTTTTATCTTAATTTTGATGATTTTATTTTGTCACCAAAACAATGCTTTTAAAGGTTGTCCAAATACTCCTAAATGATTTAAAATGGTTTTAATATTTTCCGGAGTATTTCCTCAAGTTTATTTTCAATAATATTGGACAACACTTTTAATGATTTTATGTCAATGGATTTTTACTCCTAAAACAAGATTCCTAAATGTTGTCTAAATACTCCCGATTGGTTTAAAATGTTCTTACTAAATTTTCGGAGTATTTCTTGAGTTTTATTTTCGATAAAAATTGGACAACATTTACGTCTCGTGATCGACCTAAATTGCTCTATGTATAGGGCAACCCGTACACGAAGATGATTTTTGAAACAGAAAAAATGAGACGGAAGAAAAATCGGAGTAGGTCAAACCGCTGGCGTCGGCCGACCGGTACTGCACGTTTGTGTTGAAACATATTGATTTTTACAACAAAAGGAATGAGGGGACCGATTGAGACAGGGGTCGACCGTCGAAGCCTATGTCGACCGGCCGCCCTATTGAAATTTTCAAAGTGTTCTTCAAATCTCTTATTTCTCGTGCGACTTTCGCCGCCTGCTTTGACAAAGAAAAAATATGACCGTTTGACAGCAGACACATTTCCTTAAATTGTGGGATTGATTTCTAACAGGTATATTCTTGATTTTAATTGTATTTTTCTGTAGATTTTCAATCCCCAAGAGGAGCCTATGCTTGATCAATCATCTCCTATAAATAGAGGAAGTTTTGGAGCAACCAATACAACAATTGAGATACAACACAACAAGATACACTTCAAGCAAATACTTGGTCTTTCATTGTTATTATTCTTGTTGTAAATTTGCCTAGCTTATCACTTTCACATCCTTGAGGTCTAGGCTATTCTTGATTACACTTTGCACTCAAATTGTATTATTCATTATTGAGTTGTAATCTTGATTTTTGGTTATCATTCAACACAAGATATCCTTGTGAGTGTTCTTGTGGTAAGAACACACTTGGATGATCTAGGTGATAGGTGCAAGAAGATTGTGGTGATCTTCTTATTGAGGTGTTGAAGAATTTGGTATTCTTCAAGGTTGAAGATTGTGGTAATCTTTACAAGGTGCCGTTGGAGATTGTGGTAATCTCAAAGGTGGTGTTGAAGAAGAGTGTGGTGCTCTTCAAGGTGTTGTTGTAAGTTGGTGTTGTATTAATTTGTGGTAAATTAATAAAATATTTTTTTCTTTTTGAAATCCATCCCGGATATACTGGGGTGGTAGAGGATTAGGCCCTAGGTGGGTTGAACCTCTATAAATCGACGTGTGTTGTTTACATTCCGCACCTTTATTATTGTGCTTGAGCTTTTGGTCGAAAAAGAGGGCGAAATCGAAAAGATGGAGATAATCTATTCACCCCCCTCTAGATTATCGTAGCCGCTTGGACTTACACATGTATCATCCCTAGAGGTAGACCAAGCTTGAATCAAAAGGTCCTTATCATTGCACAACCACCCCCCAAGCCCTAAGCGGGTGTTCCCATCAATAAGATCACTGAGCACCAATTTAGGCCTACTTTATCAATGTGAGAGTATCAATCAGATTCTGAGAAAGATGGCAAGAAGGAAACTCATTGCTTTTGTGCTTTTTCCCTTCAACAATCAAGAGATATTCCTGCCATTCTCCCAAAGCACCATTCACTATTTCCAATTCGGACCACCTGCAATTTTGGAAGATCCACATGTTCCCAGTTTTCCAAATCCACCATAAAATATAAACAGAGAGCTAAATTCGATTTTGCATGCTAGCATTATCACCACAACCATTGATGAGTTGCCACTACCTTGCTACAGTCGTATAAGGTTTAGAAATCTCATTCCATTGAATCGGGGCAAGCTTCCACACCCTCCTAGCTCTGTCGCACTGGAAGAATAAGGGATCCAGGCTTTCCTTTGCAGCCCCGCACATCTTACACCAGGGATCAACCACCATCTTTTTCCTCTCCAAAAGAACAACTGTAGGGAGACAATTATGGATGCATCTCCAGAGGAAATGCTTCATTTTATTCTTAATATCCATCCTCCAACATTTAGACCACATAGATTTATGAACTGAGGCCTCAACACTAGCCTGAGGGATGTCCTTCGCCCATTGTTTTAGCTTCAAAAGATGGGAATAAGCAGAGTGCACAGAGTACATGCCCCTCTTATCCCAATGCCAAATAAGCATGTCGAAACCACCCTTCTGCTTGATAGGAATCTGAAAAACAATATTAGCATCATCAAACAATATTAGCATCATCTTTAGGGCTGTCACACACAACCACAAGATCAGGTTTAAAGAGGGGGGTTTTAGGCATCCAAGGGTCCTCCCAAATTTTTATAGATTTCCCATCCCCCACTTGATATCTAAGCCCCATGGTCAAGGTCGACTTAGTCTTGATCTAACTCTTCCATAACCACGAATTCCCATTTTTTGCTTCACAAGCCAACAAGCCTCCCACCCTAAAATATTTTGCTCTAAGAACTTTACTGAGAAGGAGATTTGGTTGGATAAGTAGTCTCCAAAGTTGTTTAGCAATAAGAGCGTCATTAAAAAGGGTGATATCTTGCAAACCCAACCCTCCCACATTCTTAGGACAAGTCATTCTATCCCAAGCCATCCAAGCAATTTTCTTACCCCCACCAATAGAAGAACCCCACCAAAAATTCATAGCAATTCGACAAATTTCTTTAAAAATTTGGATAGGGAGTCGAAAACATGATATAACATAGTTGGGCATAACATTAATCACGGCTTTAAACATGACCTCTTTACCTGCAGAAGAAAGGAAAGAATTGCTCCAACAACTAACTCTATGACTGACACTCTCAACAATATATTTAAAAACCTCTCTTTTGGAATTCACAGATTTCATCTTTCAATAGCCTTCTTGGATTCACAAATAACACCATCAGAGCTAATCAACCTATCAATGAAATTACTTCTACTTCTTTGCATTGTACATACGTGGAAAAATTTTAAGTTACGGTCGCCTTGTTTCAACCAACTGATACGTGCTTTCTCACTCCAGAATTTCTCCTCATCTTTGTAAGTTTTATCCATAACATGTCTCAAATTCATCAAATCCTTCCAATTACTTTGTTTCCCATCTCTTTTCAACTCAGTCAATCTGGATTTCCAACACTCAATGATTTTTGCTGAGTTCGAAATCTGGCCTTTATTCCAATTCAAGAGAGCCATCCTGCATTTAGCAATTTTTTCCTGAACTTGGAATAAAAGGGTACCAATCACATTTTCCTGCCAAGCTTGCTGCACCACTCTGTCAACTCCATCCCTCTGGATCCAACGTTTGTCAAACACGAACCTCTTCTTAGTTATCATCCCAGACTGCTCCGTAACCAAATGTAACAGGTTGTGGTCTAAAGAGTGTCTATCCAAGTGAGTAACACAGGCATTTGGGTGTTTAAGGAGCCACTGCGCAGAGCCAAAAAAATGGTCCAATCTTTCTTCAACAAAGCCCTCCCCGTCTCTGTTATTCGCCCATGTAAAAATGTGGCCCTTAAAGTTGATTTCACCCATTCTCAGCTCAGAAATGAAATTCTTAAAATCCCTCATACTCGAATCACTTCTAATGTTACCCCCTTTCTTTTCATTCTTATCACGGATATAATTAAAATCCTCCCCCCATAAGCCATTGGTCTTCCCAGTTAAATTTTGCATTCCCCAGATAGTTCCATTGATCTCTTTTAATGATACTGTCAGTACTTGCATAGATGAAAATCACCCAAAAGGTATCTACCTGGTTTTCCAAACTGCATTTCATTTTAATACAAAACCGGGAAGTAACAATCTTGATGACATTCACTTTCTGAGACCATCACACAAAAAGGCCCCCACTTTTTCCAAGGGGATCCACACAAAACCATTTATCCTCTAATTTAGGTTTCCTACAAACAATTTTAACGAAAGCTTTTTTTTGCTTCGCATAAAAATAAAACATCCGGGAGATAGAGTCTAAGGTCCTCCCAACCCTCTACAATTCCAACTACAGATATTCATTGATCAACATGAGCCCATTCAAGGCTGGCCACCTCTATCTTATTTTCCGTATCTAAAACATCATCACGAATAGCAGAACTTCTACACTTTTTTTGCTTAGTATTTTCTAGGACATTCATATTATCCAACAGCTCATATCCCCTTTTCTGGCCACAAATATTGTTGTGTCCCTCATAGGTCAGGTCCATAGCATTCAACACTGAGGTTCCCTATTTATTTTTCTTAAAATATTTCTTCCCAACTCTGAGTTTAAGCTCGGTTTTTACCTCCAAGTTTTCACTACCTCTGTTAATTTCTCCCAGTGGGATTCTTTCAAGTTTCTTGGGGACAACTTCATTGGTATCCAAAATTAAGTCAATTTTCATGTCATTCTCCTCACTACCTCTGTTAATTTCCCCCAGTGGGAGAAACAGGCTTACTCAGGCTAGTGACTTGAATCACCTCTACATTGTCCTTCCTAATCTCAGAACTTTTAGGGGCAGCTTTCAATGATTCATCTCCAATATTTCTTTTTTCCTCATCCTTATGGGCGTCTAAGCCACTACCCTCTCCAGGTTCCTTTTCCCCATTCTCCGATGAATGTCTCCCAGGCTTGAATTGCATATTTCCTGTTCCAAATTCCACAGCTTTAAGCCAATCTCCGAATTGCCCATCCTCCAGCGCATCATTTCTCAGATCAGTCTTCCTCTTGGTGCATATTCTCTCAGTATGACCAATTCTACCACAGTAGAAACAGAAGCCCTGCAAATTTTCGTACCTAAAGTCCACCCAACACGATTCCGAGCCCAAGATAATATTAGTACTCCTGAGCAATGGCTTTTCCAGATTGACATCCACTTGAATTTTAATGTGTATGCCCTTTTCACTACCAGATTCTGGAATATTAATATCCAACAGATTATCAAACATTTTCCCAATTTTTCGTCCGGTTTCTACACTAATCCAGTGGAATGGGAGGTTCCAAATTTGTATCCAAAGCTCCACGGATTTTAGAGAGTCGATATTATTTAACAGATCTGCAGACCAATCACGTAGAAGAAGATACTGTCCATCAAAACTCCAGGTTTTCCCATTCTAACCCTGATTTTATCCTCATTAGAGAAAAATATGAATTGAAAGGTGTTCGAACCTATTTCTCTGACCAAGAATGATTCTTGGTTTGCCAAATACTGTTCACCGTGTTTTTAAACCCCGTAAAATAGATTTTCTTTGAACCAAAAACTCTCCCAATGAGGCTTCTCTCACATTCTGCTTTGGTTTTTTCAACATCCGAGATTTCCAAGGCAACTTCGTCCGTTTCCTCTTTAGAGAGAGTGAAAGATTTAAGTCTTTCAGAAATATCCTTATCCATTTTTCAGAGGGGATACCCAGAACCGTAGGATTCAGACTCAACGGCCTTAGATCCAGCCACCAAGAAACCTTAAAGAAAAACAAAAACTCCAACAAGCACAGTAAAAAAGTATAACAATGGTAGTTAAGATAAACAGTCAAAAATAAATGCAGGTCAAAAAGATCTATCATTATTGCAAGTCAAAGGAGAAATAAAGACAATAAAAAACGCATAAAAGCACATTATGGCACTATTCTTGGACAATGGACTTCATCAAAGACCAAAGTACTACTATTATAGAGATTCCGTTGCATCAGTAACTGAGGAAACTAAGTACAGACCGGATCAAGAACGAAGACAACAAGGACGGCAAAGAACAAAGGGATACAAACTAGGGTTCTCACTCTCTAGAGAGAGAAATTTACCACTCTAACCTAAGGAGACTTTTTAATGAATTCTCATTATTATCATTTATTAATTTATTGAGAGCATGCCTTATGTGAAATTAACAATTGAATACCAACTCAAATCATAAACCTCGGTCATAGACGAACTAGCTGAATTTTCAGGCCAAAGATTTTGTACGAATTTCACAAGTGTTATTTTTTCAAAAACCCGGGAAAACAATATGTGAACTATATACTAAAAAGCAAAATTTATAGCTGAGTGATTTAATAATTAAAATAGAATATAAGTATTACTTTATATAATATTATATATATAATAGGGAACCCACAACTTTTATTCAGCGACGACAATTGTTGTTGCAAATGATTTGCCACGATTTGTTGTCACAAATAATTTTTCCGTCGTATCTTTTGCCCGCTGACGTGGCACAATTATTGGCGACGACATGTTGTCGCTAATACTTAAAAGTTCATTATTAATAAAAATAGAGCAGATTTGTCTAGTGAAAAATGCTATTTATGTGCAGCTTCCCAATGATGTATGATGGTTTTCAATCGTAAGTTTTTTTATATTTACATTATATATAGATATCGAAAGAGGAAATATGTTGATAAATTCACGTGGGATTTTAAGGCGAAAGGTGGCCATCACAATCTATTTTGCGCATCACGCATGTGAATGACAAACACCTTAATTCCAAATGAAATTGACGTTTTTGTTATATTTTTAACATAGTGTGATATTTTCCATTTTCACCAATTAAAACCTTTATACACTTTATAACTTATTACAAGGGAAAATTGCAATTTTGGTCTCATAACTATAGAGCAGTAGCAATTTAGTCCTGTTCAATATTTTTTTGGCAAAAACACCCTGTAACTTCTTCACATTCTCAATTTGATGACTCTTTTTCTTAAAAATTGAATTTTTTAGGAAAATCAAATTAATTGGGGATTTTGGGTTTCCTCCGGCCAAATTTGAACACACTAGATATATCTAAATGACATGGCGCCTAAGTGGTCATGCCCAATGTGGAAAAATAAATTATTTTCAATTAATAATATCTTATTTAATTGAAAATACTTAAATTAAATTAAAAATATATATTTAAATATAAAATAAAATAGGCAATAATTTTAAAAAACTCTTGTTTAATACTTAACAAATTTAAATTATTTTTGCAAATGAATAAATTTTGTTAATTTTATAATTTAATAACTCAATTCTTAATTTATTCAACTAATCAATTACAAATTAGAGAGTAAAACTGTAACATTAGCTAATTAAAAAATATTTAACCAAATAGAAAAAGATATTTCTTTTTTTTTTCTTCACTGTTGCGTTCATCCCTGGAATTGTTCATTGATTAATAATATTTAAAAAAGGAAATATATATATTTTTAATTTAAGTTGGTAGTATTTAAATAAGATATTAATAATTAAAAATAATTTATTTTTCCACTTTGGCAAGTGCCACTTGAATTGGGCATGGTCACGTAGGTGCCATGTAAATTAAATATATCCAACATGTACAAATTGGCTGGAGAAAACCCAAAATTCCTAATTAATTTAATTTCCTGGCAAAAATGGTCCTCAAATTGAGAAGGTAAAAGAGTTACAGGGTGTTTTTGCCAAATAAAATCTGAATGGAACCAATTTGCTACCTCTCTATAGTTACGGGACCAAAATTGCAATTTTCCCGAACTTACAATTTGATTTAAACTTTTAAAATATTTCAATGTAATTAATGACAAAATAAATGATATTCATTTACAAATAATTGGAATAAGTGTTTAAAGAAATAAACAATAATTGAATATTCAAAAGTAAGAAAATTTATCTAACTAATATTTAAGTTCTTTTTTTTTTTTTGGAAACAGTCTAATTAAGTTCTTACTGATTCATAATTAAAATTATTAAAGTTCATGATTATATTAGTCCTTTCTTTTATTTTCTGTTTTCATAATTTATTTGTACTTTTCTTTCATAAAAAATATATAAAAAAACACTCTTTTTGTTTGGTTATATATCAATTGAATTGTTAAAATATTGATATATTAACAGTTTGTTGGGGAGCACATTTCAAATGAGGTTAAATATAGGATTCAAATGAAGTTAAATATTGGAGTCTATTTGTCAAATGTAGTTTACCTGAATGGCGTGTAGTAAAAAATTATATAATTATATATACTTCCAGTAAAACATATTTAAGATATATTATTTATTATAATGTAATTGTTATTTTTCTATGAATGGAATGGAAAATTTCATATATAGTTAAACTTGTAATTTTACCAAAACAAATATAGCAAAAAAGAGAATATAATACGTACGTATACGTACTTGTCATTATTATTAAAAAAAATATATTCTTGTAATTATTATTAAAAATGGAGCATATTTGTCTAGTGAAAAATGCTATTTATTTAAAGTTTCCCAATGATATGTATGATGGTTTTTAATCGTAAGGTTTTTATATTTACATTATATACATAGATATATATCGAAAGAAGAATTATACTATATGTTAATTAATTCACGTGGAAGTTTAAGGCGAAAGGTGCCATCACATTAGCGACACGTATGTGAAATGTGAATGACAAACAACTTAATTCCAAATGAAATTGACGTTTTTGTTATATTTTAACGTGCTGTGATATTTTGCATTTTCACCAAAAAACATTATACATTTTTTTTAATAAGTTGGGTGGGAGGAGAGGAGATAAATTTCAAAGAAACTGAAAGATACAGGGTTCGAACTCTGGTCAACACCCTTTCAAAGAGTGATCGATACCACTTGAGCTACAAGCTAGTGGTAAAAATATTTCACATTTTAATAATGCATGATTTTTATATCTATATCTATATATATTTATACTTTTATACTTTTGACTTTCTTTTTAATTTTAAAAGTGTAAATGTTACTTGAAACTTTTGATTAGACAAATTATGCTTTTGACATAGTTAGTTTTAAGGGAAACTAAAAAATTTGATATTTATTTAGCTTTTATTTATTCAATTATAAAATAAGAGACCTTTTATATTCTATACTTCAAAAATATTTATCTTTTCATTATTACTCTTAACTCTCAAGTAATCCTCGCCTCATATTAAACTACATTTCGAGAGCTTTCTAATCAAATGTCACAAGTATATATGATGACTTCACGTAATTTTTTTTAACCATTTTAAAGTTTAACACTATGTATAAGTATTTATGGTTTTTTAATAATTTTCTGTGATTGACAATATAGAAGGGAAAGAAAGAAAAATGTATTCAAATTAGAAATTAAAAACAAAGAAAGGTAAATATGTGTTTTGATGCTAAACAAAACGTACAAAAAAATACATAGTTTCTTTATTTCATTGACAGATGGTCTAACGGGCCAAAATCCATTAGACAGATCCCAAAACTGACTCGGTGATACTTTTATTTTATTAGTAGCGACTGATATTAGCAGTCACTCTGAGAAGTATTAACAGTCCATCTGAATAGTATTAGTACTTGACTTCACTTGAAAATATTAGTTTTTGTATTATTGTTGATATAATATCACGAAAGCACCGAAAAGAATTATATTTCTATCTGAAAAGTATTAGTAGTCCACTTGAAAAGTATTAGTAGTTCCCTTGAGAAAATATGAGTTTTTCCATGAAAGATTTTCAGTAATTCCGTGAAAAGTATTACTTTTTCTAATAAAAATTATTAGTATTTTACTGGGTCACTGGGTCGCCGGGCCGCTGAGTCTGCAGGTCGGATAGACCCATTAGGCTTTGTCTGTCTAACTATTAGACCGTCTGACAGGAGACTACTTCTATTATACATAATTGTTAGGATTATTGGGTGGTTAGTATGAAATAGACTTTTGGGATAAGTTATGTTGAACAGTACGTCGAAGTCTATTAAGGAGAAGTAAGGATTGCTAGTTTCTTTCAGAATCTTGGTTTATTGTTCATACTTGGAAAACTAAAAACTATGAATCAAACAAATAAACTATAATTATATCGTTAATGCCAATAATTGTCATACTTCTGAAATTCAAATCAATCAAGCAAGCACATAAAATTGATTGATATCATTAAGTAAATTATTGTTAATATATACTTTTGAAACTCCAACCAAAACGCAAAGAATTACCTATTTTCTCACAGGTTTGGATCAAATAGGTACCTTACCCCATCTATATCCATCTTTATGAGGAGATTGCTCAAAAACAAGTTGCCCACTGATCTCAAACTCCAATCTAGCTAGAAGTATTTTCTTGGCTTCTAAATGTGTATGCTGTTATGTAATTACACTATCATTAATTCCACTAAATCATTATCCCATCTATTCATTCTTAATGCACAGGTTCAAAAAGTGTGGTTATATTCTAGGATGCACACTACCCATACTGAAAATATCCCTTTATTTCTGAATTATTGGAACTCTCTTACACCATCTTTACACACGGTGCACATTATTATTCCTTGTTTGATTTTTTTGGTTTACTTGAAAGGAAAGAACCAGACATGATTGAGTTACATTTAGTAGTCACGTGATTATTCTTCAAGTGGAGGCACACTTGAAACTCTTATATTCTGCTCATCTATTTAAGAAACAGAATTGACATGGTTTTATTCATTTTGCTGATAGGGGTGGGGATTCTTTTTCATATCAAGAACTCATACACAAATCACCCCTGTTTGGTGGACAAAGCCTGATCCCTCTAAATTGAAGCTTATATTGATGGTGCTATATTTTGTGGGCATTTTATGGGAAGATTAACAACTGTGAAGACAGCTTCCTCGCAGGATGTTGGGCTCTGGAAAAAGGGTTGGAATTCTTACACCAATTTGATATTCACATTGAATCAGATTCTTAGCAGCTTATCTCAATTCTTTCTAACTCTCAACCGTGACATTGGAAATGACATGAGACTCTTACTAGAATCAAGAACAGGTTGTGTGGAAAAGCAATTACTTTTTCTCATACACTTCGTGAAGGAAATAAAGTGGCAGATGCATTGGCCTCTCTTGGATGTCACAACAATTCTATACAGCTACTCTTTTTGGCTAATATCCCTCGTTACTTTTAATCCTTAGCTAGATTAGATCAACTTCAATTCCCATCATTTAGAAAGAGAATCTATAAGTAATTTTGCTTTTACATTTAGTTGTATCAAATCTGAACTATGTACAATTTTTGATGATATACCGACAGGTTGGGGATATCGCCTTAATCCTCCACCCATATTGGGTGTTTCATTAAAAAGAATCCATTGATATTACCCTTTTTTTTGACAGATACATTGAAATTACTAATTAAATAAACAAAAATAAAATAAAATATCGGCCAAGTTTCGTTATTGTGTTAGAATAACTTAATAAAAAATTAAATAAAACTTATTTACTCTTTCAATTGTATAATAATAATATAATATAATACATATAATATATATATATATATATATATATATAAATGATTATTATCTTCATCATTTTCTCTTTCTTCTTAATTTGAGAATAGAGTGTTATTTGGGATCATATTGTCTTCAGGAGAGTCTTGTATTATAAAGGTGATTGACCAAAGTTCGATCTCATACGAGTGTGTGTGTCCCCCTCCTCTACTATCCCCCAATTGTACTACTAAAAAAAAAAAAAGAAGATAAGAGTGCCCTTTTATCTGGAAGCAGAAACTTAAGGCCAATAATACACTAATCATGAAATTAAGATAGAGTTGTCTTTTTTTTTTTTTATAAATTCCTTTTGTTAACGGTAGGGATTGGGGGAAGTGGGGTATAGGATTCAAACACATACCCACCTCCTCTTGCGAATATATTCACCTTTCAGACACAAACAAGGAATGAGACTCACGGGCACCAACAACAACCATAAAGTGTTACATTTTATTTTAGACACCAACAATTTTTATTTATTTATTTTATATAACGCAACAACTCAAAAAGTGCATTCGTGGGAAGGTGGTTTTGTGGCTTAGATTGTTTGCCTGTGAACTTTTCTTCCGAACCCAAACACACAAACTCTACCTAAATGTCAGTGTAAATCACCCGTGACCTCTCACTCCACCCTCACTTTTCATCCCATAAAATAAGAATAAAGAAAAAAGTAAGTTTTACCGATAAAAAAAAATAAAAAGGAAAAAGTAGTTTTAGTTTCTGGTTCTCTTAGACTCATATATAAAAAAAAATTGAAAAAAAAAAGACTCGTATATAAAGGTAAATTACAAAACCTATGTCGGCCTAATTCCCAAAAAAAAAAAAAAAAAAAAAAAAAAAAGAAAAGAATCCAGTTAAATTACAAGTAAGCAGCCTTAAGCTATTACAAAAAGCCATTGAGGCTTGTATTTAATTTACAAATCCCCCTCCTGAGTATACAATTTTGTGAAACGAAACTAATATCAAAAGGGTACTTGCAATTTGGAAAATAACTGTGTTTTTTTAAGGGACAATTACAAAAAAAGCCCCCTTGAGGTTGTTTGGGCGAATTACAGAAGATCCAAAGCTTTGGAAAATTACGAAATCCCCTTAAAGTTTGATTTATCTTATATTTTTCTTTTTATAAACGAACCCCATGACTTTTATACAAATATCATAATCACCGACTTAAATTTAAGACAAAATTAAACCTCGAGGTTTTTTTTGTAATTACCCCAAATCTCGGGGGAGTTTTTGTAATTATTCTTTTTTTTCTTTAAATTAAACTAAACCCCAATGGCAGTTTTTAATAATTAAGCCTGTATAAAAAACCAAAGAACTCATCAAGTTGCTAATTCACTTGCACAAAGCCAAAACAAACATTCCATTCTTAAAGTTAAGATTCTTCTCTCCCCACACATCATTCTCAAACTCTCATTCTCTCTTATAATTGTAAGAATGCCCTCAAATTGTAGACTTATTATCCATGTTGCAATTCTGTTTGTGCTTCTCAATGCAAACAGTACAACATGCCACACAAAAGGTCTCAGACCAAAAAGAAGTTCAGGGAAGCAATTATCAGTGAATATGACTCAAGTTCAATACTCAGAACAGCAATTCATGAAGTGGGTTGATTTTGTGGGCAGTCTGAAGCATACCCTTTTCAGGACAGCAAAGAATAAGGTTTTCCCTTCTTACACTCTAACAGTTGACAGAAATCCAGTGTATGGAGACTTTACATCAATTCAAGATGCAATTGACTCTCTTCCTATGATCAATGTTGTGAGAGTTGTCATCAGGGTTCATGCAGGGCTTTACAAGTGAGTACAATTCAGTTCAATTGGCCATGTCTGTGTGTTTTATTTTGAAATTTCACACACCCACACACACACACCACACATAATATGTTCTTGTTGTCAGTTTCATGTTTTGGTTTCTATGGGCTGGAAGTGCTAAGTTTCTATTTGTTTCTTGGGATAATTACAAAATCTACTCCGGAGGTTTCGCCTAATTACAAAAAATTCTAATTATCTTTCATAATTACAAATACCTGTTGAAGTTCGCATTTTTCTAACAAATATCTCCAACTAAAGGTCTCTTGAGGGTGCAATTTTGTAAACTACAAATAAATATGAGGGGTATTTGTAATTTTAAAAGATGACCGGATTTTTTGTAATTAAATCCAAACTCAGGGCTAGTTTCTGCAATTAACCTTTGTTCCTTTGTTACTTTGTTTGTGGTCAAAATTCTGTGAGACTATTCTTGTGAATATTGACTAATAAGAAGTGCCAAGTTGTTCATGGGATGTTTTTTCATTTGTCTGTTTTCTCTACGGGCTTTTTTAATTTGTTATTTCACTTAACTTATTATTTGTATTTTCTATGAAAAGCCAGGCTACTCATAATTAATTAGGATTGAAATGAAATTAAATTTTTGCAGGGAGAAGGTAACAATACCTCCATTCAAATCATTTATAACAATAGAAGGAGCTGGAGCAGACAAAACCATTGTTGAATGGGGTGATACAGCACAAACACCTGGCCCTAAAGGCCAGCCCCTTGGCACATATGGTTCCGCAACTTTTGCTGTCAATTCCCCATACTTTATAGCCAAGAATATTACATTTAAGGTATTAAATATAATTAAACTCATAGTCCAAATTTTCTATTTCATCTGGTGTACCAGCACGTACAATACTAGACAAATTTCACGCGTCGGTATAATTATGAAATCATATTGTGATGTTACATGCAGAACACAACACCGGTGCCACCACCCGGAGCAATCGGGAAACAAGCGGTGGCGTTTCGAATATCGGCTGACACGGCGGCATTTGTGGGATGTAAGTTTCTGGGTGCACAAGACACACTTTATGATCACTTGGGGAGGCATTACTATAAAGATTGCTACATTGAGGGCTCTGTGGACTTCATCTTTGGGAATGGTCTCTCCTTGTTTGAGGTAATTTCATTACTGCTCTATCTGTGGACCAACCTATTAGCTACCTAGTGGAAAACAACTTCTTTTTCCTTTTCATTTAGGCAGTGTTTGCAAACACGCAGAGAAAGTGATTATGAGCTTTTAGCTGAAAAAATAATAATAATCATTATTTTTTTAGCTGAAAATAACAAAACACCCTTTAAGGTTTGATTCTGTATTACATTTACCACATTCATAAGTAAAAACATTTCAATTACCCCCGTACATTTGTAAAAGATTACAATTATCCCCGAACATTTAACATAGAATCAAACTCAAAGTTTTTTTTTTTCTTGTAATTTTAAAACATCTGTGGTTTTTTTTTTTAATTAACCTAGACATTGGGGGTAGTTTCTGTAATTATTCCTAATTAATTATGAGGTGACATATATAATTTGTTGGTGATGTGCGTACTATATATGTATGTGGGTGCAGAATTGTCACGTGCATGCAATAGCACCAATAATAGGGGCAGTAACAGCTCAAGGAAGAAACAGCATATTAGATGACACTGGATTTTCATTTGTGAACTGCAAGGTCACGGGTTCAGGGGCACTGTACCTTGGGAGGGCATGGGGTCCTTTCTCAAGAGTTGTCTTTGCCTACACTTACATGGACAATATCATCATCCCTAAGGGTTGGTATAATTGGGGCGACCCTTCTCGACAAATGTAAGTCCCATATTTATATATTTCTCTCTTTCATTTTCTCAACACACCCACACATATATCTCATTAGTCTTATTTAGAATATACAATAATAACATTATTTTACACACACATCAATATAGTGTTTTGAAATATTAGAGTGCGGCGCTATTGACACCCCCTTTTCCTCTAAGCACACCCACCTTCTAAATACACCACCCCCTACTTTTTAAAATATGACCCAATTGTTAAATACACCTCCCCTTTTTTCCAATTTTGCCTTTTCATAAAAAACCCTAGGTGGCACGATGGTGCCTGATAGCATGATGGTGCCTGATGGCACGATGGCCTTTCTGCCATCATGCCACATGGCATGATGGATGATGGCACTATGGGTTTTTTTGCCATTGTGCCATGTGGACGATGGCATGATGGATGTGGCACGATGACAATGATTTTTTTGTCATAATGCGTGATCGTGCTAAATGTCGCACTGCAACTATGCGACAATATTTTTCAACCTGAAAATTTGAGAAATAACATATTTTATACTATAAACTAAGAATATACATTCATTATTTGGGGATATGAATACTTTATTGTCCGAATCTTCAACAATTTGGGCGTTCGAAAAATCTAGGGCTTATACAAAAAAAAATTGAACTTTCTTCGAGAAGAAGAAGAATGTGGAAGTGAGTGTATTTAAAACTTCTTTAAGTAAGGGTAATATAGTCTTTTAAGTAAATGATATTTTTACAATTATATGAACGTGAGTGTACTTAGAGGAAAAGATGTGTCAATAACGCCACCCAATATTAGATAAAACAAAAGTAGAGAGTAAGAAATTATACATGCACATATAGTCATATCTCATCACTCGCAGAATGGTGGGCCCATGCTGCCTGACCTCCTTTTGTTTTTAATATTTTATATCATTAAGAAATTAAAAAAAAAATTAAGTTAAAGTTTATTTTTTTTTTGGGCCATCTCCAATGCATGCACTAAATACTGCGCCAACTCCAAAATAGTGCAAAATTGCCCTCAACCAATGCGCCAATTCTTGCGCCAATTTGAATATTGCTACATGCGCCAAACTTTTTTGTTTTGTTTTATCTTGAAATAATGTTTTTGTATATTTAAATATGTTATAAAATATTATTTATTATCCTACTTGTATATCCAATTTGTATGAAAATTTTAAAATACGATTTAGTTTTGTTATATTTACTTAAATCTTGTTATTATTTACTTAATAGCACTTAAATGTTATACTTATTTTTTTTATTGACTTTAAATTTGTCATTAATTATTTAAATTTTTACTGCATATTATTTGATATAGTTATTTATAATACTATATTATTAAATAATTGGTTTTAAATAAAGTAATTTTGAATTGAAGTAATAAGGAATATTCAAGGAATATTTTTTTTAGTGCAAAATTTGATGTAGAATGGTTGGAGATGGATTCCAAATTTGGTGTAGAAATTACACTATTTTAGTGCAATAGTTGCACTAAATTAAAATTATGGTTGGAGATGGCCTCAGCTTTCTATCATGCTCAACTCACATTCTTGTGTTGCACTTGCTCACTCTACTTTCATGTACCGTGAGATGTGTTAAAATAAGGGACACGTGTAAATAGGCACTTCTTAATACAAGCAATTCACTTAAAAAATGTTTCAAAAAGAAAAGTAGTACTCCATTCCAAGAAGAAATGATAAGTTGGCACATTGATTGCACAATATTAGCACTTTGATATGATAAGATAGATCGTTACATACACTTGGAATTTGTGATATAATCAGCTATCAACATGCATCAATAAGTTAATTTTTCTTTATTATATATTATTTTGAATTGTCCTAAAATTACTACTATATATATATATATATATATTCAAATTTATCATTTTCTTTGGACAATACAAAAGAAAACTATATTTCTTAAAATGAAATTTTTTGTTTCCTAAAAATGTTCTTTCATTTAAAGTAATGATTTAACACCGGTAGCTCTTAATAGGATAAAATTATTATTTCATCAGTTCTTTTATTATTATGAGTATGATATACCTCAACTTTCCCAGTGGGCGTGGGGCGGTTTCCTTCAACTATCTATTCTGCATCCACTCAATACTTAACCTTTACAACCATGCCTACTACTCTTTCACTACTGATATATACACACTTATATATAATATCTTCATGTTTTCATAAATTACTATTTTTTTAATGCCGTAAAATAAAATTTTATTTGTATATATAATTCTTTCTCAAAATTATCCTATCAACTAAAGATGTAATACTACTACCTCACAACTATTTATTTTCTAGGATAATAGTATCAGAATTTACAAAAATTAAATGTTTGAAATCCTCATCTACAAAGTCAGTTCAAAGAAATCTTATATATATTTTTTAAAATGGTTTTGCGATGTAGGAATTATCACTTTTATAATTAAAAAATAAAAGCTGGTAATCGTGTCCAACGTCTACAGAATCTTGGTCTTTCATTTGTCACTTTATACACAATTGTACCTTTTTGGCATCTGATGACAAACTAACTGAAACCTCAACTAATCCATAAATACTGAATATTACTTTTGTCAATTTTGTAATCTACGTGTAATGCACAGCATAATGGAATATCATAAACTCATACCTACCAAAAACGGTTCTTGTTATAAGGTCTAAATTAATTAATAAGCTAACTAATTATAACTTTGGTGATCTCAAAAGACCACCTTTTCCTATCTTTGTACTTAATGAATGTGGCAAACACTAACTGCCTGCAGATAAGCGATTAAATTATTAAAATTTTCCATAAATAAAATAATAGAAGTATAGAACTAGAGCCGGCAATTCATGTCGATCTTGTGGGCTGGCCCGGCCATCCAGAATATAAGGCCAGACTGGGCCAAGAATTTCCGGACCCAAAAGGACCGAGTCTATTTGACCCGGCCTAACGGGCCTAATGGCCTGGGCGACCAGGCATAAAATACACTACATGGGCGGGCGGTTGGGCCTTGAAAAATCGGCCCGATAGATTTTCGGTCCGGACCGACCAGTTATACCCTCTGGCTCAGCGGGCCAATACTGGGCCGTCCTGGCCCGATTCGGCCTGATTGCCACCTCTATATAGAACTAGGCAAATTAATTGAATATATATTTCTTATCTCTAACTAATTAAGTTTTGTTAATGAAGTGGTCATTCAATTATATGATATCAGGCTACACAAAGAACTATGGGTTTGAATCTCATAACCATCCATTTATGAAAGATAATTTATAGTGTTACGTTTTACTAGCACATAAGGAGGTAGTGTGTTAGATATTAAATATATTTCTATTTTCTAACAAGTTAAATTCTTATAAGATGGGTAATTATTAATTAAATAAATAATATTTATTTGGGTGGGTGCAGGACGGTTTTCTATGGGCAATACAAGTGCACAGGAGCAGGGGCAAGTTTTGCAGGAAGAGTGTCATGGTCAAGAGAACTTACTGATGAAGAGGCTAAACCTTTTATTTCCCTCACCTTCATTGATGGATCAGAATGGATCAGAATATGATTATGTGATCTTAATCTTGTTGATGATGCATATATTGTATGTATGGGATGTAAAGTATCAATCTTTTTTGTCAATGATCTTTATAAAAACCCATATTCATCATATACCGGCTCAAACATCTCCAGTACAAAAAATTTGAAAAAATGAAAGTAAAAAAATAAGAAGTAAAGGGATTGTACTAATCATATGGTATATTATTGTTAGGATTTTGCCAAAAACTACTGGGGAAAAAATGCTTACTTCTTATTTCTATGTTTTGTGCTTTACTTAATTAGGACTTAATTACATGGTAGGAGTTTGATTAGGTGTAATTTACTAAAAAACTGGAACAATATTGACATTTTTAATCGATGCAAGTGTTAAGTTCTTGTTTTTAGGACGATATTGCCCCTTACATGGTGCTCACGAAATTTTGGCAACCGGCCCCCAAAGTACATATACTAATTTTTTGTGATAATAACACTATTGATGGGGACCTATATAGACCGACCTGTCTATATGAGCTTGATGAAAGACCTGAGCTCATAGCAAAAGCCCAGGTTGGTAAGGCCTAACCTGGAGGATTCGTCCCGAGGTCAAGAGGAGAATTAATTATGTTGGCCTAAGGTGGTTGGGCCGACCTCTAATTTAATTGGGCCGACCTATCAGGATTGGGCCAACCTCAGGAGATAAAGGCTTGGATTCTAAATAAGGCTCATAATTGGGCTGGAGTTGATGGGTTAGAAAAATCGAGCTCTGCCTAATAAGCCGACGGATGGTGGCCCCCAATCAAGAGATAAACTTAAGGGTCTGACCTAAGTGGGTCGGGCCCTAATCAAGGACAAAATTAAGGGCCTACCGACCTAAGTGGGTTGGACCCATAAATGGATGAACTTAAGGGCCTCCCGAGCTATTGAGCATGGGAGGTGTGCGATCCAATACGAATAATTAACCTAGGCCTATGTGTTAATTATGGTTTTAGTGTGGCTTGATACATACGCAACCCTAATTGCCAAACCTATAAATAGGGCACAAAAAAGGTACGCCTTGGTTAGAATTTTAATACACGTACTTTATATACACTGTTCTATATTATATTCTCTCTCTAAGAGCGGTCCTGACTTGAGCGTCAGAGTGGGTACGCCGGAAAATCCTTCCGGCCCCCCTTCTAACGGTGGTTTGCAGGTCTCAGTTCAATCGCGCATTGGAGTTTATTTTTATTGGGCGGCTGGCATTCCTAGACCGACCAATTGGCGCCGTCTGTGGGAAATTTTGAGTTTTAAGACGTGAGTTCAGGGTAGCTATGGAGGATGTACGATGGAATCTAGGGGATGGTCTGGATGAGGTTCCGATCAAAACGCCTGAAGTGGTGACCAAAGAGCGCGCGCGTGCGCCGCGTGCACCGGGTGTTGGAGTTGATTGCCCTCCTCTCGGGATGGCTGGAGTTGTTGATCCTATAATGGTCGGAGGTGGTTTGGGGCCTGGTTTCTTCCAGCATATGTATTCATTCATTAAGGCCGTTGTGGAAGAGGCCGCGAGTAGCCGGATGAGAGAATTTGTCCAGCCCTGCAGTGGGGCCGCAGACTGGTGTGATGCATGATATGAGGCCTCTCCCGGCTAGGTGGGAGCCGAAGCGAAGAGCGCCGGTGCTGGAGGAGGAGAGTGCCTCTGCGGCCTTTACTCAAACGACCATGGAGACGGATCCAGACTGGAGTGAGAAGATGGATGATCTACATAGGGAGGTGAGAGAGCTGAAGAAGAAAGTGTCTGGAAGTGGCTCGGGCAGATCGAGGAGGGGTACTCCTTTATCAGAGGAGATTATGGTTGATGAACTCCCCTCTTGTATCGGGCGCTGAGTTTTGAGTATGATGGCACCACCGACCCATGGGATCACCTGTGTCGCTTTGAGAATGCTGCGGTGCTCCACAGGTTCTCCAATGGGGTGATGTGTCCGGTGTTTTCGACCACGCTGACTAAGTCAGCACATCAATAGTTTAGTTAGTTGTTGCCAAATTTGATCGGAGTTTTGACGAATTCAATTCTATGTTCTTGCACCAGTTTACCAACTATAGGAGGTACCAGAAAACCCCACTGACCTTATTCAGCATCAAACAGAGAGATAATGAGGGGCTGAGGAGTTACATTCAGAGATTTACGGAGGCAAAACTGGAGGTGCCCTCAGCGACTCAAAGTATATTAGCTAATGCTCTTGCCCAGGGCTTGAAGGATCGGGATTTCTTTGAGTCCTAGTGATAGAGTTGACGCGCACATTCGATGATCTCCTGGCAAGGGCCGAAAAATACATCAATCTGGAGGAGGCTAGGAAAATGAAGTGTGAAGAGGGGGATAAAAGAAAAGAGAGGAAGGATGATAGGGATGAAAGAGCTCCCGATGTAAGCTTTAGCCTCCCTCCCTAAGCCTGGACCTAATGAAGGGAAGGCCTCGGTATGAGAAGTATACACCCATGGTGGCCCCCCAGAGGGGTGTTTTCATGGCAATTGAGCGCCATCCAGACCTGAGATGGCCTTTTTACAGATGGAAAGGACAAGAGAGCGAATTAGAGCGACTTACAATAGAAAAGTGATGAAGAGAAATTTCCAAGTGGGAGACCTGGTTCCGAGGAGAGCTGTTGCGAGTAAGAATAAGGGTAAGTTAGATCCGAATTGGGAGGGCCTACTTCGGGTGGTTAAGGTTTTGGCTGGAGGAGCTTACGAGTTGGAAGAGCTGAATGGGAAAATGTTACCTCGTGCATGGAATGTTAGCAACCTTAAGAAATACTATCCATAGAAGAATAGAAGTTGTTGTATGCAATGATGGAAATTCCTCCTTTTTGAAATTCAATGAAATGAGCTCGCGTATCTAAACATCATGTTAAATTCTGATAACTAAGTGTTTGTAGCTCGGCTCGAGCCAACACTCCAAATACCTTGGGCGTGAAGGCCCAGAGGGCAAGTCAAGCTCGAGCTTGGACACTTGTCCTCAAAATTGAAAAAAGATCAAGTATTTGGAGCTCGGCTCGAGCCAACACTCCAAACACCTCGGGCGCGATGGCCCAGAGGGCAAGTCAAGCTCGAACTTGGATACTTGTCCTTAAAATTGAAAAAAATGATCAAGTGTTTGGAGTATTGGCTCGACGTTTGGAGCTCGGCTCGAGCCAATACTCCAAACACCTCGGGCGTGATGGCCCAGAGGGCAAGTCAAGCTCGAGCTTGGATACTTGTCCTCAAAATTGAAAAAACGATCATGTGTTTGGAGCTTGGCACGAGCTAAAACTCCAAACACCTCGGGCGTGATGGCCCAGAGGGCAAGTCAAGCTCAAGCTTTGATACTTGTCCTCAAAATTGAAAAAATGAGCAAGTGTTTGGAGCTTGGCTCGAGCCAACACTCTAAACACCTTGGGCGAGATGGCCTAGAGGGCAAGTCAAGCTCGAGCTTGGATACTTGTCCTCAAAATTGAAAAAAAATGATCAAGTGTTTGGAGCTCAGCTCGAGCCAACACTCTAAACACCCCAGGCGCGATGGCCCAGAGAGCAAGTCAAGCTCGAGCTTGGATACTTATTCTCAAAATGAAAAAAAAAGATCAAGTGTTTGGAGCTCGGCTCAAGCCAACACTCCAAACACCTCGGACGTAAGACAACAGAAAATAAAGTTACATTAATAATTAGCAAGTACATTAGAAAGGAAAATTGCATTGATAATGTGCAAAATACAAAAAGGTGCCCGGTTAAGCACACGATTACAATAAGCTATTACAAGATAAGATCCTCAGAAGCATAGTCTTGAATGGAGAGATCGGGCTCATAGCCGGAGGGTAGATCGGTCTCCTGAGTAGTCTGATCGGCCATATGAGAAGGAGGTAGCTCAGGATTGGGAACGAAAGAAAGGTTCCCTTCTAGAGCTTTGGAAGTAGCAACTCAATCTGCAGTAGCTTGTCTGGCGGCGGCCTGGAGGTCAGCCAGCCAGGTTTGATCATTCAAGGAGTTGATGAAGGCCTCATCAGAAGAAAGGTTGACTTCATTAGCAACCTTAGAAAAATAAAGCCCTCAGGATCCTTAAGAAGAGCTCGGGGCCTATCCCGATCTAGAGGTTGTCGAATGCCCTTTTCCTGAAGCTGGAGATCGGCATGATCAAAAGCAAACTTGTACTACTACATAACCCCCACAGATAAAACATCGATAAATTCCTCGGAGCTGAGGAAACACTTCTTGACCTTCTCTCGCATGCGGCTGATCAAAGCTCAAGCTTCATCTGACTTTAGGAAATCACATCGGCCGATTTGAATCCCCTTCTCCCGAGCTTGTACCTGTGCATCTTTGAGCTCGGCTTTAAGAATTGCATTTTCCTCGTCTAATTCCTTGATCTTTGATTTGGAGTTGGTGACAGATCTTCCAAGCCCGAGGAGCTTATCCTTGTGCTCGCGGATGGTATTTAACAGCTTGGATTCTCAAGCTTTTAGCCTTTTGTTTTCTTTCTTTAGGTCATCCAATTCCCTTACCATGGCCGGGTCAGCAAAATCGGTTTGAGCTCGGGTGATCAGGGCTGACAGCTTCACATGAGCTTGGGCCTGGTCCATGCAAAAGGACTTCACCAGGTCGGGACCCAAAAGCTTGTCCAGGGCAGCTCGGTTAGGATAGGGGCACTGTCCCTGGACATATTGGGCCGCCAGTAAACTGTCTTTGTTCTTGAGGATGGAATTTCCCGTGAAGAAAGTTTGATTGGAGGCGTCGATTGAACTGCGGATGAGCTCGGGATGAGATGAATTTGGTTCCACCCTGGGCCTCTTAGAAGGGGGGAGGTCGGTGTCGTAAGATTCCCGCCGAGGGGCAAGTAGAGCAGGTCGGCTGCTGGGATCAGACAGCTCAGCCAAAAGGCCTTTAAATAGTTTATGGCATAGGCGACTTGGACATGTTGGATATAAGAATTTGAAAAATATTTACAAAAACCAACATGTGAAAGGACTACCCAAATTGAATTTTGAAAATCTTGGCTTATGTGACACTTGTCAAAAGAACAAATTAGTTAAGAGTAGTTTTAAGCCCAAAAATGAAATTTCCACAACCAAACCCCTACAATTGCTTCACCATGATTTGTATGGGGATATTGGTACGGCTAGTCTAAGTGGAAAACATTACACTTTCGTTATTGTCGATGATTTTTCTAGATATACTTGGGCTCTTTTTCTTACCAATAAAAGCGATGCCGTTAATGAGTTTGTTAAGTTGTGTAGACTCATTGAGAATGAAAAAGAAGATACTATTAAGTCTATTCGAAGTGATCGAGGTGGAGAATTTGATGGTGAGTTTAGAGTCTTTTGTGAAACCAAAGGATATGCTCATAATTTTTCGGCTCCAAGGACACCTCAACAAAATGGTGTGGCCGAAAGGAAAAATCGGACATTACAAGAGATGAGTCGGTCCATGCTCAATGAATTTTCACTTCCAAAATATTTTTGGGCCGAAGCCGTAAGTACCGCTTGCTATGTTATTAATCGAGTTTATATTCGTCCTAAAATAAATAAAACTCCATATGAGCTTTGGAAAGGTAGAACTCAAAATATTAGTTATTTCAAGATATTTGGTTGTAAATGCTTTATTTTGAATACCAAGGATCAATTGGACAAACTTGATCCTAAGGCCGATGAAGGGATATTTATGGGATATTTAACAAAGAGCAAAGCATATCGGGTTTACAATAAGACTAGTGGGGTTGTTGAAGAATCCATCCATGTCAAATTCAATGAAGCTTCGGGTGTTGAAAGAATACCCAATGATGAAAGTGATGAAGAGGATACTATTGAACCTATTGTTCAAATTGATGATCAACCGTCAACATCAAATGATCAACCGTCCACTTCTAATGTTCCTCAAGAAGATAGAGGTGATACTTCGGATCTTCCCGTTGCATTGAAATTTAAGGGAGATCACCCAAAACATCTTATTATTGGTGCTCCCCTTGACAAAGTGATGACCCGGAGAAAATTTGCCGAGAAAGCTCTTATTTCTCAAAAGGAGCCTAAAAATGCTAAGGAGGCTATTGAGGATGAGGATTGGTTCTTAGAGATGCAAGAGGAGTTGAATCAATTTGAAAGAAATGATGTATGGGAATTGGTACCTTGTCCTCCATCTCAAACTATTATTGGTACAAAATGGGTATTCCGGAACAAACTTGATGATCAAGGCAACATTATTCGAAATAAGGCAAGGTTAGTAGCTCAAGCGTATTGTCAAGAAGAAGGTATTGACTATGATGAAATTTTTGCACCCGTAGCACGTTTAGAAGCTATTCGTATTTTACTTGCCTATTCTTGTTATAAAAATTTCAAACTTTACCAAATGGATGTTAAATCCGCCTTCTTAAATGGTATTATTCAAGAAGAAGTCTATGTAAAACAACCTCCGGGGTTTGAAAATTTTCTAGGCCTAATGATGTTTATAAACTTAAAAAGGCCTTGTATGGTTTAAAACAAGCACCCCGTGCATGGTATGATAGACATAGTTATTTTCTTTTGCAAAATGGTTTCATAAGGGGTAAAGTTGATACAACTCTCTTTGTTTTTGAAAAAGGGCAAGATTGCTTACTTGTGCAAATTTATGTTGATGATATTATTTTTGGTGCTACTAATGAATCTTTGTGCAAGAAATTTTCTAAGTTAATGCAAGGAGAATTCGAGATGAGTATGATGGGGGAGCTCAACTTCTTTCTTGGACTCCAAATTAAGTAATGCCAAGAAGGTATTTACATTTCGCAATCTAAGTATACAAAAGAACTTTTGAAAAAGTTTGGTATTGAAGAAGGAAGAACCGTGTCTACTCCTATGGCAACTAATGTCAAAATTGACAAAGATGAAAAAGGCAAGTCCGTGGATGAATCAAAGTATCAAGGTATGATTGGTAGTTTACTTTATTTAACCGCTAGTAGACCGGACATTCTTCATGCCATATGCCTATGTGCTCGTTTTCAAAGCAATCCCAAAGAATCTCATATGAGTGCCGTTAAAAGGATTTTTCGATATTTGAAAGGCACTATTCAATATGGTTTATTCTATCCAAAGAATGAAAATTTTTCTCTTAAAGGATATAGTGATTCGGATTATGCGGGAAATATCGATGATCGGAAAAGTACTTCCGGATCATGTCAATTTTTAGGCGATTGCCTAGTTTCTTGATTTTCAAAGAAACAAAATTGTGTTTCACTTTCAACGGCCGAAGCCGAATATATTTTCGCAGCTTTTTGTTGTACTCAACTTCTTGGATGAAACAAACCTTAGCGGATTACAAATGTACTTTTGAAAATGTTCCTATCTTTTGTGATAATATATCCGCTATAAACATTGCTCACAACCCGGTTCATCATAATCGTACTAAACATATTGAGATTCGGCATCATTTTCTAAGGGATTGTGTTTCTAAACGAAAAATTAAGATATCATTTGTACCATCTCAAGATCAATTAGCGGATATTTTTACAAAATCGCTATCTTCCGAGACTTTTGCGTCGATACGAGCTCGGTTAGGCATAATGCATATTGAGTGAGGTTTACATTTGCATTTTGCAAGTTTTTAAAACTTAGGGACGAAAAATCGGATTTTTGATTGAAAATTCGGATTTTTGAAAAATTGGCAAGACAGTGGGCTGAAGGGGTTGAGGGCAACCGGTCGCCCTCAACGTCGACCGGTCGCCCTCAACAGCAACCGGTCGCCCTTAGTAGTTTTTTGGATTAAAACCATTATGTCTTCAGCATTCGTCATTTTAACTTCTTTTTGCCATTTCTCGTCCCCTTTGCCAAATTCACACAAATTTCACTCAAAATTTGTTTTCATGCATTAAATTCATGTCTTGGACCTTATATAGCTTGATTATCATCATCGTTGCTCATATTTACCGATCGAATGGTAAGAATTTTCTCTCATTTGCTCAATTGGGTTGAACCTTTGCATTTGTACCCTTCTTGTATATTTCTTGATGAAATTATCTTATGATCATGATGAGCTTAGTTGTTATATTGTATTGTATGATGTTTGATGTGAATTGGTGATGAAAATTTTTGGCTTGATTCATTTACAAGGGATCTATACAACTTCTTTTAATTTTTACGCCCACAAGGTGTTCGATGAAATGTCACAATGAAAATTTCAACTTCTACATGATTCTCTTCCTTCCAAAAGTCTTAAATACTTATTGAGATCATGTCTTGGCAAGTATAAATGAGCTTATGAACTCTTCATGATACATTTCTCCCATTTTCTTTGGATTTTAAATTGTTCAATGGTTGATAAACTGTTTCTTTGGCGCACTTTGATATACTTGTGTGATGTTTTTATCATCCTAACATTCTTTTTGATGATTCCAAAGAGGGAGAAACAGGAAATTGGCTCGTTAGCTAAAAGAAGCTAATAAAAGCTCGCAATAAAAGCTATAAGCTATGGCTTCCTAAAGCCAAGTATACCTAGTCCATGGCTTGTATTATGGACTTAATTGCATAAGATTATAAGTATTTTGACAGGGGGAGCTTCTTAGATTATGATGTTTATGTGTATCTTATAAAAGCTTGTAATAGCTTGTGCTTCTAGCTTATGCAATATCTCTTGTTGATGTGCTCATAGATAGGGGGAGCTTTGTATAAAATATTTTTTAACGGATAGTTCACTCGTAAAACCGGAAAATTAATTTGTTTTCAAAATCGTCCTCGTAAAAATTGTTTTGGTTTGTAATCATCAAAAAGGGGGAGTTTGTTAGATAAATGCTTTTATCATGATTTTGATGATTTTGTTCAAATGAGTTTTTAAACCAAAACAATGTCCCTAATTTTGTCTAAATACTTCCGATCGATTTAAAATATTTTTACTATTTTTCGGAGTATTTTTTGGAGTTTATTTTCGATAAAAAAATTGGACAACACATTTGTTTCAGGCTCGGCCGGTCGCCCTATAGGGCAACCCGTACCTGAGTTGAGTTTTGAAACAGAAAAAGGGACGTAGAAAAAATGAGGGAGGGCGATAGGTCGATCAGGTGGTGTTAGGAATTTTATTGTTTAGATTTTGATGAATGCCATGTAAAACTTAGAATAGAAAGTTGGCACCCCAATTCTTGTTGTAAAATGCATTGTAATGAATAGAGCTGGACAAGCTGAGTCAAGACAACACGCCTAACATGCAAGAAGACAATCAAGATGGAAGGAAGACTCACTGTGAGACAATGAGTATGGCAAAGAAGAGTAGACGGAACACTATCAAGAAGCGGTGAGATGCACTGAGTGGAGCATCGATCAAGTCAACTCAAGAAAAGCCAAGTCTCAAGTTGAAGTGACAAGAGTCATCCAATGATTGGAAGCCGACTCTAAGTCACCTGGGAAAGCAAGGAAATGCGGTCAAGTCGAGATAATCGTAAAAAGAACCGTTTGCCGAAAATCAAGAGATTTACTTAAACAAGTAATATCTCCATACAACCTTTCTTGGAGTGCTCACCCCTTAAGCGTGCAAAAGGAATGAACCAATGGGAAGCACTACACCGTGTCGAACTCAAAAGGTGAAAAGAATAATTCATACGAGGAAACGGCAATTCCAAGAACGCAAGCCAACGATTTGCAAAGTGACTTTCAAAAACAAGCCTATCTCTTCAACGGGCAAATTTTTGAAAGTTCACTATAAAAGGCTGAGGAGTTTGGTTGAGAAAAGAGGATGCATGAATGACACATACGTGAGATATACAAGCACATTAGAAAAACTGAAACAATCTCAACCCTCAAGCCTACATTCCGAAGTACATCAATCCAACACTTACCCGTGAAGGAAAGAGAGCTTCAACCGTTGAAGAGGAAACCTTTAAAAACAAGGGGTCTACTTTCCGGGAAGGATTGTAGAAAAAGTTCAAAGTTGAACTAAGTCTTAAGCATTTGGAGGGCTTCGTGATCAAATCCAAAGAGCTTGAGCAAGTGAGTTGTAGTAGCAAAGCAAATGCCTGTGAAGAAGGCCGAGTCGAACGAGAAGCCACCGGTGAGTGATCAAGGCGTCTCAGGTCGAGTCCCAAAGGATCAAGTCGGCCGTGTTGTGATCAAGACTTGTATCCGGGATGGTACTTACCACTTTGTAAACCGATCATTACTTAGTGGATTCCTCCGAGTTGGAGAAGAGAGGAGTAGAAGAATTACCACATCTTCGAACCTCTATAAAAACTTTCTTTGTCATTTACATTTCAAAGATTTAAATTCCTGCACTTTTAATTGCTTATATCTCACGATAAATTTGCTATCCATTTGATAATTTACAAGTACTAAATCAAGCTCTAATATCTTGTTTAATCAAACTTAAGGGTGTTAAGTCTTCCAAAAAATAAAACCACAAATTGAGTTAAATTGTAGCCAATACCAGTTACTTCATCAACAAAATTTCACCGAGTGATCATTTGAAAGATTAACTCTCTTGAGTGACTAATTCGATTTGTCCATCAAGGACACATCCGTGTAGAAATTAACTCAGTAGATTTAAAAGGACTAAATCGAAAATTTGGTAAGGTTTATTCAACCCCCTTCTAAACCTTACACTTACACCCCTTGGGACCTACAGGTGGTCGACCGGTGAGGGCAACCAGTCGACCCCTGGGCGACCGACACCTGGGAGTCCCTCTTTTGGTTCAGTCTTCTCTGTTTCGTATTTTAAACACCCCCAACCGGTCAACATCATGGGCGACCGGTCGAACCCCCCTTCGACCGGTCCCCCTGTGTACAAATCGCAGAAATTCAATTTCAAACTTATCTCTGCGCGACCGGTCGCACCCCTATTTTATCAGCAAACTATCCATTGCATTTTCAGACAGCTTTTCCCTATTTTGAGGGATTGATCTCTAACAGTTATATTGATGATTTTAAATGGTTTCTTTTGCAGCAAATCACTCCCCAAGGAGGAGCCTATCAAAGCCAAGACCTCTCCTATAAATAGAGGCTTCATTCAAGCAACAAGATATAACACTCTACACAAGCAAAGAGCAAACAAGCAAACACTTTCATATATCTTGTTGTATTAGCCTAAACACTTTCACTTGCACAAATTTGAGGTCTAGGCTTTCAATTCTTGATTACACTTGTACTCATATTATATCATTCATCATTGAGTTGTAATCTTGATTTTTGGTCATCATTCAACACAAGACATCCTTGTGAGTATTCTTGTGGTAAGAATACACTTGGGTGATCTAGGTGATAGGTGTTTGAAGGTTGTGGTAATCTTCAAAGGTGTTGTAAGAGGGTTCTGGTAATCCTTAAGGTGGTGTAAGAGGGTTGAGGTAATCCTCAAGGTGTTGCAAGAGGGTTGTGGTAATCCCCAAGGTGTTGTATTATTAATTTTAGTAATTAATAAAATCTTTTTTTCTTTTTTGAAATCCATCCCGGATATACTGGGGTGGTAGAGGATTAGGCCCTAGGTGGGTTCAACCTCTTTAAATCAGAGTGTGCTATTTATTTTCCGCACTTAGCATTTCGTCTTTGCTTGATTTTTTGAAAAAGAGGGCAAAATCTGAAAAACCAAGATAATCTATTCACCCCCCTCTAGATTATCGTATCCACTTGGACTAACAAGTGGTATCAAAGCCAAACTCTTTGGCTAGCTCGTTCCGTGTAAAGAGGAAAGATCCATGGCTACAAATGATGCTTATCTCACCACCGGCCTCTCCACCAACAAGCCACCACTATTCGATGCCAACAACTACGCATTTTGGAAAGACCGTATGGAGTGCTTCCTACAATGGTGCGGGTTCGACATTTGGAATGTGGTCATTGAAGGAGTTGATCAACCAACCAAGAAATTGGAGGATGGCACCTCGGCTCCTAAACCTTTCAAGGAGTTCGATGAAAACGACAAAAAGGCTTTCTCTCTAAACGGTAAGGCCTTAAATATTTTGCATTGTTCTCTTACCACCACCGAGTACAATCGCATAAGAGGCATAAGGTCGGCACATGAGGTTTGGGAAAAATTGGAGACAATCTATGAAGGGACCAAGAAGGTCAAGCAAGCAAGAAAGACCATGCTTGTTAAAGACTTTGAAAACTTTAACATGCATGATGGTGAAAGCATCTCAAGATGGTGGAAAGGCGACAATATTGTCAATCCTCTTGTGGCCCTCGGTAAAGTCATCTCCGAAGAAGACAAGGTGACTAAGGTATTGAATGCTCTTCTCGGCTCATGGTCCGAAAAAGTGACGGCAATCACGGAGGCACAAAATCTTGAGACACTCAAGTTTGACGAGCTTATTGGAAACCTCCTCATCTATGAAGTCTATCTCAAGGAGAGGAAAAATTCCAAACCATCCATAAATCAATCGGGTATGCAAATTATTCCTAAAGGTCTTGCTTCTTCTTCTAATAATGCATACTATGATAATGATGATGATGATAAGGAGACGGCCGCAATTGTTCGAAAATTTGCAAAATTTGTGAATAAAAATAAAGCAAGAAAACCGAGAGATAATGTTTGCTTTAAATGCGGAAAACTCGGGCACTTCATTGCCGATTGCCCAAGACTCGATGAAGATGAACAAAAGAAAAAGAAGCCTTTCACGAAAAAGAAGGCTCTAAATGCGGAGGTCAAAACGTGGGATGAACTACTCGAAACAACCGACGAGGAAGGAGAAACCGAACATGGTCTCATGGCCATAGACGATGAAAATAATGAGGTACGCTCTAATTCTTCTACTTCCTCCATAGTTGATGATTTGCAATGTGATTTTGATGAATTGCAAATTGAGTTTCAAAATTTAATTGTTAAATACAAAAATTTGAAAAAGGAGCATAAAGAGCTTAAGGTTGAAAAAGAAAAATTATTTACCTCTTATGAATCACTAGACAAAGCTCATACACTTACTCTTACTAGAGTTCACTCTCTTGAAACCGAAAAGGAATTGCTCACAAAAGATATTGAATGTTTGAAAAATGATGTGCATCATTTCAACATAAGCACGGATAAAGTCACAAAAATTTTAGATGCACAAAGAGGTGAGCATTCCAAATTGGGACTTAGTTATAAGCCATTTCAAAATGTTTTTAAGAAAAATAACCAAGGTCCGACTTTTGTACGTGCTAGTAGTTCTAATACTCCTACTTGTTTTTATTGTGGCAAAGTTGGACATTATGCTAATAATTGCAAATTGAGAAATAGCTTTAGTCATGTTTGGAGACCCAAAGGTCTCAAGACTAACCCCCACGGACCCCAAAATTATAGGGTACCTAAAAGAAATTCTTTTGTAGGTAATAGGGGCTATAACAACAATGGAATATTCAAAATGGCTCGTGGACAGCGGATGTTCACGCCATATGACCGGGAGGAGAGAACTTTTTACCAACATCAATCTCCAAGAAAATGTATGGTCATGTTCGGCAATGGCAAAGGAAGAATTCTTGGAAATGGAGAAATTGGTAACTCTTCTTTCTCTCTTAGTAATGTTGTTTTAGTAGAAGGGCTTAAGTTTAATTTGATAAGTGTTAGCCAACTTTGTGACTCAAATTATGATGTTTCTTTCAATAAAGATAAATGCCTTATACTTAAAAATGGTAAAATTATTTGTGAAGCAAATAGAAAAGGCAATCTTTACAAATTTTGTACAAGTGATTTGGTTAGTCAAAATGTTTCTTGTTTAGTCGCTAATAATGATTCAACTAGTTTATGTCATAGGCGACTTGGACATGTTGGATATAAGAATTTGAAAAATATTTACAAAAACCAACATGTGAAAGGACTACCCAAATTGAATTTTGAAAATCTTGGCTTATGTGACACTTGTCAAAAGAACAAATTAGTTAAGAGTAGTTTTAAGCCCAAAAATGAAATTTCCACAACTAAACCCCTACAATTGCTTCACCTTGATTTGTATGGGGATATTGGTACAACTAGTCTAAGTGGAAAACATTACACTTTCGTTATTGTCGATGATTTTTCTAGATATACTTGGGCTCTTTTTCTTACCAATAAAAGCGATGCCGTTAATGAGTTTGTTAAGTTGTGTAGACTCATTGAGAATGAAAAGGAAGATACTATTAAGTCTATTCGAAGGGATCGAGGTGGAGAATTTGATGGTGAGTTTAGAGTTTTTTGTGAAACCAAAGGATATGCTCACACTTTTTCGGCTCCAAGGACACCTCAACAAAATGGAGTGGCCGAAAGGAAAAATCGGACATTACAAGAGATGAGTCGGCCCATGCTCAATGAATTTCCACTTCCAAAATATTTTTGGGCCGGAGCCGTAAGTACCGCTTGCTATGTTATTAATCGAGTTTATATTCGTCCTAAAATGAATAAAACTCCATATGAGCTTTGGAAAGGTAGAACTCAAAATATTAGTTATTTCAAGATATTTGGTTGTAAATGCTTTATTTTGAATACCAAGGATCATTTGGACAAACTTGATCCTAAGGCCGATGAAGGGATATTTATGGCATATTCAACAAAGAGCAAAGCATATCGGGTTTACAATAACACTAGTGGGGTTGTTGAAGAATCCATCCATGTCAAATTCAATGAAGCTTCGGGTGTTGAAAGAATACCCAATGATGAAAGTGATGAAGAGGATACTATTGAACCTATTGTTCAAATTGATGATCAACCGTCTACATCAAATGATCAACCGTCCACTTCTAATGTTCCTCAAGAAGATAGAGGTGATACTTCGGATCTTCCCGTTGCATTGAAATTTAAGGGAGATCACCCAAAAGATCTTATTATTGGTGATCCCCTTGACAAAGTGATGACCCGGAGAAAATTTGCCGAGAAAGCTCTTATTTCTCAAAAGGAGCCTAAAAATGCTAAGGAGGCTATTGAGGATGAGGATTGGTTCTTAGAGATGCAAGAGGAGTTGAATCAATTTGAAAGAAATGATGTATGGGAATTGGTACCTTGTCCTCCATCTCAAACTATTATTGGTACAAAATGGGTATTCCGGAACAAACTTGATGATCAAGGCAACATTGTTCGAAATAAGGCAAGGTTAGTAGCTCAAGGGTATTGTTAAGAAGAAGGTATTGACTATGATGAAACTTTTGCACCCGTAGCACATTTAGAAGCTATTCGTATTTTACTTGCCTATTCTTGTTATAAAAATTTTAAAATTTACCAAATGGATGTTAAATCCGCCTTCTTAAATGGTATTATTCAAGAAGAAGTCTATGTAAAACAACCTCCGGGGTTTGAAAATTTTTCTAGGCCTAATGATGTTTATAAACTTAAAAAGGCCTTGTACGGTTTAAAGCAAACACCCCGTGCATGGTATGATAGACTTAGCTATTTTCTTTTGCAAAATGGTTTCAAGAGGGGTAAAGTTGATACAACTCTCTTTGTTTTTGAAAAAGGGCAAGATTGCTTACTTGTGCAAGAAATTTTCTAAGTTAATGCAAGGAGAATTCGAGATGAGTATGATGGGGGAGCTCAACTTCTTTCTTGTACTCCAAATTAAGCAATGCCAAGAAGGTATTTACATTTCACAATCTAAGTATACAAAAGAACTTTTGAAAAAGTTTGGTATTGAAGAAGGAAGAACCGTGTCTACTCCTATGGCAACTAATGTCAAAATTGACAAAGATGAAAAAGGCAAGTCCGTGGATAAATCAAAGTATCGAGGTATGATTGGTAGTTTACTTTATTTAACCGCTAGTAGACCGGACATTCTTCGTGCCATATGCCTATGTGCTCGTTTTCAAAGCAATCCCAAAGAATCTCATATGAGTGCCGTTAAAAGGATTTTTCGATATTTGAAAGGCACTATTCAATATGGTTTATTCTATCCAAAGAATGAAAATTTTTCTCTTAAAGGATATAGTGATTCGGATTATGCGGGAAATTGATCGGAAAAGTACTTCCGGATCATGTCAATTTTTAGGCGATTGCCTAGTTTCTTGGTTTTCAAAGAAGCAAAATTGTGTTTCACTTTCAACGGCCGGAGCCGAATATATTTCCGCAGCTTTTTGTTGTACTCAACTTCTTTGGATGAAACAAACCTTAGCGGATTACAAATGTTCTTTTGAAAATGTTCCTATCTTTTGTGATAATATATCCGCTATAAACATTGCTCAAAACCCGGTTCATCATAAATGTACTAAACATATTGAGATTCGGCATCATTTTCTAAGGGATTGTGTTTCTAAACGAAAAATTAAGATATCATTTGTACCATCTCAAGATCAATTAGCGGACATTTTTACAAAACCGCTATCTTCCGAGACTTTTGCGTCGATACGAGCTCGGTTAGGCATAATGCATATTGAGTGAGGTTTACATTTGCATTTTGCACGTTTTTAAAACTTAGGGGCGAAAAATCGGATTTTTGATTGAAAATTCGGATTTTTGAAAAATGTGCAAGACAGTGGGCTGAAGGGGTTGAGGGCAACCGGTCGCCCTCAACATCAACCGGTCGCCCTCAACATCGACCGGTCGCCCTCAACAGCAACCGGTCGCCCTTAGCAGTTTTTTGGATTAAAACCGTTGTGTCTTCAGCATTCGTCATTTTAACTTCTTTTTGCCATTTCTCGTCCCCTTTGCCAAATTCACACAAATTTCACTCAAAATTTGTTTTCATGCATTCAATTCATGTGTTGGACCTTATATAGCTTGATTATCATCATCGTTGCTCATATTTACCGATCGAATGGTAAGAATTTTCTTTCATTTGCTCAATTGGGTTGAACCCTTGCATTTGTACCCTTCTTGTATATTTCTTGATGAAATTATCTTATGATCATGATGAGCTTAGTTGTTATGTTGTATTGTATGATGTTTGATGTGAATTGGTGATGAAAATATTTGGCTTGATTCATTTACAAGGGCTCTATACAACTTCTTTTAATTTTTACGCCCGCAAGGTGTTTGATGAAATGTCACAATGAAAATTTCAACTTCTACATGATTCTCTTGCTTCCAAAAGTCTTAAATACTTATTGAGATCATGTATTGGCAAATAAAACGAGCTTATGAACTCTTCATGATACATTTCTCCCATTTTCTTTGGATTTTAAATTGTTCAATGGTTGATAAACTGTTTCTTTGGCGCACTTTGATATAATTGTGTGATGTTTTTATCATCCTAACATTCTTTTTGATGATACCAAAGGGGAGAAACAGAAATTGGCTCATTAGCTAAAAGAAGCTAATAAAAGCTCGCAATAAAAGCTATAAGCTATGGCTTCCTAAAGCCAAGTATACCTAGTCCATGGCTTGTATTATGGACTTAATTGCATAAGATTATAAGTATTTTGACAGGGGGAGCTTCTTAGATTATGATGTTTATGTGTATCTTATAAAAGCTTGTAATAGCTTGTGCTTCTAGCTTATGCAATATCTCTTGTTGATGGGCTCATAGATAGGGGGAGCTTTGTATAAAATATTTTTTAACGGATAGTTCACTCGTAAAACCGGAAAATTAATTTGTTTTCAAAATCGTCCTCGTAAAAATTATTTTGGTTTGTAATCATCAAAAAGGTGGAGTTTGTTAGATAAATGTTTTTATCATGATTTTGATGATTTTGCTCAAATGAGTTTTTAAACCAAAACAATGTCCCTAAATGTTGTCTAAATACTTCCGATCGATTTAAAATGTTTTTACTATTTTTCGAGTATTTTTGGAGTTTATTTTTGATAAAAATTGGACAACACATTTGTTTCAGAACTCGACCGGTGGCCACATAGGGCAACCCGCACTGAGTTGAGTTTTGAAACAGAAAAATGGACGTAGAAAAAATGAGGAGAGGCGGCCGGTCGGCCAGGTGGTCGACCGTGAGGGCACCGGAGTCCCTCTTTTGAGTCCCTCTTTTGGTCTTTCTGTTTATTTTTAAACACCCCCAATCGGTCAACATCATGGGCGACCGGTCGAACCCCCTTCGACCGGTTACCTGTGTAAAAATTGCATAAATTCAATTTCAAACTTATCTCTGTTGCGACCGTCGCACTGCTTTATCAAAGAAAACTATCTGTTGCATTTTCAGATAGCTTTTCCCTATTTTGAGGGATTGATCTCTAACAGCTATATTGATGATTTTAAATGGTTTCTTTTGCAGCAAATCACTCCCCAAGGAGGAGCCTATGTCTGGAAATCAAAGCCAAGACCTCTCCTATAAATAGAGGCTTCATTCAAGCAACAAGATATAACACTCTACACAAGCAAAGAGCAAACAAGCAAACACTTTCATATATCTTGTTGTATTAGCCTAAGCACTTTCACTTGCACAAATTTGAGGTCTAGGCTTTCAATTCTTGATTACACTTGTACTCATATTGTATCATTCATCATTGAGTTGTAATCTTGATTTTTGGTCATCATTCAACACAAGACATCCTTGTTAGTATTCTTGTGGTAAGAATACACTTGGGTGATCTAGGTGATAGGTGTTTGAAGGTTGTGGTAATCTTCAAAGGTGTTGTAAGAGGGTTGTGGTAATCCTCAAGGTGGTGTAAGAGGGTTGTGGTAATCCTCAAGGTGTTGCAAGAGGGTTGTGGTAATCCTCAAGGTGTTGTATTATTAATTTTAGTAATTAATAAAATCTTTTTTTCTTTTTTGAAATCCATCCCAAATATACTGGGGTGGTAGAGGATTAGGCCCTAGGTGGGTTGAACCTCTTTAAATCGGAGTGTGCTATTTATTTTCCGCACTTAGCATTTCGTCTTTGCTTGATTTTTTGAAAAAGAGGGCAAAATCTGAAAAACCAAGATAATCTATTCACCCCCCCTCTAGATTATCGTAGCCACTTGGACTAACAGGGCCAACATTATACCTGCACCAATAAACGAAAAGTAAGATTAAAAGCTAAGTATGAAAATTATACTAGGAAATAGGAATGAAGCATACCGATGTCTTTCTTCAGAGGAACGACCTCGGAGCTCCCGCCTGAGTAAGTAAGCAATGAGGGGGTGATGATTTGGGAAAGATCATATTTTATGGCGGTTAGTTTTTGGACGAGGTCCTGCAGCTTGGGATAGCATTTTTTGGGGTCATGCTTTTGCTGAGGAGGAAAAAACCAGACCCACTTATGGGGAAAGGACCAGCATTCGGAGGAGGTCACGAAGAAGTACCGATCCTTCCAGAATATATTGGAGGTCGGGTACTTCCCTAAGAAATTTGTCTCATTATGTGCAGTGATGTAGAATAAACCTTTGGGGGAGGAAATGGTGAGACCCCCCAGAAGGAGGTCGGTAGGG
This sequence comes from Rehmannia glutinosa, assembly GCA_016081115.2. Taxonomy (NCBI): domain Eukaryota; kingdom Viridiplantae; phylum Streptophyta; class Magnoliopsida; order Lamiales; family Orobanchaceae; genus Rehmannia; species Rehmannia glutinosa. The sequence continues at coordinate 49,656,218 of CM071931.1, read as the reverse complement.
CTTATCTGTGTATCTCGGGAGTATTAGTTTAAAGCTCGGGGGAATTCTTGCATTCCTACAAATATTATAAAGGAACTCAGCCGTCGTAGCTGAGTGAGAGAACCCATGATCCACCTCGTGAGGAGCTTGGGAATTAGGCTTCCTAACCTCTATAGGGGAAAGGCTTCTCTCAGAGAGAGAATCCGACTCCGTAGCCTCTGGGTCGGATAGATCGGGGGTTATTTTCCCTAACCTGAGAAAGGTCTATTTCATCTGACCACCTAACTAGGTCGGTTAGGTAAGGGTCGGAATGAGTTGATGAAGAGGCCACTATTTAAAAAAAGGAAAAAAAATAAAAGAAGAGGAAGAGGGGAGGTATCTAGAGAAAAGAGAAGAATGGAAAGAGGAGGACATAGGAGGAGCGCCGCCGGAGAGCTGTTCAGAAATCGCCTAGGGTCGCCGGAAATTGACTTAAAGGGGGAGAGGAAGAAGTGTTTGCAAGAAGTGAAATGGTCCCCTCTTTGGCTTTCTTTTTATAATAAAGGATCAAGTGAGAAGATGATCGAGGCCATTAATTCAATATCCATCCAACGATTCGTAGGCGACCTCGGGAAGGTGAAAGGACGTCTTGTCAGTTGAAGGGACGTTCTTGACATAAATGAGCGGGAAATGAATTAGGGTTGAAAAACCCTAAAGGGGACAGATCATTCTAGGTAAATGTTGAGGGTTTTAAAACCCTAATTTCATATCGGTCAAGGCAAAATTTTGAGGGTTTTGATACCCTAGCATTAGATCGGGATGCAAACTAATTATAGAGAGCCAGTGAAGCTTGGGATTGGGATGATCCCTATAGGGTTGAATTTCATGACCCATGAATAGGTAACCATTTTAGAGGTCGGTCTGGATTATAGCAAAACAATTATGTCTGACGTAGACGAGCTACCTCAGGACATAATTGGGGGAACTGATTGATGGGGACCTATGTAGACCGACCTGTCTATATGGGCTTAATGAAAGACCTGAGCTCATAGCAAAAGCCCAGGTTGGCAAGGCCCAACCTGGAGGATTCGTCCCGAGGTCAAGAGGAGAATTAATTATGTTGGCTTAAGGTGGCTGGGCCGACCTCTTAGTTAATTGGGCCGACCTATTAGGATTGGGCCGACCTCTGGAGATAACGGCTTGGATTCTAAATAAGGCTCATGATTGGGATGGAGTTGATGGGTTAGCAAAAACAGTGTTTGGGCCTAATAAGCCGACGTGGATAAGGTGGGTCCCGGTCGAGAGACAAACTTAAGGGCTTGTCGACCTAAGTGGGGTGGGCCCTAATCAAGGGACAAACTTGAGGACCCTCGACCTAAGTGGGTTGGGCACCTAAATAGATGATCTTAAGGGCCTCCCGAGCTATTGGGCACAGGAGGTGTGCGGCCTAATATGAATAATTAACCTGGGCCCGTGTGTTAATTAGAGTTTTAGCGTGGCTTGATACATACGCAACCCTAATTGCCAAACCTATAAATATGGTACAAAAAAAACCGTACGCCTCGGTTAGAATTTTAATACACGCACTTTATATACACCGTTCCATTTTATATTTTCTCTCTAAGAGCGATCCCGACTTGAGCGTCGGAGTGGGTATGCTTAGGAAAACCCTTCCTACCTTCCTTCTAATGGTGGTTTTTGCGGTCTCGGTCAATCGCGCGATCGGAGTTTGATTTTATTGAGCGGGGGCATTCCTGACCGACCAACTACAAATTACAAAAACGCATTAAACAAAAACGGTATTTAGTGATAAAATATAACGTTGACACGACTGTGACAAGAAAATTTTCGAGTAACTTGAGGGTGAATATACTTTCCTTGAAATGATAAATGCCCTCGCTGTAAATTTTCTTATGGGTTGAATGTCAATCACTTCTATAGGACAAAATAAGTCACTCGAAACCCATGAATGACAATTTTGAGAAATTTCTCCAAGAATTGAAAAAGTAGACCTTCAAAAGTACGTAGAAATATGAAGATGAAAGTCATGGATTAATGAATTATGACTTTGGCCTTGTAAATTTATAAAAAGAATTACATTATTGTCCGAATCCTTGAAATGTTTGTGTAAAAGATTATTTTCAAATATTACAATGTTTTGAAACAAACGAATAACTATATAAAACTCTTTAGAAAAATTCATGAGTCGCAACCTCACATGATACACACACGTGCCATGTCGCCAAGTGCCAAGTGCATTTATATATATATATATATATATATAGGGATTGGATCAAATGAGACAGGGGTCTCTGTGTAAGACAATGTGTACTAATCCTAACCATTTATTTGTCAAAATCAATGAATGTGATTATTTCAAATTTTTAATTATTTGATTATTTATTTCTCTTCATTACAGGTATTTTAGAATTTTCATTATTTGGCAGTTTTTTTTTTTTTTTGAAATGTGTCTGTTCACTTCCTTGATTTAAGGGGTTGGACATCTTTGAGATCTCCCGCTATTCAGTTATTTTACATATGCATCATATTGACTTTGGATATGCTATGTGTTTTTTTTATGTATGCCCCAAAATGAACGTAATTCTGCAGTAAGTTTTCACAATATAAGCAATATATGTATTTGAATATGCAATTAATTCAAACTAAATATGCATTATATCGAGCATTATTCAATAACTATGTATTGTGTTACAGTTATATATGTATCAAACAAGAAATAATTATGCATCAAACAATAACTAACTACGAATTGTCTCATAATTATATATGCATCAAATAACAACTAACTATGTGTTGCCTCATAACTATATATGCATCAAACAAAAATTAACTTAACATTATCTTATTACTACCTATGGACCAAATAAAATGTTGGGAAATTATGTAATAGATTTTGATGATGCCATGTAAAACTTAGATTAGGAAGTTGACACCCCAATTCAATTGTAAATCAACTTGTAATAGATAGGACTTGTTATAAGCTGAGTAAAAGCAACCAAGTTGAAGAAACTTCGACCAAGATTGAAGAAAGACCAACTTGTATGGAAGGTTTGAGTGAAGTGTAGAGTGTTTGATAAATGGTTTTATCATGATTTTGATGATTTTATTTTTATACCAAAACAATGTTTTTAAAGGTTGTCCAAATACTCCTAAATGATTTAAAATGGTTTTAATATTTTCCGGAGTAATTCTTCAAGTTTTATTTTCGACAAAATTGGACAACTCTTTTAATGATTTTTTGTTAATGTTTTTTTACACCAAAACAATGTTTCTAAATGTTGTCCTAATACTCCCGATCGGTCTAAAATGTTTTCACTATTTTTCTGAGTATTTCTTGAAGTTTATTTTCGATATAAAATTGGACAACACTTTTGTTTTGTCAACCTATCGCCGTATAGGGCAACCCATACCGAAAGTTGAGGAAAACAAAAAACTTCATGTTTGCGAAAAATGGTCGGGGGCAACCGGTCGCCCTATAGGGCAACTTTGTCTGCCGGCCCGCCTATAGGAGAGAACGGTACACTGGGAGTAAAAATTGAAATAGAATGTCCGCCTTCGTTTTTGAGGTTGTGCGACCAGGTTGAAGTCGAGGATGACCGGTCAAACCCTACGTCGACCGATCGCCTGTGTAAATGTGTATTCTCATTTTCAAACATCTTTTTGTCTTGCGACCGATCACCTTAAGTTTGACAACAAAAATGTAACCGTTGTGCGGCAGAGACATCTTTTTCTTAATTTGTGGGATTTATTTCTAACTATGACTCTTTTCTTCAATTGTCTTGCAATTTTTTACAAATTCATGTCCCCAAGAGGAGCCTATCATGTACAAGACATCTTCTATAAATAGAGGAAGAATTGAAGCAACACAACAAGAGAAAAACTACAACACAACAAGATACACTCAATAATACACTTGTTCTTACATTGTCTTATTTCTTGTTGTAATTTGCCTAGCTATTCACTTTCACATCCTTGAGGTCTAGGCTATTCTTGATTACACTTGCACTCAATTGTATAATTCATTATCGAGTTGTAATCTTGAATTTTTGGGTTATCATTCAACACAAGATATCCTTGTGAGTGTTCTTGTGGTAAGAACACACTTGGGTGATCTAGGTGTTAGGTGTGAGAAGATTGTGGTAATCTTCTTGTTGAGGTGTTGAAGAATTTGGTATTCTTCAAGGTTGAAGATTGTGGTAATCTTCACAAGGTGCCGTTGGAGATTGTGGTAATCTTCAAGTAAGATTGTGGTAATCTTCACAAGGTGCCGTTGGAGATTGTGGTAATCTTCAAGTGAGATTGTGGTAATCTCAAAGGTGGTGTTAAAGAAGAGTGTGGTGCTCTTCAAGGTGTTGTTGTAAGTTGGTGTTGTATTAATTTTTGGTAAATTAATAAAATCTTTTTTCTCTTTGAAATCCATCCCGGATATATTGGGGTGGTAGAGGATTAGGCCCTAGGTGGGTTGAACCTCTATAAATCGACGTGTGTTGTTTACATTCCGCATATTTATTTTTGTCTTTGAGCATTCGGTTCGAAAAAGAGGGTAAAAACGAAAAGATGGAGATAATCTATTCACCCCCCTCTAGATTATCGTTGCAGCTTGGACTTACAAGTGGTATCAGAGCCAAACTCTTTGGCAAGCTTGTTTCACATCACGAGTGGAGAGAAATGATCGTCGGCTACGAACGAAGCTTATCTATCCGCACCTCCACCACCAAGCCACCACTATTTGATTCCAAAAATTTTATTTTTTGGAAAGAAAGAATGGAATGCTATTTACAAGGTTGCGGGTTTGACATTTGGAACACCGTCATAAATGGAGAATCCATTCCGATGAAAGATACACCACACACCTCCAAAGGCTTCAAAGAGCTCAATGATGAAGAGAAGAAAATCATCTCCTTAAACGGTAAAGCTCTCAATATTTTGTATTGTTCATTTACTAATTTGGAATATGAACATATTGTAGGAATTCGATCGGCACATGAAGTATGGCAAAAATTAGAAGCTATCTATGGAGTATTTGCAAATGAAAGGAGTCAAACAAAAGCATCTACTTCTCAAAGGAGTACAAGTTCAAATCTAAGGAACAAGCCTCTTACAACTTCAAACCATGAAGTAGTCGAACAATGTTTTATGGGTATCGAAAAAGAAAACGAGGTATGTCTTAAACCATCTACTTCTTATGATATTGTTATTCAAAATGATTATAGCGATTTGCAAAATGATTTTGATGATCTTCAAAATGAATTCCAAAATTTACTTGTTAAGTACAAAAATTTGAAAAAGGAATTCAATATTTTGAAAAATGATAAGGATAGTTTATTTACTTCCTATGAATCACTATCATGTGCTCACACCACCACACTTGATAAGGTGAGAAAACTCGAGAAAGAAAATAGTACTCTTGTTGAAGATTTGAATTGCATAAAAAATGATTTATTAAAATACAACTTGAGTACCAATAAAAAGACCAATATTGTTGATGTTCATAATTGTGATAAAAGACTTGATCATAAGCCTAATGTTGTTAATCATATGAAAAAGAATCAAGTCCCTATGCATATTGGTCATTATGCTCCTAGATTTATTACTTGCTTTTATTGCGGTAAAAAGGGTCATACGGTAAAAACTTGTCGAGCTAGAAATAGCTCTAATTATTGTTGGAGACCTAAACGTCTCAAGACTAATCCCAAAGGACCCAAACACTTGAGGGTACCACAAAATAATTTCTTGATAGGTACCCGGCGAAATAATAATCGGAGAAAATTCATACCGCCAAGAAGACATCAAATGACCAATTCATTTGATCAAAGGAGAAAACATTTTCAACAAAGCCAATTTCCAAGAAGAGGATATAATAAAAAATGGGAAGAACACAATCCTTGGAAATGGCAAAAACATCATACAAGATGATTTTCCAAGAGAAAGACACCTTCAAAAATGGGAAGGCCACAATGCTTGGAAATGGAGCAATTGGAGAAACTATCATCAACAAGAAGATTTTCAAAAGGGAAGATACCATCAACAATGGGAACGGCACAACCCATGGAAATGGCGTAATTGGTAACCCGTATCTCCCTAGTTAAATATGCATTTTATTTTGTTATTATGCATGCTTCTATTTGTGTCTTAATTGCAAAATGAGTTTTTAAGTATTTATTTTTTTAATTAAGGTCTTCAATATATATTTGTGCTTTTAAAATATTTTTGAAAAAGAAGACCTTATATGATGTTTTTAAAACTCTTGTGCATTTTTGTAGACTAAAGTGTGTTATCATCTCTTATGGATTTTTATGGCATGAACTTACTTGTGATATCTCTTAGCCTACACTTTTATCATTATGATTTGTGCTAGATTTGTTTTATGAATTGTGTAGGATTTACATATGGACATTTACGTCATTATTTGTCAAGAGAGGGATTAATTATCGAGGTACGTTTACTTGTGTTATTCTTATTCTTATAGACTCGATATATGTATTGCCATGTGCCTATGTGCTTGTTTTTCATAGTATTTCATACAAGTGGCATTAAGAGGATTTTTAGATTCTTTGAAAGACACTATTCGATATTGATTGCACATATTTGCTTTGTCAACTCTTGTTCTAATACTTCTTTTAAATGAGGTCTCTACTATATGCTATCGGATTTTCAAATTTCAAAAGAGACCTTTTGTAGTTTTCTTAAGCTTATTTGAACTTGCATGATTTATTAGACTCTTGATGATCTTCTAAATGCATAGTATATGTTTCTTGCTTCATGGTCTACATATATAGTGTCTATTTCTACTATGCTCTTATGCAAGATATTTTTGTGATTGATGATTGAGGCATGTTCTTACACTTGGGCTATTTTTTCTTGCTTATATAAGCGATGCCGGTAATGAGTTTGTCAAGTTGTGTAGATGAGAAATGAAGTACTCCAAATATTGTTACCTCAAAATATTTGGATGTAAATGTTCTATTATGAACACCTTAGATCAATTGGATGCCCTATGATGATAGTAATGAAGAAGACAAAAAAGGGTATTCCGGAACAAACTCGATGACCAAGGCAACATTGGTCGAACTAAGGCAAGGTTAGTAGCTCGAAGGTATTTTTAAGAAGAAGGTATTGATTTTGATGTAATATTTGCACTTTACTTGCCCATTCTTGTTTTAAGAAAATTTCAAGCTTTACCAAATGGATGTTAAATCCAATTTTCTAAATGGTTTCATTCAAATAGAAGTCTATCGGAGTTTAAAATTTTAGGCCAAATGATTTTTATAAAAGGTCTTGTACGGTTGAGTATCCCGTATATGATTTGATAGACTTAGCTATTTTTGCAAAATGATTTTACAAAAGGTAAAGTTGATACTACACTTCTTGTTTTGAAAAAGGGCAAGGTTGTTTACTTGTGCAAATTTATATTGATAATATTTATGGTGCTACTAATGAATATTTGTGCAAGATGTCTTTCTAAGTTGATACTAGGTGAGCTTGAGATGAGCATAATGGGGGAGTTCAATTTCTTGCTTGGACTACTAATTATTCAATGCCAAGAAGATGATTATATTTCAAAATAACTCTTGAAGGAGTTAAACATTGAAGAAAGAAGATCCATTTCAACCTATATGGCTACAAATGTGAAAATTGACAAAAGGTTGAAGTAGGCATGTTAATTGACAAACAAGTTCGAGGTACGTTTCTCTTTTATTATTTCCATAGACTCGACATTTTATATGCCTTATGTCTATATGCTCGACTTCAAAAACTATCCCAACGAATCTCATTAAAGTGCCGTTAAAAAAATTTTTCAAACACTTAGGCATTTTTTCTTATGACTTGTTGTATCCAAAGTCTTAAAACGTTATTATTTTTTTTTTCGGGATAACAAGTCCGGTGATAATATTTTTTAAATATGGTTCGTCATATTCAAACTAAATATATTGAGATTCGATAATTTTTTCAAAGGGATTACATGTTTAACAAAAACTTGAGATGTGTTTAATTCCGTCTCAAGTATAACTCGCGGACTTTTTTAATCGCTCACCGCCGAGTATTTTACCTCATTTCGAGCTTGACTATGACATAATGTATATTGAATGAGGTCTATGTTTGCATTTTGCACGTTTTTAAAACATAGGGGTGAAAAATCGATTTTTTTTTGTTCAAACTTCGGTTTTTTGCAAAACGAAATGGACAGTGGGCTGACTGGAGGAGGGCCAATCGGTCGACCATCACCTCGACCGGTCGCCCATACCTCCGACCGTTCGCCCACTGTTGTTTGTTGGATTAAAACATCTTTGTTCCTATACTTAGCCATTTTGGCCCCTCCAACTCTATTTTCGTCCCCTTTGCAAATTTCACACACAACTCACTTCAAATGAGTTTTGTAGCATATATTACATATGTTGGGGAGTATAAGGCTCAATTATCATCATCGCTCATCTTTACCGTTCGAATGGTAAGAATTCTACTTCTTTAGCTCAATTGGGTTGAACCCTTGAGAACTTGGTTTAAATGTCAAATTCTTGATGCTAATTGTATATGTTTGAGATGAGCTTATTGATTGTTGATGAATGATATTTATTAATTGCATTTGGTGATGAAAAACTTGGCTTGTTTTCTTTTACAAGGGCTATATATGTCTTTTTCAATTTTTGACGCCCGCCAAGTGTTCGATAAAACGTTTCAATGAAAAATTCATCACCTACATGATTCTCTCGTTTTCAAAAGTCTTATATATTTATGGAGATCATGTTTTGCTTATCAAATGAGTTTTCATAAGCTTCTTCAAGTCGTATGATTCGACTTTTCCCTCCTATTTGGTTTATAAGCTTCAATGTTCAAATAGCTCGGTACATCGGTTTAGTTGCGCACTTTGATATGAATATATGATGTATTTATCGTGCTAACATTCTTTTTGATGATTCCAAAGGGGGAGAAACAGGTTATGAGCTCTTTAGCTCAAAGAAGCTAAGATAAGCTCAAACGAAAAGAAGCTATAAGCTATGGCTTGATAAAGCCATAAGTTGTGCATTATACTTAGTCCAACTGATGTATGATGGACTTATATACTTGTCTAATGATGTTTTGTTGATAGGGGGAGCTTATAAGCTCTTGAACCTAAGATCAATATGTAAAAGCTAAGCTTTTAGCTTGTGGTTGATTGCTTTTACATTACTCTTGTTGTGCATATTGATAGGTGGAGCTTTTGCTATATATGTTTGAATATCTCTACTCCCATCCTTATGTTTATATTGCGTGGAATGTTGTCGCTCACAACGGATAGCTCTTTTTAACCGGTAAAATTGTTTTGTTTTCAAAATTGACCTCGTTAAAATTGTTTTGGTTTGTAATCATCAAAAGGGGGAGATTGTTTGATAAATGGTTTATCATGATTTTGATGATTTTGTTTTTATACCAAAACAATGTTTTTAAAGGTTGTCCAAATACTCCTAAATGATTTAAAATGGTTTTATGATTTTCCGGAGTAATTCTTCAAGTTTTATTTTCGACAAAATTGGACAACTCTTTTAATGATTTTTTGTTAATGTTTTTTTACACCAAAACAATGTTTCTAAATGTTGTCCTAATACTCCCGATCGGTCTAAAATGTTTTCACTATTTTTCGGAGTATTTCTTGAAGTTTATTTTCGATATAAAATTGGACAACACTTTTGTTTTGAGGTCAACCGGTCGCCGTATAGGGCAACCCGTACCTGAAAGTTGAGGAAAACAGAAAACTTCATGTTGGCAGAAAATGGTCAGGGCAACCGGTCGCCCTATAGGGCAACCGATGCCGTCGAATCGACCTCGCCGCCTATAGGAGACCGGTGCACTGGGAGTAAAAATTGAAACAGAATGCGCCCCGTTTTTGAGGTTGTGCGACCGGTTGAAGTCGAGGACGACCGATCGAACCCTACGTCGACGGTCGCCCTATGTAAATGTGTATTCTCATTTTCAAACATCTATTTGTCTTGCGACGGTCCCCTTAAGTTTGACAACAAAAATGTAATCGTTGTGCAGCAGACATCTTTTCCTTAATTTGTGGGATTTATTTCTAACAACTCTTTTCTTCAATTGTCTTGCAATTTTTTACAGAATTCATGTCCCCAAGAGGAGCCTATCATGTACAAGACATCTTCTATAAATAGAGGAAGAATTGAAGCAAGACAACAAGAGAAAAACTACAACACAACAAGATACACTCAAGAATACACTTGTTCTAACATTGTCTTATTTCTTGTTATAATTTGCCTAGCTATTCACTTTCACATCCTTGAGGTCTAGGCTATTCTTGATTACACTTGCACTCAATTCTATAATTCATTATCGAGTTACAATCTTGAATTTTTGGGTTATCATTCAACACAAGATATCCTTGTGAGTGTTCTTGTGGTAAGAACACACTTGGGTGATCTAGGTGTTAGGTGTGAAAGATTGTGGTAATCTTCTTGTTGAGGTGTTGAAGAATTTGGTATTCTTCAAGGTTGAAGATTGTGGTAATCTTCACAAGGTGCCGTTGGAGATTGTGGTAATCTTCAAGTAAGATTGTAGTAATCTTCACAAGGTGCCGTTGGAGATTGTGGTAATCTTCAAGTGAGATTGTGGTAATCTCAAAGGTGGTGTTGAAGAAGAGTGTGGTGCTCTTCAAGGTGTTCTTGTAAGTTGGTGTTGTATTAATTTTTGGTAAATTAATAAAATCTTTTTCTTTTTTGAAATCCATCCCGGATATCTTTGGGGTGGTAGAGGATTAGGCCCTAGTGGGTTGAACCTCTATAAATCGGCGTGTGTTGTTTACATTCCGCACCTTTATTTTTGTCTTTGAGCATTCGGTTCGAAAAAGAGGGTAAAAACGAAAAGATGGAGATAATCTATTCACCCCCTCTAGATTATCGTAGCGCTTGGACTTACATAGAAAGTATCAGTCAAGTGATGAGAAAAATTGTCTCGGTCGGTGGTGACAACGAGTCATTCAAGATTAGTAGAGTTGGTATCGAAAAGGATTATGCGTGAAAGGATCAAAGAAAGTCAAGAGATCATTGTCAAAGCAAAGTCAAATGTTTCTTTGGAAATAGGCATGTGTCGGTTTGCCTACCTTAAAGTTATTTTCTTTGAAAGAGTGCAAAAACAAGGAGCCAATGAGATGTACAAAATCCTGCGAGTTTAAGGAAAGGTTGCGAGCATTAAGTTCAAGGTACAATCTGCATTAAAGCTGCAAAACAAGACAAGCCAACAACCATGGAGTGGAGTTTCCAAATGCATCTATCTCTTTATCGGATACATTTTCAAACTGCCATTATAAAATGCTGAGGATTTTAAGAGAGAATATACTTATGCAATCTAAGACACACAAGAGAAATCAAGCAATCAAAGCATAAACTCTCTCAAGCATTCAAATCATATCCTCATGCCTAAACTTGAAGGAAGTCGATCCAACACATTCAGTGAAGGAAAGACAACTTCAATTTGTTGAAGAGAAAAAACTAAAGAACAAAGTGGTCTCGCACACGAGGTTGAAGGAGGTGTAGTAAGGTTTCAGATTGAACCAGAGGCTTTAAACTCGTTGGAGGGCTGTGTAAACAAATCCAAGAGTTTGAAGGAGCTAAAGTAGCAAGACAACCATCTTGTGAAGAAGCCGAGTCCCAAGAGAAGCCAGGTTGTGATCAAGGCTGTCTCGAACTGACATCCTTTTGTAACAGAGTCAAGTTACTTAGTGGAATTCCTCCAGGAGTTGGAGAAGAGTGGATTAGAGGAATTACCCCATCCTCGAACCACTATAAAATTTCTTGTGTATTTTACATTCAGCATACTTACTTTCTTGTACACTATTAAAAACTAAGGATGAAAGTCTTCCGCTGTTAAAAACTAAGTCTACTGAATATTTAAAGAGTTAACTAAATCAGCCGAGTTATATATCAACAACTCAGTCGAGTCTGTTGAGTGGCTAACTCTGTTGTGTAAGTAAACTAAGTTGTCCACCAAGGACCCAGCTGACTTAAGTCTACTCTGTATTTATAAAAAGTACTAAAATCGAAAAGTTGGTAAAGTCTATTCAACCCGTCTCCCCTCTTCTAGACTTTACTTATCACCCATTGGGACCTATATAAAATATGAATTTGCAGTATATTATAATCATGTATGCATTAAACAACAACTAAGCGTGCGATTAATCGATAACTATCTATGTGATATATTTATTCTAAATATGCACTAGAGTCACAATAATTATGTTATGCATTAGTGGTGGGTTTATGAGAGAGATATATTTGATTGTGGGATTTGATGGCGATTTTTGTCGAATTGATGTGAGGCCCCAGATTATTCAACTGTAGACGACACGATCACGTATATTTTCCGATATAATATTTAATATTCCAATAATTTATTCTCATACTACTATTTATTTTGCATAACATATTTTGTTATCGGCTTTAGCGTTACTTAAAAGATACACTATGAGAGAAAACTACAACACAACAAGTATCAATCATCTCCTAAGTACAACACAAGATATAAATAGAGGAAGATTTGAAGCACAACAATATGAGAGAAAACTACAACACAACAAGATACACTCAAGAATACACTTGTTCTTACATTGTCTTATTTCTTGTTGTAATTTGCCTAGCTATTCACTTTCACATTCTTGAGGTCTAGGCTATTCTTGATTACACTTGCACTCTATTGTATTATCAATTATCGAGTTGTAATCTTGAATTTGTGGTCGTCATTCAAACACAAGATATCCTTGTGAGTGTTCTTGTGGTAAAAACACACTTGGGTGAACTAGGTGTTAGGTGCAAGAAGATTGTGGTAATCTTCTTGTTGAGGTGTTGAAGAGTGTGATGCTCTTCAAGGGTGAAGATTGTGGTAATCTTCACAAGGTGCCGTTGAAGATTGTGGTAATCTTCAAGAAGAGATTGTGGTAATCTCAAGGGTGGTGTTGAAGAAGAGTGTGGTGCTCTTCAAGGTGTTGATGTAAGATCTTGTTGTAATAATTTTGGTAATTATTAATAAAATCTTTTTCTTTTTTCGAAACCCATCCCTGGATATCTTTGGGGTGGTAGAGCACGTAGTCCCTAGGTGGGGTGAAGCTCTATAAATCGACGTGTGTTGTTTACATTCCGCACCTTTATTATTGTCTTTGAGCATTCGGTTCGAAAAAGAGGGCGAAATCGAAAAGATGGAGATAATCTATTCACCCCCCCTCTAGATTATCGTAGCCGCTTGGACTATATTTGGAATTATATTATTTGAATTATATTTGGAATTCGATGACTATTATCTATTTTCATCTTGATTTAAAAAAGTATTATTTAAAAATCTATTCTTTAGTATTTGAAATATAAAATGTCTTTGTCGCAAAAGCTCATTTAGTAAAATTCTATTTTCGGAAAAACTCAATTAGATGACTTATTATATAAGTGATTATGAGACTCATAAGTGATTGTGGGATATATTATTAATGTTGGGATTTGATATTTTACACCAATTATCATCAATTTTGGGACAAAAGAATAATATAAATATCATTGTACAAGACATGAAGTGGACAACCATGGTGTATTTTTGGTGTAGAAATATCTCTCCATCCTTATACATATACACTATATTATACTATACATATACCAAGTATTATGCCAAGTATATACTATGTATTCTACATATTTTATTACATCTTCTACTAAGTCCTCATATTCTCCCACTACACATACATTCCCCTCAAAGTTTCCAACACCCCACTCTTCAATCTCACCCACACAAAAATCCTCCTTCTCCATCTTATTTTCGGCCATATGCATTGTGAGGGAGATACAATTTCATTTTTTCATCCTACATCATTCTCTCAACTTCTCCAACACTTCTTATTTCCAACACCCTTCATCTCCAAGCACTTAGACTAAGAAATACAAGAAATCCTTCCATTTCTCCCCATAAGGTCGAATACTACAAGTCATAAGAAAAGAGAATTTTGCTTCTTTCATCTTTATCTTGTTCTCTTGAAATTTCAAGCCTGATCCTTTATCTTCTAACCTTGTTGAATTCTTTATTTTTGAGGTATTCCTAGATGTTGTCTTCTTGAAGAAATTAAGGAAGAACAAGACTTGAGTTTAGAGGTGAACAATGACTTCAAGACAACTCTATAAAATTAAGAAATCAAGTTAAGAATTGTGGTTTAGTACTACCTCTTTCTTTCATCTTTTAATTTCCAAATTTTAACACCAAAAAAATATGATTTTAGTATCGAATAGGGGCTGACTTTATAGGTTAGAACCAAGAGCTTGAAGGTGCAAAGAAAAGACTCCATTCTAGGTTCTACTTGTAAGACTACACAAGGTAAGTGTAGATTTCTTGACCTTTGTTCTAACTCCTTCTTTCTTACCTCCAATCTTCCAAATGCTAACTTAAATTCTTGAAAATTTGACACTTAGGGACTGCTTTGAGGTGTAGTGGTCGATTTCAAGGAGTTAGAAGGGAAGTATCATCTCTAGACTCATTAACAAGAACTATCAAAGGTGGGTGGGAAATCTTTTAGAAAAACTCAAGTATTTTGTAAAAATTAGCATGTAGTAGTTTGAAACTTGAATGATCTTATATGAATATGTATTGTATGTGTATTTTAAGTATCTATGTCGAACATTTTCATCAAAGTATGCTTGTTGTTCAATATTTTGCAAAAATAGATGCATGCATGTACAATTTATGAAATTCTTGATGAATTTTTGAATGATATGTTAATGCTTGTTTATGTACTTGAACTTTCATTTTACTTTTGATTTATATTCTGGAAAACTTGAAAATATATGAAAAATTTAGCTATTGGACCTAGTATGCGAATTTTGCAAAGTTGGAGGACTAAATTGCAAATTTTAAAACTGAAAAAGGGGACTTCTGTAAATTTCGAAAATTCGAAGTGTACTAAACTAAAAATGTTACAGTTTAAGATAATAACAAAAGTTTAAAGGCTTTGAGTCAAGAAAACCAACCCTTGAAAGTCTAAGTACTCAAATAAGAAATTTTGAAAGTTTAAGGACCAAAAATGGAATTTTCAAAATTGTTCTGGTACTTTTCTGTGAAACTAGAAAATTTTGACTTATTTTAACTGAAAAACTTATATTTTGAGTAAATTCCAAAAGTCAAAGTATTTTTTTAGTAAAGAAAAGCAATTTTTGAAACTTTAAGGACTAAAGTGTAAAAATTCCAACACTCAAGGGCCAAAATGAAATTCTCGAAAATAATAAAGTCCATGTACCAGGAAAATCACTTAATATTAATTTTATAATATTTTGAACCCATGATTCAAGTTTCATAACAAACAGACCTCAAATAAGCCCTTAAGGACAAAATTGAAAATTGGACTAGAAATGGAATTTTTAAAAGTTAAGGGACTTAAACTGAGATTTTTTCAAAACTGCTTTTGCCCCAATATTCTCCTGTCCTAAGTGATATTTGAAGTTATAATCACATCAAAAGCCCTTCCGATTAGTTAAATCCAAATATTTTAAGTTCGGGGCCAAAAATGACAATTTTGATAAAAAAAAGAGACCAACTGAAATTTTCTTAAAATTCGACCCAAAACTCTTTGAAAAATGGATTCTCTAGAAAATTTGGAGAATTTAGAAACTAACCTTATATTTTTCCGAGGTCGAGACCAAAACTTACTCGATTTCAAACTCGATAAATACTAGTTTTCCAAAACGACTCTTGAAAATTTTCTTTTATCCGGGACCCTAAATAAATTATTTTCCATGTTGTAATCCTGAAATTGACTTAGTTAAATTTTAATTATATATTATTAGTTTTCTCAAAAATTTCCGGACCTTGAACTCCTTACCCGATTCTTATGCATTACGCGCGTGACTTCCATCGCCTTATAACAATTCGAACTTTCAATGGGGTTGAGACCTCATGCATAATATACCAAGTCCACCAAATCATTCGAAGCATGGATTATCCTTAGATAATTAGCTTCATTTAGCATATTCTTGTTTGATAAATGGTTTTATCATGATTTTGATGATTTTGTTTTTATACCAAAACAATGTTTTTAAAGGTTGTCCAAATACTCTAAATGATTTAAAATGGTTTTAATATTTTCCGGAGTATTTCCTCAAGTTATTTTCGACCATATTGGACAACACATTTAAGGATTTTTATGTCAATGGGTTTTACATTGAAACTATGTTTCTAAATGTTGTCTAATACTCCCGATCGGTCTAAAATGTTTTCACTATTTTTGGAGTATTTCTTGAAGTTTATTTTCGATATAAAATTGGACAACACTTTTGTTTTGAGGTCAGCGGTCGTAGTATGGGGCAACCCGTACACGAAAGTTGAGGAAAAGCGAGAAAACTTCATGTTTGCGAGAAAATGGTCGAGGGCAGACAATGGTAATGGTCGAACATGTCGTCATAGAACGCCGTACACAGGAGCAAAAATTGAAAGCAGAACTCTTGCCCTTTTTTTTTAGTTTGTGCGACGGTTGGAGTCGGCGTCGGCCGGTCGAGTAGGCGTCGACCGGTGCCACTGTGTTCTTTTTCTTTGTGCTATTTTCAAGCGTCTATTTAAACCGACGTCATGCTCTATGGTTTGACAACAAAATTCTAACCGTTGTGCGTGACGACTTTTCCCTAAATTGTGGGATTGATTTCTAACAGCTATAATCTTGATTTTAATTGCAATTTTTTGTAGATATCAGATTCCAAGAGGAGCCTATCAAGTATCAATCATCTCCTATAAATAGAGGAAGATTTGAAGCACAACAATATGAGAGAAAACTACAACACAACAAGATACACTCAAGAATACAATTGTTCTTACATTGTCTTATTTTTTGTTGTAATTTGCCTAGCTATTCACTTTCACATTCTTGAGGTCTAGGCTATTCTTGATTACACTTGCACTCTATTGTATTATCAATTATCGAGTTGTAATCTTGAATTTGTGATGGTAAATCATTCAAACCACAAGATATCCTTGTGAGTGTTCTTGTGGTAAGAACACACTTGGGTGAACTAGGTGTTAGGTGCGAAGATTGTGGTAATCTTCTTGTTGAGGTGTTGAAGAGTGTGGTGCTCTTCAAGGGTGAAGATTGTGGTAATCTTCACAAGGTGCCGTTGAAGATTGTGGTAATCTTCAAGAAGAGATTGTGGTAATCTCAAGGGTGGTGTTGAAGAAGAGTGTGGTGCTCTTCAAGGTGTTGGTGTAAGATTTTTGTTGTAATAATTTTGGTAATTATTAATAAAATCTTTTTCTTTTTGAAACCCATCCCGGATATCTTGGGGTGGTAGAGCACGTAGTCCTAGGTGGGGTGAAGCTCTATAAATCGGCGTGTGTTGTTTACATTCCGCACCTTTATTATTGTCTTTGAGCATTCGGTTCAAAAAGAGGCGAAATCGAAAAGATGGAGATAATCTATTCACCCCCTCTAGATTATCGTAGCCGCTTGGACTTACAAGTGGTATCGAGCTAAACTCTTTGGCAAGCTCGTTTCACATCGCGGTGAAGAGAGAACGATCGTCGGCTCTGACGAAGCTCATCTTCTTGGCACCTCCACCACCAAGCCACCACTATTTGATTCCAAAAATTTTACATTTTGGAAAGAAAGAATGGAATGCTATTTACAAAGTTGCGGGTTCGATATTTGGAACACCGTCATCAATGGAGAATCCATTCCGACGAAGAACACACCACACACCTCTAAAGGCTTCAAAGAGCTCAATGATGAAGAGAATAGAATCATCTCCTTAAATGGTAAAGCTCTTAATATTTTACATTGTTCACTTACCACTTTGGAATTTGATCATGTTGTAGGTATTCGATCGGCAGATGAAGTATGACAAAAATTAGAAGCCATCTATGAAGTATATGCAAATAAAAAGAGCAACTCAAAAGCATCTACTTCTCAAATGGATACAACATCAAATCAACAATATGGGATGAGCCTCTTACAAATTAGATGATGAAGTCGAAAAATGTCTTATGGGCTTGAAGAAGAAAACAAGGTAAGTTCTAAACCTTCTACCTCTTATGATAATGATTATAGTGATTTGCAAAATGATTATGATGAACTTCAAAATGAATTCAAAGATTGCTTGTTAAATACAAAAATTTGAAAAAGGAATTCATTGTTTTGAAAAATGATAAGGATAGTTTATTTACTTCCTATGAATCACTATCATGTGCTCACACCACCATACTTGACAAGGTTAGAAACCTTGAGAAAGAAAATAGTACTCTTTTTGAAAGCATGAAAAAGGATTCATTAAAATCAACTTAGTCATAGATAGAATAACCATATTGTTGATTGTTGTGATAATTGAAACTAGAACTTGATCATAAGCCTAAGAGTGTAAATCACATGAAAAAGAATCAAGTCTCTAAGCACGTTGGCCATTATGCTCCTAGAATTATTCATGCTTTTATTGCGGTAAAAGGGTCATACGGTAAATACTTGTCGGGCTAGAAATAGCTCTAATTATTGTTGGAGACCTAAAAGTCTCAAGACTAATCCCAAAGGACCCAAACACATGAGGTACCCCAAAACAATGTCATATTTGGTACCCGAAAATAATGATCGAAGAAAATTTATCATAAAAACATCAAATGACCGTTTCATTTGATCAAAAAGGATAAACTATTTTAATAAAGCCATCTCGAAGAGGATATAATCAAAAATGGGAAGAACACAATCCTTGGAAATGGCAAAGACATCATCAACAAGATGATTTTCAAAGAAGAAGATTTTCAACAATGGGAAGGCAACAAACCTTGGAAATGGAGTAATCAAAGTCATCATCAACAAAGTGACTTCTCAAAGGGAAGATTTCATCAACAATGGGAACGGCACAACCCGTTGAAATGGCGTAATGGTAACCCGTATCTCCCTAGTTAAATATGCATTTTATTTTGTTATTATGCATTATTTTATTTGTGTCTTAATTGCAAAATGAGTTTTCAAGTATTTTTTTTTATTAAGGTCTTCAATATATATTTGTGCTTTTAAAATATTTTTGAAAAAGAAGACACTTATATGATGTTTTAAAACTCTTGTGCATGTTTGTTGACTAAAGTGTGTTATCATCTCTTATGGATTTTTATGGCATGAGCTTACTTGTGATATCTCTTAGCCTACACTTTTATCATTATGATTTGTGCTAGATTTGTTTTAAGAATTGTGTAGGATTTACATATGGACATTTACGTCATTATTTGTCAAAAGGCATTAATTATCGATGTACGTTTACTTGTGTTATTCTTATTCTTATAGACTCGATATATGTATTGCCATGTGCCTATGTGCTTGTTTTTCATAGTATTTCACACAAGTGGCATTAAGAGGATTTTAGATTCTTTGAAAGACACTATTAATATTGATTGCACATATTTGCTTTGTCAACTCTTGTTCAAATACTTCTTTTAAATGAGGTCTCAACTATATGCTATCGGATTTTCAAATTTCAAAGAGACCTTTTATAGCTTTCTTAAGCTTATTTGAACTTGCATGATTTATTAGACTCTTGATGATATTCTAAATGCATAGTATGTGTTTCTTGCTTCATGGTCTATATATATAGTGTCTATTTCTACTATGCTCTTATGCAAATATTTTGTGATTGATGATTGAGGCATGTTTTTACACTTGGGCTATTTTCTCTTGCTTATATAAGCGATGCCGTTAATGAGTTTGTTAAGTTGTGTAGATAAGAAATTAAATACTCCAAATATTAGTTACCTCAAAATATTTGGATGTAAATGTTCTATTATGAACACCTTAGATCAATTGGATGCCCTATGATGATAGTGATGAAGAAGACAAAAAGGGTATTCGGAACAAACTTCGATGACCAAGGCAACATTGGTCGAACTAAGCGAGGTTAGTAGCTCGAAGGTATTTTCAAGAAGAAGGTAATTAATTTTGATGTAACATTTGCACTCATAGCACCTTGATAGCTATTTGCATTTTACTTGCCCATTCTTGTTTTAAGAAAATTTCAAGCTTTACCAAATGGATGTTAAATCCAATTTTCTAAATGGTTTTATTCAAATATAAGTCTATCGGAGTTTAAAATTTTTGGCCAAAAGGCATTGTACGGTTGATAGACTTAGCTATTTTTGCAAAATGATTTTACAACGGTAAAGTTGATCTTACATTTCTTGTTTTAAAAAAGGGCAAGGTTGGTTACTTGTGCAAATTTATGTTGATAATATTTATGGTGCTACTAATAAATATTTGTGCAAGATATTTTTAGTCGTCTGAGTGAACTAAGATGATCATGATGAGGGAAGCTCAAATTTGATCATTGGAATTCAAATTACTCAATGCCAAGAAGATGGTTATATTTCAAAAGAACTCTTGAAGGAGTTAGGCATTGAAGAAAGAAGAACTATCTCAACCTCTATGGCTAAAGATTGACAAAGGTTGAGAAAGGCATGTCGGTCGACAAACAAATTCGAGTATGTTTTCTTGTATTATTCCTATAGACTAGACATTCCATATGCCTTATGTCTATATGCTCGACTTCAAAAAAACTATCCCAACGAATCTCATTAAAGTGCCATTAAAAGAAATTTTCAAATATTTGAAAGGTACTTCTTCTTATGACTTGTTGTATCAAAGCTTTAAAAACGTTCTTATTTTTCGGGATAACAAGTTAGGTATCTATTATACGGTTATTAAAGTATTTAAAATTTGGTTAAGTAATAATTGAACTAAACATATTGAGATTCGATATATTTTTAAGGGATTGTGATTTTTAACAAAAACTTGAGATGTGTTTAATTCCATCTCAAGGATAACTACATGGACTTTTTGATCGTTAACCGCCGAGTATTTTACCTCATTTCGAGCTTGATCATGACATAATGTATATTGAATGAGGTCTACGTTTGCATTTTGCGTTTTTTAAAACCTAGGGGCGAAAAATCGGATTTTGGATCAAACTTGAATTTTGAGACGGGAACTCAAGCGATGGTGGTGAGCAAGGCCGACCAGGTCGCCCATACCGTCGGCCCATCGCCCTTGCCCATGACCAATTCGCCTAAAGGATTTTTTGGTTAAAAATGGTTACATTTTCCAGGACTTAGCATTTTTGGCTTTTTTGGTTCATTTTTCATCCCCTTTGCAAATTTCACACACAATTCACTTCAAATGAGTTTTGATGCATGAATTATATATTTTTAGGACTACCTGGCTCGGTTATCATCATTGATGCTCATCTTTACCCATCGAATGGTAAGAATTTCACTCTCTTTAAGCTCGATTGGATTGAACCCTTGAGTTTGTGGCTTATATGTATTTTTCTTGATGAAATTCATATATTTTTGTGATGAGCTTATTGATTGTTGACGAATGATATTTGTTATATTGCATTTGGTGATGAAAAACTTGGCTTGATTACATTTACAAGGGCTATATATATCATTTTCTAATTTTGGCCTTGCCAAGTGTTCGATAAAATGTTTCAATGAAAAATTCATCACCTACATGATTCTCTCGTTTTCAAAAAAGTCTTATATATTTATGGAGATCATGTTTTGCTTATCAAATGAGTTTTCATAAGCTTCTTCAAGTCGTATGATTCGACTTTTCCCTCTTATTTGGTTTATAAGCTTCAATGTTCAAATAGCTCGGTACATCGGTTTAGTTGCGCACTTTGATATGAATATATGATGTATTTATCGTGCTAACATTCTTTTTGATGATTCCAAGGGGAGAAACAAGTTATAAGCTCTTTAGCTCAAAAAGCTAAGATAAGCAACAAAAAGAAGCTACAAGCTATGGCTTCATAAAGCCGTAAGTTGTGGATCATATTTAGTCACTTGGTGCATTATGGTTATGTATGAATCATGGTCCATTGGTTGTAGTATGGACTTATATATGTTTCTAATGATGTCTCTTTGTGGGAGAGCTTTTAAGTTATTGATACTTAAGCTCAATATCGAAAAGCTAATATTTTAGCTTATGTTTAAGTTCTTCTATATAACTCTTGTTGTGCATGTTGATAGGGGAGCATTTGCTATATGTGTTTGAATATCTCTACTCCCATCCTTGTGTTTTTATTGCATGGAATGTTGTTTCTCACAACGGATAGTTCTCTTTAACTTAGGTAAAATTGTTTTGTTTTCAAAATCGACCTCGTTAAAATTGTTTTGGTTTGTAATCATCAAAAAGGGGAGATTGTTTGATAAATGGTTTTATCATGATTTTGATGATTTTGTTTTATACCAAAACAATATTTTAAAAGGTTGTCCAAATACTCTAAATGATTTAAAATGGTTTTAATATTTTCGGAGTATTTCCTCAAGTTTATTTTTCGACCATATTGGACAACACATTTAAGGATTTTTATGTCAATGGGTTTTACATTGAAACTATGTTTCTAAATGTTGTCTAATACTCCCGATCGGTCTAAAATGTTTTCACTATTTTTAGGAGTATTTCTTGAAGTTTATTTCGATATAAAATTGGACAACACTTTTGTTTTGAGGTCAGCCGTCGCCGTATAGGCAACCCGTGCACGAAAGTTGAGAAAAAGCGAGAAAACTTCATGTTTGCGAGAAAATGGTCGGAGACAGCAGTGCACATAGGCAACGGTGTCCGTCGGCAAATCGACCTATGAGGCGGCCGTGCAAAACAAAAATTAAAAGCGAACTCCACGCCCGTTTTTTTAGTTTGTGCGGCCGGTTGGGTCGGTCGATCGGTCGAGTAGACATCGGCCGGTCGCCTGTGTTCTTTTCTTCTTGCTATTTTCAAGCGTCTATTTACGTGCGGCCGTAGCCTATTGTTTAATGACAAAATTCTAACCGTTGTGCGTGACAACTTTTCCCTAAATTGTGTGATTGATTTCTAAACTATAATCTTGATTTTAATTGCAATTTTTTGTAGATATCGATTCCAAGAGGAGCCTATCAAGTATCAATCATCTCCATAAATAGAGGAAGATTTGAAGCACAACAATATGAGAAAAAACTACAACACAACAAGATACACTCGGGGAATACACTTGTTCTTACATTGTCTTATTTCTTATTGTAATTTGCCTAGCTATTCACTTTCACATTCTTGAGGTCTAGGCTATTCTTGATTACACTTGCACTCTAATGTATTATCAATTATCGAGTTGTAATCTTGAATTTGTGGTCGTCATTCAAACCTGAAGATATTCTTGTGAGTGTTCTTGTGGTAAGAACACACTTGGGTGAACTAGGTGTTAGGTGCAAGAAGATTGTGGTAATCTTCTTGTTGAGGTGTTGAAGAGTGTGGTGCTCTTCAAGGGTGAAGATTGTGGTAATCTTCACAAGGTGCCGTTGAAGATTGTGGTAATCTTCAAGAAGAGATTGTGGTAATCTCAAGGGTGGTGTTGAAGAAGAGTGTGTGTGCTCTTGAAGGTGTTGGTGTAAGATTTTGTTGTAATAATTTTGGTAATTATTAATAAAATCTTTTTCTTTTTCAGAAACCCATCCGGATATCTTGGGGTGGTAGAGCACGTAGTCACCTAGGTGGGGTGAAGCTCTATAAATCGGCGTGTGTTGTTTACATTCCGCACCTTTATTATTGTCTTTGAGCATTCGGTTCGAAAAAGAGCGAAATCGAAAGATGGAGATAATCTATTCACCCCCTCTAGATTATCGTAGCCGCTTGGACTATATTTGGAATTAGGCAAAATTGCTTTTTTGGTCCACTAAGTTGGCTCGTTTTCGCTTTTGGTCCATTAATTTTTATGGGTTGCGTTTGGCAACACTAACTTTTCTAAACACCACTGCACATTTAGTCGATTTCAAAATTTGGGGATATCTTATCCACTGAAATCTTTGACTTAGCGTAAAATTTCTTGAGTTGGACAAGATTACACCATGTTTGGACCACTTTTCACCAAAATTACTTTGTTTTTACCCTACTGTTTTTGGAGGGAATCCTTGGACTTTCCCTCAGCATTTATTCTACTAACCTTCAACAAAAATTACGCAGTCGGTTCAATCCTCCAAAAGCCTAATTTTTCTAAAAAAGCGATACATTGGAAAACTAAAAAACGAGCGAAATCGATTTATGAAATGGCCATTTGCCTGTCAATGGCGGTTTGAAGATGAAGCTAAGGCGACCGGAAAAAATCACCATTTGCCCCCTTTGCGATACGGTATGTGTATGAACATATTTTTTGACAACAAAATGTTTGTGTTGTTTTGTTAGTGTTTATGAACATATTTTATGTTATGGGGACCACAAATGCATGTGAATCGACCAAAAGTCGATTCTTTGTAGGGTTTTTAACATATTTTTAGAATGTGGTCCCCTAAATTTTATATATTGTCTTTACGATAGGGAATACGGTATTGGGTATTGGGTATTGGGTATTGTATTGCATTGTATTATTGTATGACATGGTGGAGTCTACCTGGTTCCCAAAAGTATGGTGTGCCTAGTAAAGTACACATTTCATTTTTGTGGTTATGAACTAAAATATTTTTTTTGTTTTTCAACAGATCAAAAAGTAAATATCTTCTGATTTGCCTTCAATTTGGGCAAATTTGATATTGGTGACTACGCATTGTATTTAGGGGGAAAGAATATGTGTTTGATTATTTTGAAGTAGACAAATATATTTGTTGATGGGTTTAAAAAGTGGCTGAAAGAGAAGGTATTAAACATCTATGAGACTTTACAAATGTTAAAAATGATGTGAAGTTCATTAGTAATGTGATGATCTAATTAGGATGTGTAAGTTAAAATTAAACACTCTTTTAGGGAGGTGAATATTTATATTGAGGACCAAGGGAATTTGCTTTTAAGTCAAGCCCCGATTCTTCTAAGCCTACAAGCTGATGTGGAAGTTGAAATTGAAAGAAGATTTTGGAATGATGGGGATGGGGATGAAGAGAAGCGATGGAAATGAGTCTAGTCACGATGATTTTGAAGAGAGCAATTATGATGATGATGAGGAGGAGGGTGAGTGTAATGATGATAAGTTGTTTAATGATAATGTAGATGTTGAGGTGAGTGGCTAGGAAATGATCATGATCTTGTTGGTGAACATGAGGAAGCGGGGACGGGGAATCGGGGAAGATGATGTAATGAATGAGTGAGGATGACTTAGATAGTGTGAAGGGTAGTGATGGTGAAGAAGAGAAACATAAGTTTCATGTGTTCAATCTGTTGAGCGTGGGATCCTACTTTCAAATTGGGCATGCTTTTTGCACCAAAAGCTGAGTTGGCTTCTATTCACTCACATGCTTTATCAAACAAAGAGAACATAAAGATAACAAAGAATGATAAGACTAGGATTAATGCCAAATGTGTTGATAAGGATTGTGGATGGAAACTTCATGCGATGTGAAGCAATGAGCAATTAACATTTCAAATAAACAAGTATGTTTCACATCATACTTGTCCGTCCTTTTCATGTCAAAAACTGAGATCAAATTGGTTGTAGAAGATGCCAAAAGCGTTTAGAAATGATCCTAAAAAAGAAATGTAAGGCTTTAGGCGGGGATGCAATGGAAGAAATTAGATGCCACATTTGTACTGTCCCGGGCATCTGAGCGAAGAAAGGCTTTGTCCCCAGTTGAGGTCTTCCAACTGAGCAATATGTCTCTTATGGGATTATGCGAGAAAGAAATTAAAAAAACAAATCAGAACACGATAATTATAGGAAGCTGACCAAAAATTCTTGATAAAAATGTGGAAAAAGCAGTGAATTCCTTCCAATTAAGTCGATGACTACCATTATAAAGTTACATGTAGAGAGGAATTCGGTGTGGACTTAAAGGAAGGAACATGTGGGTGTAGGAAGTGGGATTTAAGTGGAATCCCATGCAAGCATCTTTATGAGTGCTATTTTGTGCCAAGGCGCTGGAACCTCAAAGATTTTACTCACAAATGCTACTTTGTGAAACATACAAGAAAGTATATGGAACTGTTATCGCCTGCCTGAATGGCAGAACTTGAATGGAGTTCGGCGCAGTTACAGCAATACGTGAAA